>JAODKL010000088.1:362357-377602 GCA_026780765.1 Petrocephalus schoutedeni
AATATGCATGTGTATGTTTGTGTATGTGTATATTAGATAGATATACTTTTTTGCTTTTAATAGTTTTTTATTGATTCCCCACTATACTTTGAAAAGTGTCTCAAAAAACCTATATAATCTAACGAATGTGTCACAGTCTAACAAATGTGACAGGGCATCAGCTGGAAGCCATTCTATTGTTATTAATATTTGTTATTAGATTAATAGTAGTAGTTGTATTTTAAATTTTTGTATTTACAAAAGACTATGCATGCCGTTAAAATAAAATTATATATTACATTATTTATAATCTCTTAAAAAGTTCATCCTTAACTTTTCAGCATTTTGTGCCGTTTACAACATAGCCTGTTCTGTACATATTTTTAATTTATGTGATTACTTTTGTTTTATACATTATATCCTAGATGGGTACAGAAAAAATGGATGCCATTATTTGTTTTTATGGTTTTCAATCAGAGTTTATTTGGTTCAAGTCGACACCCACACTGATTTTGAGACCTCATGCAGCAACTGGACCAAAAAACTCGAAAGGGGAGGGGGATTCATAGACAGGAAGTGACATCACTCCACAACAGGAAGTGCAAAAGCTCTGGTGTGGTGTGTCTCGGCTCACAGTAAGATGCGTCCAGTGCTCTGTTTGCTATTTGGCATTTGTTTGGGATTTGTTTCCTCTAGAGAAATATGGCTGTCCGGCATTCATAACACTAATTCAGAGCTGATAGACCCCAGGGGGTTCCGTTTAAACCCCAACCATACACGTTTCGTGTGTGTACAGTTTATCTTAACCACGTTTAAGCCATTTCCTGTGATGTCTCGTCATAGTACTCACTCCAGTCTCCAAATCTATGCTAAAAATGAATGTATGCAAAGGGGAATAATATCACTATTGTTTTGCTTCGGACAAACTCTCTACAGAAAAATACCAAACAGGTCATCCAGCAGCATGCCCCATCTGAGGGGCTCAGCCATGATCTTTCGCATGAACTAGCCAACATTACACATCATGGAAACTAAAATTGAAAGGCTTTTCTTTGTTATATTTAGGTTTCATATTTGCTTGTTCTTAGCTCATAAAAATACTTCTACAAGTTCTCCTGAGAAAGGGGAGGGGGGGTAAAGTCTACATGCATAGCATTCAGTCTTGTCATTTGACAATGAAAACAGTTCTCTACTCCTGTTCCTTACAGCATATCCCTGTAATATTCAGGGTTTCTCAGTCAAAGTATGGCAGGTCTTGTACAAAAAGGCAGGACACCTTGGTCTCTCCTTCCACATCAGCAGCAACTCACCACGCTCTCCCTCTCTCCTGAGCATTCCTATCATCTAATGCATAATTCTTGTGGTCTTTAATGGAGTTAAAATGTAATACCAACTAAATCCAATATTTAAATAAAAGTACAGACAAATTTGCCACGATGATATGACAAAAAAGGCAACACAAAAGACAGTATTTAAAGGAAAACAATGAAAAAAAAATATCAACAGTTGTTAGATCCAATTGTTTTAAAAAGTATACAGATCTCAAGGCTTTCACTTTGATATACTCTCTCTCTCTCTATACAAAGCCTTGGAGGGTATCAAAAAAAATGTAAACCAGTGCACTATACCCCTAACCCCACGACTTCAGCTCTAACCATCACCTTGACATTCCATGGTATCTTCTTACTGCAAAAAAGGTCAGAAATGGCTGGCCAGTAAATTATATTGCTGAATATAAAGGAAGAGGTTGTATACCCAAGATTCACCTTACAATTTCAGTTATTCCATCAGTGCTTTCCTTCTCATGTTCTCTACATATAAATAATCACTACAACCAATCCATCATTCATAATAATCCAGAACAGCAAAATTCATCCTTTTAATGTGCCAGATGTGTTGTTGGAATATCAACTGCTGAGGTTTCTGTGAAAAGCTCGTCAGTTGATAAGAAACAATCATAAAGGGTAGGATTTTGGATTATCTACTTGGTATAGCGTATCATTATTAGAGTACCATTAATCAATTTCTTCATTTTAGTTTTTCCAGTGGACAGCCTCAAACTTACAGTCAAGCCACTGTTGTGGTCCAAGTATTAGTGTCTTGTGGACTATGATTATTCATGCAAGATTCCTGATCAAAACATGCCATCATGCAAGTCATTTCTATGCATTGAACGAGAACAATTATTTACTTATTTGGAAATCTGTCTGAGCAAGTCCCCTTCAGACCAAGTCAAAACCTTGATTAATTCCCCCTTCCCAATCGGTGTGAAAGCCCATGTAGAAAACTTCTTTTGTAATGCAGGTATAACAAAGATAAAATAAGAAGACTTTAAGTGACACGGGCTAATGTTGAATGATTTTTTTTCCCTGTTTTTCCCATTTTATACTGCTCAAATAATGTTAAGATGCAGGTATATTCAGCATGATCAAACAGAAAAACCTATAGTTTTTTTTTCATTCTCTCATATTCCTATTTTAAGTTTGCTTTTATTTGATCTTGTATTCTGTCATTTCGACGTTTTCATTAGAGGAAAACGACAGAGAGAAACCCCTCCCGAATGCTTCAGGAAGTCACAGCAGGTGCGCTTCTTTGAGAAAGCTCTACAGAGGCACTGCCTGTGTCCAGGTTCTGGAGATCTCATCTTGCACGTCTATCCTTCTCCAAGTACATTTTTGTCTCGTTGCAGACAGTCTCCCAGGAGACACGCTCCACCTTTCACCAGTGCATGACTCCTTCCTTATTTGTTCAGATCTTTTTTTTTCCCCATTGTAGTAGTCTTGATGCGACAGTCACACAGTAAGCTGATTACAGTATGTTTGGTTTAAGTGTCTTCAAAGCTGTAAGAAACCGAGCTGCGTCTTCTGCACTGATACTTTTCAGAAGTCTGTAAACAATTTCTTTTTATGTTTTTTTTTCTCTTTTTTTTTAATTGCAAATGAAATTATCTGTACATTTATTTAGTGTGGATTCAGGGATTCCTTTCCGTTTTGCTTGGATTTGCTATCGTTACCGTTAATGAATTCTAACACTTGGATTCCCTGATGTCTTTTTGGTTTCTTCCCTTTTCTTTCCTGCCCCTCCCATCATTTTCCTCCTGTTTTTCCTTGTCAGGTTTCGTTACACTGTCATATGAGGGGAGGGAGGCGGTGGAGGGGGTTCCCCCCAGTTTTTCCTGATTGGTCCCTCCATTCTCTAGTTTGTTGTTGCCCGCCCTCTGCTTGGGGACAAAGCCCCTTCTAGCCAGGTGGGCGCGGTAAGCACGCTGGATAACGATGGCCGACACTTCCTCCTGCTTGCGTCGGAGAGTGGTGGTGATGGGCTCGTAAGACACCTTGGAGGGGTTGGCGGCCACAAAGCGCTCCTCCATCTGCTGCCGGAGCATGTCCAGCTCGCCGCTGTCGCCCAGCACACGCTTGGTGAAGGCAAACAGGATGTCCAGGCAGTGGATGCGATCCCCGCTCACCATGGGCATGTCCATGGCAATCAGCTCGATGGTGTTGGGCTTTGGCACCCGTAGCGGGTGCTCCAGTGCGTCCGCAAAGTCAGGCAGCTTCTCATAGGTGATGAACTGTGACGCGTCCGGGTCAAACTTCTCCCAGATCTCATAGAAGGTCTCGAAATCATCTTCGCTCAGTGGATCTGCACTCTCTTCAGTGGCCACGCTGAAGTTCTCAAGAATGATGGCAATATACATGTTGACCACAATGAGGAAAGAGATGATGATGTACATGACAAAGAAGAAGATACCAACAGAAGGGTTGCCACAGTCGCCCTTCACTGAAGTGCCTGGGTTCTCCTTGTCTGGGCTGCAATCGGGTGGGTAGTTAAGGATAGGCAGCAGCAGACCATCCCAGCCCGCGGAGGTTGTGATCATGAACAGACAGATCATGCTGTTCCCAAACGTCTCGAAGTTGTACATGTCGTCGATCCCTGCCCCTCTCTTAACATAGGCGAAGTTGGACATGCCAAAGATCGAGAAAATGAACATGACCAGAAAAAGAAGCAGACCAATGTTGAACAAGGCAGGAAGTGACATCATCAGTGCAAACAGTAATGTCCGGATTCCTTTGGCCCCTTTGATCAACCGCAGAATGCGACCGATTCGGGCCAGACGGATCACCCTGAAGAGAGTTGGTGAAACAAAGTATTTCTCAATCAGGTCCGCCAGGAACATACCTATATTTTGGAGAAGAAGATACAGAGAAGAAGGTAAAAAGAAAAAAAAAATGTGATTGGAATATTTTGTCGTGTCATTAAGAAACCAGTAAAGCATTTTAACATCTTTAATTATGATATTATTCTAATATCAATTTTTAATTTTAGTTCATGTTAAATTGAATTTTAACAGCGACATTTTATACGAAGTTTTAAATAAACATATGTAACTGAAATACTGAAAACTGTAGACTAAGCTGGGTAAATGAGAATATATACACTGACACCACAATGTTCCCTTCATCAAAATCCAGTCCTTCACTTCACTCACCCACTATTGAGAGGATGACCACAACCACATCAAAGATATTCCAGCCAATAGTGAAGTAGTAATGTCGCAAGGCAAAGAGCTTCAGCACAAATTCACTGGTGAAAGCAACAATGAAAATGAAGTTGATCCAGTAAAGAATGTTCTCCATTTCTTCTGTCTGGTCATCAGTTTCCACCATCATGGTAACCATGTTGAGGCAGATAAGGATCATGATGGAGATGTCAAAAACCTGCTGCGTCACAAAGTCAAACACCATCCCTTGAATCTTGTTCTGGAAGTGTAAGAGTTGCAGAAGGTCAGTGTCTTAGTGATAAGATGTACTGTTCTACAGGGCAAACAAATGTTGAAGAAGATATTACGACAGATGATACTTTTACATGTAAATAGAAACACATTCTTAAAAGGCATCCATAAACCCGTATTGGGATGCCTGCCTTTACACACACATGAACTTTAATGACGTCCCATTCTTAATACATAGGCTTTAATATGGAGTTGGCCCACCCTGTGCAGCTACAACAGCTTCAATTCTTCCAGGAGAGCATTTGTGAGGTCAAGCACTGATGTTGTAATTCATCCCAAAGGTGTTCTATCAGGTTGAGTTCAGGGCTTTGTGCAGGCCAGTCAGGTTCCTCCACACCAAGCTCACTTATCCATGTCTTTATAGACCTTGCTTTGCGCACTGGTGCACAGTCATGTTGGAACAGGAAGGGCCCATCCCCAAACTGTTCCCACAATTGTCCAAAATGGCTTTGTACTGTATACTAAAGCATTAATAGTTCCTTTCACTGGAACTAGGGGGTCAAGCCCAACCCCTGAAAAACAATCCCACACCATAATCCCCCAAACTTTATACTTGGCACAATGCAGTCAGGCAAATACTGTTCTCCTGGCAACCGCCAAACCCAGACTTGTCCAATCGGATTGCCAGACAGAGAAGTGTGACTCGTCATTCCAGAGGACACATTTCCACTGGAAATGTGTTCCATTTCCACAGTCCAGTGGCAGTGTGCTTTACACCACTGCATCCGACACTTTGCATTGCACATGGTGATGTAAGGCTTGGATGTAGCTGCTCAGCCATGGAATCCCATTCCATGAAGTTCTCCACTTCTTGAGCTAATCTGAAGGCCACACAAAGTCTGGAGGTCTGTAGCTATTGACTCTGCAGAAAGTTGGCGACTTCTGCACACTGTGAACCTCAGTATGCACTGTCCCTGCTGTGTGAATTGCTATTGTTCCCAATTGCTTCCATTTTGTGATAATACCATTAACAGTTGACCGTGGAATATTTAGTAGCGAGGAAATTTCACAAATGGACTTATTGCACAGACGGCATCCTATCATGGTACCACCATTGTATTCATTGAGCTCCTGAGAGCGACCCATTCTTTCACAAATGTTTGCAGAAGCAGTCTGCATGCCGTGGTGCTTTATTTTATACACCTGTGGTCACGGAACACCTGAATTCAATGATTTGGAGGGGTGTCCCAATACTTTTGGCAAAATAGTGTACACAGAGTAAAAGCTACAGAATAGTAGCGCAGATCAAAGGATCAAAGGAGCATAACAAACACATACCGAAGGTCTTGGGATGGGCTTCTGTGGTTTCTTGGAGCCCAATTTTTTCATAGCATTGTAATATTTTTTCTGTTCCTCTGTCATGAAGATGTCCTGACCTCCAAAGTATAGGGAGAAACAGAAACTAGGTTATAACCTGGGAAAAGTTATACAGCACATTACTGTGCCTCCAGCCCAGCACATATCTGTGATATATAATAGCATAATCAGTGACTTTAATGCCACATATTATGTCTTAAGCCTAAATGTGTTTTTTTTTTGTCTCAGAAGTTCAATGGGTAATTAGTACACCGAACAGTACAGAACGCTGCATGCTTTTTTAAGAGAAGAGATATCTGAACGCACTGAAATCAGATCAGTTCTTTTCTTTATGCGATTATATGGGTATAAGGCATAGAGAGGAAAAAACATTGAGGTCTTATCTTTTTCTTCTGCTGGTTGAAGTTGTCAATGATTACACCAATGAAGAGGTTGAGGGTGAAGAATGAGCCGAAGATGATGAATATAACAAAATATATATACATATAGATATTGTCCTCATAGATTGGTTGATCCTCCACCTGCAGACCAACAGAAAACCAAGAGCAGACCAAGACCATCATATCAGGAATTCTGGGATGTGAAGATACAACCTTAAGACATTTCTAGTTCTATAGATTAATGCTATTTGTCTTCCCAGGGCAAAACACGTTACATAGCACATAGCCGCTAAAATCCTTCACCTTTCTGGAGTCCACAGCTGCGTACATGATATCCATCCACCCTTTAAATGTGGCCTATTGGAAAAAGAGAAAATACACAAAGGGTATATAATTAAAAACCCAAAACCGCATCAAGCGAAGTCATTGGGCAACCAATGAAATTTACTTGGTTTCTGCTGGTAATAACTGCAAGACTGGAGGATTTACTCTTGGCTTGATTCCTATTTAGACTGCCTGTGTTTTGAAGCTCAAAAAGACATGGAATGTGTTTCATTGCTGATTACGGTTGGTCAGGGTGCTGAGTCTCACCAACAATGATGCTGAAATACAGTTTAGGTCTCTTCAGCTGACACATTTACTAGACTGATATCACAGTAAGTTTGTACTGGGAACCAACACAATATATATGTCCTTTAAATACAAGTGGATTCTGAGAGGAGGAAAAGGAAAGCGAGTATGAAGAATGGAGTATTGGAAAACAGGAATGGTGTTACGGAGTGTGATACTCACCACTTGTAGTAAAGCCAGGTATCCAGCACCTACGTTGTCAAAGTTGATCTTGACATTCTTCCACCTAACTTCAGTATAGTTGGCATTGATGTACTGGAAGCACTGTGTCTTGTTATTGACAACGCTAGGGTCAAAGTACTCCTCTGCTGTCTCATTAAAGCAGTAGTAATATTTCCCAGCAAACAGGTTGACACCCATGATACTGAAAATCAGCCAAAAGATGAGGCAAACCAGCAACACATTCATAATGGAAGGGATGGCGCCCACCAAGGCGTTGACCACCACCTAGACCGGGAAAGACAAGGCACCACAGTGTGAGAAAAACAGATAACTGGTGAACAGATGAGGTGCCAGAACACCCACTGCCTAGCCAGAGCAGCTGCATGCCTGTATGGCATTTCTCTGTAACTCCAAAGGATGACAGAAGGGACCAGAGGTTTCCAAAATATTGAAGTATATATTATTTTTTGTAAATGCCCTTTGGTTTTGACATGGTTTTTGTTTTTTATTAATCACCAGTGGAACAAAACAATGTGATATTAAGAATAGTGACCATCTGGCTGATTCTGTTCCACTGTCCCTCCTTTAATATGCTGGCTGGAGGCTGTAGGCCAAGCTGGCTGTGTGCACTGCAGAGTCTGCAGCCCACACCACATACACCAAGCTGGCTCACAAATAAATTTGAGACCTGGAGCTATTTCGGCAGGTGCAATGATACACATATATCCATCTGGACACTGCCATGCAGGAATGCAGCCTGTACTCTTTGCCATTTGCCACCCGCTATTACGCATACAGCACAAACCACCCAAATCCCACCCACAGCGTAATGGCCCAAAACATCTCCGCACAGCACAAGGCTTTCATAAATTTCTGAAAATTCTGACCCAACCTGTACTCTCCATAAACACACAGCTGCTAATGCTAGCTAGTGCCCCACCGTACAGATTTCAACGTTCCGTAAACTGCAGACACTAGTTTTCCTGAGGCCGACATTTCCGGGTTATCTAAATATTTAAAACATTTTTTAGTCGTACTTCTTCAGCCCAACTTCACATGTTGTTTGTTCCTGGAATAGTAGCTAAAATAAATCTAA
This sequence comes from Petrocephalus schoutedeni, assembly GCA_026780765.1. Classification (NCBI taxonomy): domain Eukaryota; kingdom Metazoa; phylum Chordata; class Actinopteri; order Osteoglossiformes; family Mormyridae; genus Petrocephalus; species Petrocephalus schoutedeni. The sequence continues at coordinate 370,714 of JAODKL010000088.1, forward strand.
AATTACAAATATAGTCACAAAGCAATCTGCCATTCTAAAAATGGCGAGAAACTATCTACCGAATAGGATACTGTTGCTATAGTTTCTTGCATATCAATGATTTCTAGAAATAGGACAGGGGGATCTAAGCAAATTTTTGCATCTGTTGTACGTGGTGTCTCAACTTATCATATCTATTGTGTTCTACCACGAATAGGAATACACTTTTATCCAGCCACCTTCCTCAGTGGGATCATTACACGGTTCTACGGAGTAAGGTTGGGTCAGAACTTAAAAGTAAATTTTGTTGCAAATTCTGCAGAGCGTTTTTTTGCTGCCAACTTCATCTGATGTTCCACTTTCTGTATTTAGCTCCTCAAGTGGACCAAGCATTGTGCCAACTTAAATGTTTAACTGCATACTTTTATAATCTTCCCAAAAATGACAGGGCAATGTGCAGCAGTCCAATATAAAAAAAATAAAAGTACTCCTAATGTTGACTATGCAAATCATAATTTTAGTGAAATGCAGTATTGTAGTGTCACAATTGGAATTTTGTACACCTTGGATGACCCTTAGCCTTCTGTGATTTGACACAGATTTGGGTTCGTAGAGTGGAGTGGATTAATGCTGAGTCTGATACGTTTCTGAATTCGGGCTCTACTATGTTTCATTTAAATGAATTGCCAACAGTCCTTGCTTTGCGCCTATGAAAAAAAGCTAGTCATTTTTGTAGAGGAAATCCCCAGCTCCCACCTTGGTCCTGTTTTTGCCATGAAAACAGCAAGGCCTATGAACATAACAAGAAGCCTTCCTAAGCCCCGGCCAGGAACTGACTCATAGTCTTCTAGTCCTGCAGCAACAGTATTATTTTCTTGGCTGCCACAATCGAAGCGGCTAAACCGCAATGTCGCAAATGTAATGCTAATGCCTGCTGAAGCTCTGGACATCGATCTCAGCCCATGTCCATGTGTGAAGGCGCAGAGAGAGGGCTTCTCCCAAGCCGCAAACACATCCTGCACAAGCGAGTGGGTGGGGGGGTGTGTCTCCCTCACTCATCTGTGCTGCTCAGAGGCCTGAATGTGCTGAAGTGGGCAAATACAGGACAAGGGCCAGGTGGGAGAGATTCTGGGGGCCAGGGGATGGAGAAGAGGAGCTCAGAATATAAGACAGGAAAACGATGGCATGACAAGAACCAGAAGCAATTGTGTGAGCACCATCAGCGAAAAGGAACGCAAAGTCCTGTTTATTCTAGCACACATTGCCAGTGAACAGCAAATCAGTTTTGATCTTTTCATTCATTCTAAATGATAGGAAGGAACAACAATGAATGTTTATATAGTATTTTTGATAGTATTTTTTATTGCATGGTACTATGGCTCTATTACCTATACTCTGTCGTTATTACCTATACGTCTGAGTTAGTACCTTTTTAGTGATGGTGCTCTGTTGCTGCTGGGGGCTCTCTGTACAAAATGCATAAGGGCACGAGGTAAGGTGGGTGGTGGTTAGAGGAGAAGGGGGAGGGGGGTAATTTATTAAAAGCCCTTGCAAAGCCAATGTTCAGGTCAATATTGTACACATTTGCTTTGGTTTTGAGTTATATTTTGCTTTTGTCTCATTCTTCTGGGGCTAATTTATTAAAGATCATTTCAAAAATCGTGATGAGGCAGCTTTACAATGTAACCCTCTATTTCAGATTAAATATGAAACTTCATGGCTCCTAAATCAGTGGATTTTAATATCCATGCGATCTTCTTCCCATTTTCATTTTCAGAGTGAGTGATGGAAGTAGCCACTGGTTTCTATGGTTTCGAAATGCCACAGCTGCATCATGACTTTGTCCCCGGAGCATGTGCGTGCACGGAAGCATGACCGCTTTAAGGTCGTTTACTTTTCTTTAGTCGAAAAGGCCGCCTTTTGTTCTAGCATGCTTAGACTGCTCAGCTGGCATGCAGGGAGATCAGCCGCTCAGCTTCGGATCTTACCCTCATCCCTTCAAAACGTGACAGAGCCCTGAGGGGTCTCAGCGCCCTTAGTGTCCTGAGAGATTTAATAGGCCCTAGATCGGAGTAGCCCAGGGCATTAGCTATAAGGCTCACTATAGACACCTACACAGAAACAGAGAAGCAAGACAGGTTCCATACTGTTAGAGCTTAACGTCTTGAACTTTTTTCTTTTCCCCAAGAGCTCATCTATTGGAAGGTTAGTCGCACACAAACATGAATACATAATTATGGGCATATTTGTATATGTATACACATCGGGATTCCTTATGTAATGTGGGTTATAGTAAAGTGCCACAGTATTTTGAAATTAACAGGCCCCATTTAAAATTTTTTTTTGCTTGTTTTTACGTTTTTTGTTTGTTTGTTTTCTTTTTTATTTGCCTTGTGTAGGCAAGGATGCTTGAAAACCAGCTTGATGGTGCACCTGTAAAGAGAGTCGTCGTAGTAAGAGAGAGAGAGGCATGAGAGAACAGGCACAGAGACACACACGAGACACATTTAATTATAAGGGAAGGGTTGAGCAGGGATTGGAAGGGCTAGGAGAGAAGGTTCCCTGTTGGATAAAACCCCAACAGACTACAACACAAGAACCTTACCCTGGACCTTCTAACATTGTCTCCCCAAGTTCCTCTCGGCTGATGCATAAAATTCCATTTAATTTAAGATAGACAAAATAAAGGCACCTATGAAAAAAAATACAGATCAATACATACACATCACATCATCATTCTTATAGTTACTAATATTAAACACAATATTGAGAAGTGGCACAGACACACACTCACATGAGAGCAAGGCAGGGGAGGGTGTCAGCTAGGAGGGCAGGCTGGGCAGCTACCCACACTCGACTCCACATGATAAAGACCAAAGTCCTTAGAAGAACTGAAATTCACTGCAGCCTTCTGACACCATGCCCTGTACTAAAGCTATCCACCTGGCCTCCTCAAGCCATAACACGTCAATCAATCGTACAGCAGAACATGTCAAAAAAGTGACCTGAGAATAGCATGTCTGCATGAAGGGGCTTTGTGTGACGCAAAAGTAGAGCTACAATAATGTTATTTTTATAACAATAATTCGTTTTCACAATTCATGTTCACCATCATTATTATTATTATTATTATTATTGTAATGTTATTATGGCAGACCTTATATTTAATCCTAAATCCTACTCTTTTAGCTTTTGTAATATACACCAATCAGCCATAACATTAAAACCACTGACAGGTGAAGTGAATAACATTGATTATCTCGTTACAATGGCACCTCTCAAGGGTGCCATTATATGTTAGGCAAATGAACAGTCAGTTCTTGAAGTTGATGTGTTGGAAGTAGGAAAAATGGGCAAGCGTAAAGATCTTTGCGACTTTGATAAGGGCCAAATTATTAATATTATGGCTAGATGAATAGGTGCAAAACAGCAGGTCTTGTGGGGGTGTCCCTACTATATAGTGGTCAGTATCTACCAAATGAGATGAAAGGAAAGCCTGGTGAACCAGTAATGGGGGTCAAGGGTGCCCAAGGCTTATTGATGCACGTGGGGAGGGAAGGCTAGTCTGTTTGGTCCAATCCCACAAAAGAGCTACTATAGCACAAATTCCTGAAAAAGTTAATTCTGGCTATGATAGAAAGGTGTCAGAACAAACAGTGCATCGCAGCTTGCTGCGTCTGGGGCTGCGTAGCCGCAGACCTGTCCCAGTGCCCATGCTGACCCTTGTCCACTGCTGAAAGCGCCTACAATGAGCATGTGAGCCCTGGTCTGATGAGTCATGTTTTCTGTTATATCATGTGGATGGCCAGGTGCGTGTGCGTTGTTTACCTGGGAAAGAAATGGCCACGTGAGGGACTATGTCAACCTGGCTGAATCAGTGTGATGCTCTGGCCAATGTTCAACTGGAAAAACTGGGGTGCTGGCAGCCATGGGGATGTTACTTTGACACATACCATCTTGCTAAACATTATTGCAGACCAAGAATGCCGTTGTGAGATATGCTAGTCAAACAAATCTGATGCATGGAGGTCCCACATGGCAACTTGCAGGACTTATAGGATCTGCTGCTAATGACACCTTCAGAGGTCTAGTAGAGTCCAGGCCATGACGGGTCAGAGCTGTTTTGGCGGCAAGTGGAGGAGCTACCCAATATTAGGCAGGTGGCTGTAATGTTATGGCTGATTGGAGTATATTTACTGTGTAGATTCAAAGACAGTTGGGTTAAAAACAGATGCTTAAACGTATAGAAATGTTGTTAGATTAGGACAGTGTTTATGAATATTCTGTGTTTGCAGTGGTTTGTAATGCTCTTTTATAGTAGCACATTTCCCAGTCACATTACTACCATTATAACACATTTTAACTACAGCTTTCTGACAGTTGTTTGCCTTAGTTTCTTCCTCAGTTCCTTGCCATTCTCTGTTCTCATAATTTTCTCGTCTCACTGTTACAGACTGATTGTAGAGCTTTGGCTCTTCCCTGCCATCTTTTTCCATCTACGAGAAGTGGATGTTGAGCAACAGAAGTGTTTTGGCTCTGTGTGTACATTTTGCTATACTTGTGAGCACCAAAGAACCTCACAAGCATAGCAAATCCTCATAAAATGTGATTAGTGAGGTCAGTTTTTCAGTCCTCACTACTTCAGACTTATAAAATTTTATAAACATTTTATAAAAATCTGTGAATGCAATCAAAAAAGTAAAAATGACAGGTCTTGTATTTTGTCTGGTTACTTATGGTTGAGGTGAGGGCTGGGTTGGGGTTAAGGTTGTCATTGTTGGGATTAGGGTTTTTCCCTTAGAAATGAAAGGAAGGTCCCAAAAAAGATTTGAATACAAACGTGTGTGTGTGTGTGTGAAAGAGAGAGTTGCTTGTTCTGTAACCCTATGCTGGTCTAGGCCTTATTTTGCTTGGCAGGCCAGTAGCCAGTGGTGCTTTTTGGTTACCAGTGGACAGATGAATTTCACAGCACAGAAACAGTTATGCAGCATCATCAGATATTACAGAGCTGATAGATAGAAGCTACATAGGCCAAGATGCTGATAAGACTAATCCCAAAAGTCAATCTTCGGTCTAGATGTACCACAAAAGCTGATGACTACAAAAGCCATGAATCAGCTCATTAGGATATTATGTGACACCTGCTTATTTGATCTAAACCTTACAAGCCTACATAATTACGAGCAGAGTACGGAAATCCAGGTGTCATATAAAGCATATTTACTTGTGCTTCTGTCTATTCTATTCTGAGATTTGTCACAATGAAAGGGGCTTGTTTTATATCACCCCAGGCCCCCTCTGACCCAGGTCTCATATTCCACAACACAAGGACTTTTCTGACTGAGTGCTTTACAGGTCATGGTGAACAATAAAGTGCCCACAGTAGGATGAACTAAACAAGCTATGGATGCTAAACACTATTAAAAAACAACTTCTTCCCACCATCCTAAAAGTACCCCCTTCACAATTGAAAGAAGTCTTCCCTGTGCAACTGTGCAAACCCTCTTTCGTCTTCTGTGCAATAGCTTCTGTCTACAGAGACCTTTACTGGGAGTGCTGACTGCAGCTGTCGCAATCCAATCAATGACGACATTGGTGAAGAGTTCACAGACTCATTGCCTACAATGCTAATGTTCAACTTGTGCTTAATAGAAGACTGAAAAGGAAATTCAGGCAATATGCATCTACAACTGGACACTCTGGCTTATGAGCAGAAATACAAGGGCATGTAGGTTCAGAATGGAAGAGGAAGTAGAGTAAGTGACACCCTGGTGGTCTGATTTAGTGGTCCTTGCGTTATAAATCAACGAATTGGTTTGTCTGAACTGTGAACAGCTAGGTTAGGGTTGGTACATGGAGAGTCACAGAGAGAGTGGGGAACAACGTGGGGTGAGAGTCAAGGGGCAATAAGACTAACAGCAAGGTTCTGTTAACAAAGGATAAGGAACAGACTGGAAGAAGACCTGAAGCTAGCAATCGACTGAGCTAACATACTGAAAGAGACCACAACATCGGAAGCTGACACCAAGGGAGGGGGTCTGCTGAAGGCGAGAGCTTTATTATGGTTCTGTGAACTCAGTTCATGCACTGCGCTTCTTACCTAGTTGTCCTGTCGCTCCCACAAACTGATTTCTGGGCTTGGGTTCAGGGGTAGGCATAGAGCCAAGACTACGTATCCAAGAATTTGCTGCTACCCTATCTTTAAAAGCTGTAATATCAAAAACGGCATTGGGAGTGTTCGCATTGGTGAATATGTTGGACCATTGATCTGCCTGATCACGATACTTCTTTTGCCTCAGCATGACTGGGAGATATGAGTCCTGAGATTCCATGCTCTTGTCATCCTCCTGACTATTTCTAGAGCAGTTGCTCCACAGCTTTCAGTAACACAATGTACTAAATTCACTCCTCAGTCTGTGATGAAATACCCAACATAAAGTACCCCATACATTTTCTCTTCATTCTACACTAATTGCTACAGTTAACATTCATTCATTCTTTAACATGTGACTGTCATGTCACTGCACTACAAATAACTTCAGAATATATAAAAAGTGCTATATATATATATATATATATATATATACACACACACACACACACTCACCGGCCACTTTATTAGGTAAACCTTTTTAGTACCGGGTTGGACCCCCTTTTGCCTTCAGAACTGCCTTAATCCTTTGTGGCATAGATTCAACAAGGTACTGGATACATTCCTCAGAGATATTGGTCCATATTGACATGACAGCATCACGCAGTTGCTGCAGATTTGTCGACTGCACATCCATGATGCGAATCTCGTGTTCCACCACATCCCAACAGTGCTCTATTGAATTGAGATCTGGTGACTGTGGAGGCCATTTGAGTACAGTGAACTCATTGTCATGTTCAAGAAACCAGTCTGAGATGA
>JAODKL010000088.1:377955-392946 GCA_026780765.1 Petrocephalus schoutedeni
CCACCATGTGATTGGCTGATCAGTAATTTGCATCAACGAGCAGTTGGACAGGTTTGCCTAATAAAGTGGCCGGTGAGTGTATATATAAAGCATTCACAGTAATGTAAGAGTTCTTTCTCTAATTTGTTATGATCTGGTGCACTCAAGTCAATGTTGACTCATGATGACCATATAGTTCTCAAGAAGGTCCTAACATCTGTTTGACCCTTCAGTCTATCCAATGACATGTTCATTCTCTCTATACTGAACGTAAATAAAGATTTCGCCTTCATATGCATTAGAACAGCATTTGGGGTAATTGTCACCTTTGGCCTCAGCCTGCCCCCATGGATTGCCCCTTTTTAGGACTTGGCCCCCCTGAGCCAGCTGTGTGGGTGCCCCCAGTGCCTCCTTCCTCTCTGATCACTCTGCAAAGTAAGGTCAATGAGATGTGTGGCTGTGATTCTGTGGACAGAGCAAAACAGAACTAGCCCCCACCCCCACCTCCAGATGCACAAACAGTGAAACAGAAGTTCTGTGTCTATCCCAGCCGCCCCAGTCTCACCTTCTCCGCAAACACAAACAACGCCATCGCAAGCATATTTTATTGTTGTGCATTTCACCTGCACCATCATTAGCTCTGTCCAGCACATTCAAAGACAATAACCAGGCAAAACACTCATCTTCTTCTTTTGTGTCAGAAAATTTCGTTAAACTTATTTGATTCCAGTTATTGACAGTGACATGAGGCCAAATAATCTGTCCTTCTCAGTCCAGTAGCAGTGATTTTATAAATGTGCTGGGCAGTACAAGGCCCAAATGACAGCACTTCAAATATTTCGTAATATACGATGAAATGAAAGTAAGAAACGTACACGTATTTATTCACTCAGCAGGCAGTCTTTGCCAGAAGACTTAAACTGGCAGCTACATGGCAGCAATATATAAACCAGTAATAACTCAATTAATATCAAATCAGGAAATCCTGTTCTGTATACTGTAATGGATTCGGCATGTAATTTGGGAAGTATGATGTATAATAAAATGAAGGTCATTAAAACCAGACCTGACATTTAATAAAATCATGAAATACTGCATACTGAATCAAAACCAGAAGATTACAATGATCAAGATCTTAACTAAGGTGGATCTACAGAACTCAGTTGGCTCATGTTAGCTTCAGGGACTTTTTTTCACATCAACTATGCCACTGAGATGGTTCCTGGTGATCATCTGCTATGTTTATAACCTAAATATCCTCAGAGACAACCTGTAACTCCAGAGGAGGAGAAAAAAAGCCTCCTGTGGTCTTTCAAGCATGGAATGAAGTACGCATTTTGAAAGTTTGACAGAAATGTTTAGTATTACATGAAACATTCTATATACTTATATGTATTTCCAAATGCAAAAAAGCAAATGCTTGATTATAATTAGTATTATGACAAATCTCAAATTAGTCTGTGATTTGAGCTTTGGTCCCGTGACTTGGACCGAGATGTGCAAAAGGGGAGATTGCCCTAAACACACAATTCAGAGAGGGATTTAAAACATGTTACATGTAAATACATACCAATATTCTCTGCAGCCCATGTTACAGCTGAATTTAAAGAGGTTTTGTAGGGGGAGCAGATGAAAGCTGGCTAACAAGCAGCTCTGATTCGAGGACTCGAGCATCAAAGGGTCTGCGTGGGATGGGTTTGCTGTGAAGTGACCGGACAGCCACAGTCCTCTGATAACCAGGGGGTCAGACACTGACTCATTAAGCTTGTCTTTTAAGCTTGTGGAGCATCATTTCAATAGGTGTATGTTGTTAAACTTTGGGTGTTCTGTATTGTGTAAATGCTCAGACACAACTATTCGGATTGGGTGGGATGAAAGAGCCCCTATATCATCATAGTGAAGAAGGTAGAGAAATGTACTGCATGGCACTATGTGTTATGCAAGGATGTACATTTTGGATAGTATTCAACTTCCGCTGTACTTATTATTTCCTCAGTGGCCATAAATACTTTACAAACTATTCTAAAATAAACAGTATATCACCCAATTTGGGATTGGGATTTAATTTAATTTGCAGACTGGCACTGTGGTGTTTGGTAACATACTAACGTCCTCGTAAGTTAGCAGACAAACACACTGGGAGGGGATCAGCTCAGACTGGATCCAAACTCTTAATGCCCCTTACTAGGTATCGCCAAGGTTGTTGTCCAGACCAGAGTGCTTGTTGGGAGATGCATGTATGTTGCGAGGGGTTAAAGCAGTGTTTCCAAAGCCGGTCCTCGGAGACCCACACTCAGCCAATGTTTTTGCTCCCTCCCTGCTTTTAAATCAGTTCAGACTTCAGTAAGTTGTCAAACAAAGAAAAGAATGAATTAATTAATACAGTGCATAAGAGATAGTAACACAAACAGGTAAATCAGTAAGACTGACTACTTGAGAGCAGCTGCATATATATCTATCTGGCTGACACATTGTATTACAATGGGTTCAGTTAAACCATTTTCATTTTTAACTTTAGAAACAATCCACTACAACCTAACCAGAATACACATTGGTGATGCGTTTCTTCTGTTTAAGCTCATACGTTTTAGGCCACAGTCCACAGTATATTAAACAGTGGCCAAAAAAAATCTGCTGTGTCTGCAACAGAGAACAGAAAAAAATCACTTGGACTATCCATAAATACAGAATTCCAGTGAGCATTTCATAAGGAAAGCAATACAAAAAAGCTAGGCTTGAAACTAGTCTCCCCCTGCAGGCCCCAATGATTTAATCCTGTTTTGGGAACCATCCTGCTTGCCCTTGTGGCCAAAAGCAGGCATGACGATCTAATGGAGGGAGTGTACTGTGTCAGCCCTTGGGACACTGTGCCTCTTTCATAACAGCTGGAAAACAATCTGAGCCACCAGCCTGTCTGTGAAGGTGTGTGAACACCCACCTTATTATTTTGGCACAGGTTGGTGGAATCTATGGGACGAAATACCCTGTCGTGACTAGACCTGTTCTGACTGCATTAACTACACTGCACTAATTACACTGCAGAAATGCAACAGTGACAAACACTTGAAAAGACTTGACAGCCCTGCGTCACGAAAAATGTGACAAATGTGACAATCTGCCGATACCTGGGGGGGAGCAGCATAACTGTATCAACTGTACATCGGCAGAGCAGCTTTGTGAAAATATGAAATAATTTAAATTTATAAATGACATTTTTTGAAGGTTATTAATGGTAATGCAATTGACAAAACTACAACCGGGGGAGACATAGTAGTTTTTAAAGGACAAGACTGCACGAAAAATATTTCTGAATTATTTCTCAGTACTTTTTGAATAAATCTATAAGGGTTTGTGATAACCCAGGTAACATAAGCATTACATTAACAGCACTTTCAGAATTTCACTGCTCTCAAAAATACTACCAGTGTAGATGCCCTACAGTCAATAAACCATTTTAGAAAGTACTGTTATTTTTAGATTGCTGTGTGTGGGCTCAAGCTTGTTACTCAGCCGTGTTACACAAGTGCCCTGGGTCATGTCACATGGCTGCACTTAAAGGTTCTCATTGGTCCAAACACTCTGATTCCCGTCTGATGTCATACCTAAAGGAAACCACATCTCCATCTGAAACTAAGTCTCGACAAGGCACGATTTTAACTCCCCATCATGTATTTAAAAATACGAGAATGCCTAGAAGTGTTCAAAAACATGACACTGCGGGTATATATAAAGTGTACCAATGATATATTCAGAGATTCAACCAATCAGCATTAGTCACACAATGTTTGGTTGCAGCCATTTTGGTGCAAGAAGCTGACTGCAAGCACAGAATCCATGGAGTGAGTCGGCCAATCTAACACAGTCTATCAGCTGATAATGTAAGTTAAGAATCATCAAAATAAATTATCGCCAAATTAGTAATATAAAAAGGTAACTACAGGTCAGTTACGAAACAGTAACCCAGTATTCTCTGAACTAGAAAAGCCAGACTGAGTGTGCAGCTCTCCACACAAGCTGACTCCATCTCCTCCTAGCTAGCTTCAGTCCATCTTTCTGCTGCAAGGGATTGCATTATGAAGCCCTGAAAGGAAGGGTTTGGGGATTTACAGAGAAATATTATTGGGCCCTGAGACGTGGGTGGGTGGCAGAATACTTACATCCACTATGAAGAAGTCCAACCAGCACCAAGCATTGGTGAAGTACTTGACAAATCCGTAGGCCACCCACTTGAGTAACATCTCCAGAATGAAGATGTAAGTGAACACTCTGTCGGCATACTCCAGGATGATGCGAATGGTCTTCCTCTGCTCAATGTACACATCTTCAAAAGCCTGGGGAGGAATCACAGTAAATTCCTTAGAAAACTGGGAACAGAAGAACTACAGCACCACAGTCTACTCTCTTCCTCTTCAGAACGCTCAAGGTACTCAACAGTCAATCACACAAGGAGGGTACAGTTTTTCTAAAGCCCTGCAATGAAAGAAACATCATTCAGACTTAATCTGGTAACCTTCTCCAACTGTGACACAAATACAATTAATGCTTAAATACTTTTAAAGGTCACGGCGGAAAAAATACACAATTAAAATATAACAGTGACATAAACCCTAATTAAACTAAAGAAGGTAAGTGCAGTGAAAACTGACATGCATTTCCTTATTTTATATACTGACTTAACGTGTGGCTGAAATCACCGATTTGGTTTAGGCCCCACAGACAGTACAAAGGAACCATGTATCACTTTGCATCTGAGAGAAGACAGCCAGCATATATACTGCAATCTGAAAGGGAGTATTACTGGACAGTCCAACATGTTTCACCAGTGACAAACTGGATGTTAAGGATAATCTTTTCCTCCTATGCACATGCAGTACACTCAGATCTTTTATGCTCTTAAGTGTATGTGGGCCCCAGTCCCCCAGAGAGCTCAAAGCGCTAACAGCTGCAGCCCAAACCGGATTCTTTGGTTGGGAGGTAAGTGCATTTCTGCATACATTAAGAACAGTATCTGTATCATAAGCAGAAAATGACTACTTAGGACGAGCACTTTGCTGTAAGAAGAGCTTGTAAAGACCTCGTAGGCCCTGCTGGATCCAAAATGGTTTCCACATTGCTGTTTATGATACACTTCTGTTCTGTTGATTTCCCTTGCCTTGCCTGTTCCCCTATGTTTTAATTCCATTGTGTATTTTTTCTATACTTTTTTATTTCAAATGTTTCATCATTATCACCAACATCAATAAATTAATAGGCTAAAATATACGCAACAGGAAAAGGGAATTCAGAATATTATTTACACTGATCCGTACTTGCGAAAAACAAAGTCAGATTTACAACATAGGAATTAAAAAATCTTGATTAGTTCTGATTTGAGTCTGTGGCCCAAGCCCCGGGCATGATGGCATGCTAATTCCAAGCTGGCCCTGCACCTCTGTGTGTGTTTGTGTGAATGCGAAGACGCCGGACCTCACCAGTGCCCCGCTGCTGAGCAGGATCATGAAGATGATGAGGGTCTCAAACCAGTTGTGCTCCACGATCAGGTAGCAGGTCTTCCTGAGGTACCACCAGTACTTCCCCCAGCCCTCCGTGATGGGCACGTCACAGCACTTGTACCGTGCCACACAGGCTGCGCCAGACAGCATCCGTGGTAATCAGCACAAAACCCAGAGAATTCACATGGCTACATTTCTCTGTAATTCTTTTCGGGAATTTGTTGGAATACACTGTTGGATTTTTTTTTTGCTGAAATGACTGCTGAATTTGACCAACTCTGGAGATGGTTCAGTTCCATAGTGTAGTAGTTTTTTTATGTATAATAGATTAAAGCTGATTAGAGCTGAAGTATAAAACAAAAGAAAATAAAATAAGAAGATGTGCACTTGAATCTATGAGAAGACAGGATGTGTTTTTTTCCGGTGCCTCTGCCCCTCTGGCACCCTCCACTAACATAAGGAGTTCTTAGGCAACACATCCCAGGGATTTTGCGGAAGACTAGATCCCAAACATTTGTGTTATATTTCAATGCTACCGCAGATACACCCAGTAACCTGTATTTTCCGTGTTCATCCGGCCCTGGGGTCACGCTCACCCTCTGTCCAGCAGGCATCTGGGTCTAAGTACTCCTCCGCTGCCTCTACAACCACCACATCCTCAACGTCGGGCTTGATGTCGATGGTGCTTCCCTCTGATGAGCTGGTGTCGTCCAGCTGTACAGAAAGGGGGGGTGGGGGGACAGGGATCACATCACAGCCCATATCCAGTTCCCTCCAGTCTCCACCTGCAGTGCTAATATTCTGTGCGGTGATTTCAAAGAGGGAAACCCAACGGACCATCAGGAAGTCCTCGTAATGAAGAGCCGCTGTGCGGCTAATCCGCTGACCTATGCCATCTCGCCACATGGCTCTGGCGAGAGAAACTGCCGCCCCTCCAAAAGGCAGCTCATCCAAATGTGAGGCGAAAGATGCCAAAAGGCACAATCACAATCATGGCAATTTTATCACTCAGTCTGCTACAGAGCAGCATCTAATGTACTTCAATCGAGACGGCACACCTCAGCAGGCCCTAATGTATCCAGCTGAATTAAATTCACCCCAAAGGTGTTCAACGCACTGCAGTCTCCTGACTAGTTTCACCTGAGCAGCTATTTATGCACTGGATGTTCCAACATGTCTAAGTTAATGAGTAAGCTTTAAGCAAGCAAGCAGAATAACTGCATGGGTTGCTATTACGTAATTAATCTAGTTAAAACTGACCTTGCTCGGTGACTGATTGCAGAATGTATGTTGTTCTGTGTTGTACAACATATAGGCATGAATGCTTTCGTTTTTTTGTTTTTAGAGGATGTCCTATATATGCACCTCTGAAACTGTAATGACATTAACAAGATGGCAAAGACTGAGAATTAACCTGCCTGTAACTGATAATGACTAACAGTTTGGCAGTTTGGGACGTATTCACTGGAAGCTAAGAAATGTGCTTAACACAGTCAGAGGTGGATAGTATGTAGTCATGTAATGCAATTACATTGTATGACTGTTAAAGAAATTCTGCTGCAGCGTGACTCTGCTGACATAACCGTCCTGTACTGAACAGTCACAGGGAGGTCATCCAGGCACACACTGAAACAGGCATTATGTACAGAGGAAAACACTACTGACACTGGAAACACAGACAATACAGACGTGAAATAATCACACACTGAGACACATCTAAGACATAAAACACACCGTCTGCTTTACACTTTGACGCTTTTTCCTACCACATTACAGCATTAGTGCATGGTCTACCAGCAATGTGAACCATATAATACACACATATAATCTTCTATATGCACATATAAACTCGATACACACACTGGGATCTCAAGACAAAAGCACCACTGCAAGATGAGGCACTAGAGCAGGGCTCTTCAAATCTGGCCCTCGATTCCAAATCCAGGCCATGTTTTGAATCTCTGATTCTGATTGGTCACCGGGGCTTCACTGATTCTGATTGGTCACATAGGCTTTACACCTGGCTCACAGGTAAAGGAAAGCTGGAAAATCAGCAGTGCTCGGTCCTTGAGGACCGTGATTAGAATAGCCCTGCACTAGAGGATCACGGGGCTGCCCCTGTAGAGAAATGCCTTATGTGCAGCTGTAGATGGGTAGAAGCATAGATGCTACCCACAGACAGAACATCTGCGCATGCACAGAGCTGCCACCATCCCTCTGTAATAACCCAGAGTGTAACTGCGATGCAGTATCAGCGTATGGCTGCTAGCTAATGCAGAGACAACCTCAAGGATTTGCATTTATCAAAAATACATTACTCCAAAATGTACATAAACACATCTCAAATTGCTCCTGTGAAATAAACGATAAAGGCATAATCTAAGACATAATCAGAGGAACAGTCAGCTTTTCGTACCAAGTCCAAAGATACTTGCACTGTCTGTCTGGCACACCGCCCTCATATGAGTTCATTAGCGGCCACTGTGGACGGCCTTCAGATGTGAATGTGCATTGAGATCCTCAGGCATTAACACCAGTTCATGGCCGTTTTAAGCTGCATGAAGGATCTTCTATGCAGCCTAGGCCAGAGAGAACCCTGAATGGCTGAGAACACCTTGTCTCTGACAGATTGCTGTCTGTCACGTGACTGTGTGAGCAACTATTGGTTAGACCGGATAGATATACCGTGAAGCCAGCCTTCTGTCCAGACTGACTCAAGGTGATCTTAGCAAATCCCGGCGCAAGTACAAACAAAAAACAATGCAAACCTGACTCCCAACAGCCATCCGCCTCTCTTGTCCGAAAACCTGATACAGCGTCTGTTCCTCAGTAGTGGTGTATGCTTGCATCCCAAGCCATATGGATAGTCGGAGTGACTACATATGCACGTGTGTGTCAGTGTGCATGTGTGTGTGTGTGTGTGTGTCTTTGTCTCTCTGTCTGTGCCTGTTCCTGGAGAAAACTAACAATGCCATACTGACTGCAAATTACCCAACTGCGGCACATTTTAGATTTCCTATGTTTTAATGAATGAAATAGAAAGTAAATAAAATCAGCCACCAATTCTCCTTTTGAGATGACTGCTGGTCCAGTTCCTCACAGCAGTGCCAAAAGCACTGTCAAAAAGGCTGAGAGATTACACCATATATGTGGGACGGGCTTACATTATTTTGCTTAGTCATCCTGTAACTTTGGCTAGCCATCCTGTGATCTGAGCATCGCAAGCTACCCAAATAAACAGGTAAGCCTAAATAAATAGCCAGCTTTATCAGTTAGGTCTTGTGACCTAAAAGAATAAACTTAATGAAGACCATTAAAAATACACAAGACATTTTAACTCCCCTATATCAATCAGTCTACCATTCTGCCACTGCCTAACCGAAAATCTACTTTGTCATCCAAAGTATGATTGCAGTAATAATAAAAAAAAAAGATATTCTTCATTTCTTTCACTTATT
Organism: Petrocephalus schoutedeni; assembly: GCA_026780765.1. Taxonomy (NCBI): domain Eukaryota; kingdom Metazoa; phylum Chordata; class Actinopteri; order Osteoglossiformes; family Mormyridae; genus Petrocephalus; species Petrocephalus schoutedeni. Next base: position 386,885 of record JAODKL010000088.1, read on the forward strand.
TGTCTTTTCTTTTCTCTTAATGATGTTGTATTGTACCACCGCTGTTGTTAAAGCTACTATATAAAAATAAATTCCTTACATTTTTACAGTAAATATTAACAAATCATGTAACAAATTGAACACAACTTTAAAACGACATGAATGTCAAGTCAAGCAGCAAGTCATGGCTTCTTTCCTTGTTCCTGCCCTTTATGTCAGACTGAGTGTTGCCATCCTTGAGTCTTCCTTAAGTTAAGCACCCAGTCTTTCAGCATATCCTTGTGTTTCCCTACACAGAAAATCCTCAGGTAGCCCCAACTCCCAAATCTCCCCACGGCCACACCTCTCCAGCCTCTCCAAGCCACCATGCTTTCTTACTCACATCTTTGCTGCCCTCGGCATCTGACTCGCTGCTGAAGTCTTCGGTGTTGAGGTTCTCGAAGTCTGACTCTCCCACGGCGATGGGAACCCGTACGGTGAGATTGGGGTTGTGGATGAAGGACATGCGGTCTTCGTCGATCATGTATTTCCCCACACTGCTACCAATCCCACTGGTGGTGCCATTGCCGTTTTTCTGGTAATCTAATTCGCGCTGGATGTCCACGCCCGTGTGGTTGCCGATGCAGAGCTTCTTGTCGTACTCCTCGCCGCTCTCCTTCTTCTTCAGGATTGTGGCGATCAGCACCCGCAGGTTGACCTTCGCCCAGGCTATGCCCTTCTTAATGCGAATGACGGATATCTGCAGGTTGTTCATCTCGCCATCGTCATCTGTGGCAGCCAGGTTGTCAGCACTGAAGGAGCTCAGGAGCAAGGCAAGGAACAGGTTCAACACCTGGAGAGGGCATACATTAGTCAGTCCAGTTCTATCACAGCAGTAATGTCTACTAATGGTTGCTGGTTAAACAACTATTTTGATTTATACTTCGGCTATGCATCTGTTCCTGTCATGTCCCCATTTGGCCAGCAGATGTCACTGGCCACACCATTCTTTCCCTTAGTTTTTGGGTGTTTAGGTAATTGGTGAATTATTTACACCTGTCTCTCCTCTGATGTTCCTTATCTGTGTTTATACTATGGCTTTTCTAAATACTATCTTCTTATCAGACCAGAGACGTCACGTGGGTGTCATTTACATTCATGTAATGGCACAGGTAGTTCCGGAAACCTAATAACAGTTCAAAAATAATCTGTTTTATTGTTCTATTAAACATTTTCATATAGACTGCTGTGAGACTTTTTACTCATAAATAAGACGTCATTCTTATCAATATAGTTCTCCTTAGTTTTCAAGCTTTTTCTTTGGTAACAACGGACTTGCTAGTGAGTAGCCTGACAAGAAGTTCTATCCTTATAGGGACAATATATTTTAAGAGCACATAAGAACATTATTAAATGCTAGCTGAAATAATTTTCTTCTAAAAAATAAACTGTGACTAGTTCATTCTATTGTTAATTTTTATTTGTTAGCCGTTGCACACGTGGCACACGTGGCACACAAGTGGTATAAACCACTTCAAGGTGTGCGAAAATGGTTTGTTACATCAAGTTGACAGTGGTTGCCTTTGGTGGTTAACATATTTACATATTTTACAAATTCTTCATGGTGAGTTGGTGGTTGCGTCATGTTCTAATTTTTTGGATGAAGGCCCATTTTTTGGGTGGATGAAGCCCTTCCTTACCACCAGGTTTCCGATGACCATGACCATCATGAAGACGGTGAGACACATTGTCTGTCCAGCCACCTCCATGCAGTCCCACATGGTCTCGATCCACTCGCCACACAGCACCCGGAACACAATCAAGAAGGAATGGAAGAAGTCGTTCATGTGCCAGCGGGGAAGCTCGCAGTCCAGCGCGATCTTGCAGACGCAGTCTTTGTAGCTCTTGCCAAAGAGCTGCATGCCCACCACGGCGAAGATGAAGACAATGATGGCCAGGACCAGGGTCAGGTTACCCAGGGCGCCCACGGAGTTCCCAATGATCTTGATGAGCATGTTGAGGGTGGGCCAGGACTTTGCCAGCTTGAACACTCTCAGCTAAAGTAGCAGGCATCAGGTGGGGTTAGGGGGGTAGGGTGTAGAACATAATGTGTAGGAGTGAGAGTAGGAAATGTCAGGATTGGACTGAGTAGCAGTCACTGATAAGCAACTTACAAATAGTAGTGCAAAGTATAGAGTAAAATCACAGAATAAGAAATGAAAGTTAAAGGTGTCATCAGATTTACCAGTCTGAAGGATCTCAGCACAGAAAGACCCTCCACATCGGCCAGGCCCAGCTCCATCAAGCTCAGGCTCACAATGAAGCCATCAAAGATGTTCCAACCCTCCTGGAAGTAGTAATATGGGTCCATGGCAACAAGCTTGGCGAACATCTCTGCTGTGAAGATCCCAGTGAACACCTGTTAGGACAAAAGAGTTTGTTACCAGTGGCCGAGCACTGAGAACCCAAAGCTACAGCATATATCAACAAATTCTCCAGACCATGAACTAACTAGCTAAATGCAATTATTTAAGTACAAAAATAAAAAGCTTTTCTGTATTCAAGTAATGGGTGACAAAATGGATGCAGAGAACTGTTCTTGAGGGTTCATGTCTTTTAGAATAGTTATTTTGGGCTGGAGTAGATTAATATAAATATACCAGTATAGGTACATACCAGTTTCCCAGCCTGCAATTCCCCTAGACACCATACTCAGATTCATGCAAAACCAAGATTGCTGAATCAGGCCACAGAATAGGGGAAGAAGATGCAGCTCAGCTTTAAAAAAGGACTTCATATTTAATGACCCTGCCATCGGAAAGTGGCTCCAGGCTGGGCTCTGTCTTCAGAACAGAAGTGCTCTGCGGGACGTACGCCATGTTCCAGGAAAATGTAAACTCAAAGTTAAGAGCGCTTTGTGAGTCTTTATGAGTGTATACCTTGGTGTGTCCCTGTATTATTTTCCAGGTGGTTAAATGAAATATTGTCTGAGTTTGAGTATAACAACAGGAGGCTTTTCAGGTTCACAGATGCCCCCATCAATGTTCATCAAAGCCAAACTGCACCAACCATAACTAGAAACGGTAAACAGTCAACAAGGATTAAAGATGAAGATACCCAAGGAGTAAATCCATGGACCAAATACCCTAAAATGTGTCTAGCCATGTGGGCTGTCATGAAGGTGACCCTCACCAGGTTTCCAACATACAAGACTTCCTCGAAGTGGGGTGTCATGGGGTAGTGCTCCATGGCCATGAAGAGGGTGTTGAGGACAATGCAGATGGTGATGGCCAGGTCCACAAAGGGGTCCATCACAATCAGGTTGACAATCTCCTTGATCTTTATCCATATTGGGCAGCACTCCCAGATGAGGAAGGTGTTGGCAAATTTATACCAGCATGGTGGGCATTTTCGCTGGGACTCTTCCAGTTCTACACGCCAATGGTACAGCAGGGAAGACGTACATCAGTCAAACATTTGGTCTGTTCACAGAAGGAACTATCTGCAGCTGTTTCTCTTGTAATTAGCTTAATGGCATAGTTGAAAGAGAGGCAAAGATAAATACAATATATTTAAAGTGTGTGGGAGAGGCAGTGAAATTAAACTGTACCCTCCACCAGTGTGTTGGTGATAACACTCATGACGCTGTTGGCTCGGTCCTTGCAAGCAAAGGAAGTGTTGAGCTGGTCCACGGACACCATAAGGGAGCCTGAATGTTTCTTCTTAACCCCAACCTCAGTGGTTTGCTGCCAAGAGGAAAATCCATGGTAATTAGAACAATGATATGAGTTAACATAACTGCCCCCAAACACTATCCAAAGTGTAATGTGAATGGTAAGCTAAGAGGCTAAAATATTAGCCAGAGGTGGGGATACAGACTAAAGCCAGTGAAGTAGAGATGTCTTTGCTCCCCTCGTCTGATTAATGCACACCTGCAGACTCATACAGAACAGAAGGGCATCTAAACTGGATAGCAAATGGGAACTTCAGTCCACACTGTACTGGGTTTTTTTATAGATATCCATCATTTGGCATGGGTCACAGTCACATCTATGGCCTGTTCCTTGATGAGCCAGGAAGTGAAGATAAAACTAGGGCTTCTTCAGGAAGGGATGGGTCTAACTTTGCACGTAGATCTGTGTATGTGTGTGAGTGTGTGCGTGAAGGGGCGCGTCACTGAGTCTGACATGCATTGACGTGCATAAACTTTAAAAGAAGAAAAGTCAAGGTGCCACGCAAGACAGGTGAATTCCCATGCGGAGCTGAAGAACACACACGAGCTTGGACGGTCAGAAGTATAAGGATGTCAATCAACCATGCTAACGGCATGAAGTATGATTATTTGAATAGTTCCTTAACTGAAAGTTTCTAGGAAAAGAATTATCAACAAAGAAATGCAACCTTAACTTTTGATGTCTCACAAAAACTGGGAATTCTGGTGCCTATGGCTCCTGTTTCCCGGGAAGTGAAATGTGTTGGGGTTCTGCTTCCGTTTTACTCACCGGCTAAAAACTGGCTAAGCTTATCTGATAATGATCTTCAATGCGCACAGGGTCTGTCATCAATGTGATGAACCCAAACAGGCTCTATTTGCTTTGTAAACACTATTAGGGGGAGCATTATATTTTATATATATATTTATGGCTATTTATTTCCCACACTGTGACACACCTGACAGCAATCCCAGATGGATGTTTATTCAATAATCTGGTCCCCGGTTTCTTGACCACATCTATAAACTGTTGTTTTTCGCCCCCATTAAATCAGACTCCTGGTGACTCCCAGACACTCAGGCTGGAAGTTTCTTTTTTCTGTTTTCTGGCCTGCTTTCTTCACATGTTTCCTTGCAGAACTGTGTTAATTCTGCCCATGCCTAACCTCCATAAACTTAAAAAGGAAACTCTGGTCCCCAGTGGACTTCCTAATCCCCGTCTAATCCATGTGCCATGTGGCTGCGTTACAAAAACTACAAAAATAAACGTAATGTTTATTTCAAATTTAATGACAGGACTGGACAGATAAACCCCTCGAGTACAAAATAGGGGAAAGGTCTGAAGGTTGGAGTTACATGGGGCATTATGGAGATGGATTAAAAAAGAAATCCGGCTTTTACGAATTAGTCTATTTAAGTATGAATGCCTGTTTATGTATCTTGGCTGCCTGTTTGCCGAAAGACCCGACAGACAGGTGAGGACGGGACAGCAGATAGGTGTGTCACCTTTCATCCCGCAGTGAGTACCAGAGTACCGCAGAGAGGTCTAACACCATCAGCCACTCGGGCAGTGGGCATTGACAGTGAAAGCCCAGCAATACAGTGCAAAACACGGCCACCTCAGTGTTACCTGCTCATATGAATCTGAAGCCGGCAACATCGCCCAAGCATCTATTTTTTCATCCCACCTTTCATCAATGCCTTTGATACTGACCTAACAAGACTAATTAAGAGATTACAATTAACAGTTGTTATCTGAGTGCCTGGAAAGTTAGCACATATTTTAAAATATTAATTAGGTTTCATGTCGGAGAGGCGGTCAAGATGTGGGGCATCAGTGGTAACTGCTTCCATGCGGCCCACTAAATGAATGAACTTTTTAATCTTCTTTTCACTGTTTGGGAGACAAGGGGCTGCATTCAGAGTGTTGGTGGTGGGGGAGGGCATGGGGATAATTGGGATAAAATTGCAAAGAAGGAAGGAGGAAGAGGAGGAAGAGGAGGAGGAGGAGCGCCATGCCCAGGCGGATCTATTCATGAACATCCTTACACTGTCATCAGTAGCTGCCTTATCTATTATCACCTCAGGCAGAAGGCGTCCGCCCGGACCAGGCCCGATGAGCGAGACCACGCCGTTACAGTCCACCGTGCTGTTCCTCTTGCCATGCGGGGCCAGCGGGTGGATGCGCGAGGAGCCCTGGCTGTAGCCGCTGTAGCTGCTGCGGCGGTGGGGGATGAAGAGGGAGCCCCTGCGCTCCTCGCTCTCCTCCACCGTGCTGTGCTCGTCGTCCGCAAACTCGTTCTCGGAGCCCACGTCCTTGGAGCGGCCCTTGAAGCTGAAGATGCTGCTCTTGCTGTTCTGCCGTGAAAGGAAAGGCGACCCGGGGATGCTG
>JAODKL010000088.1:403537-415430 GCA_026780765.1 Petrocephalus schoutedeni
CATTCATGCATTCATGCATTCATCTATCCACTGGATATCCTGGTCAGGGTCGTGGGGTTTAAACCTCCATTTCTTAATAAAAAAAAATATATCACATAACATGGAAAAGCTATGCTCTGTCAAGACATGCACACAGTGAAATGTTCATATGAAAAGGAAGGATTAGATGCTAAGGAGCCGATAGTGTTGGGGGGGCAATGTAGAGGAGATGTGAAACGTGAAAAAGGAAGAAGGAACAATGTACAGGCGAGGAAGATCACATCACATGGTGATACTAAACTCTACAAATGCATTCACATGCTACATGATATTTTTACATATGAGATGTACTTCTTCTTTGTCAAAATGTATAACGGCAGCAGAGAGTGACTACCATGCATTTATATAGATGATGATGGAAGGACCTGCCGTGATCAATCACAGCCTCACAGGCCTCTTCTCACGTCACACATGTTGTTATGATGTCATACAATAAAACCAATATGGCTCCAAGTCAACGCTGAACAAAAGAGCATATCATCAACAATTCCATACCCAAGTTTAAAAATGGAAAGTTTGCTAATATGTTCTGTTTCGGTTTAGTATCTTCTGAAGAATGTGATTTATTATTTTTTTCCAACAATGAGAATGCAATTCTTTTTAATTAGATTGTACCAGCTCAGGTGGAGGAAACTGTGTTGTTTTTTGCGCTACAATAATAAAAAAATAACATTCATATTGTATTACATATTACATAATACATGCTTAATATATTTGAATAAATCCATGTTTGGATTAACACAAACAGAAGGCTATGATATAATATAATAAATTTTCACATTCAACCCTATAAATTGATAATGAAATGATTGCCCTTGTAAATAACTTCTGATTTAATCCTCACTGATTTAACCTGGGGATCAATAGAGTTCGTTATCTAAGACTGTGCTTCAAGTGAACAGAACTTCACCTGCCTGCAATCTGTTTCATTACTGTAGTGTGACAGCTGCCATTCAGTACAGGTTTATGCAGTTAATCAGTTTAAAGTTGTTATGGATAAAGACAGCACATGAAAACAGGGGAGACCTGGAATCCTGTCTCATCAGACTTATTTATGTTGGACAAAAAACGCTTGTCAGGGCTCACAGCTTCTGCAGCTCAGAGCAGCCTCTGGACAGTAGCCTCGCTTTCATAGCTGTATCCCTGGACCCCCGACTACGTTAAAAACATATTCTGCTCTTTCATCAATACCGAGAGCAATTCATTCAATTTGCTTACTTTCAGTTGCCCTTGTGAACGGGCGTCTTTTTCAGCAAGGTGAGTACTTATAGTGGCACTGAATATAATATTCCTTCCGCGATGTTGTGCCCCCCCAAGTGGAAAAACTAAGAATAGCAGGGCTTTCGACTTTTCAAATCGATGTGTCCCTGTTCTAAAATCATCTTGTGGGCTGGATTAAAACCCCCTTATCAATATTATTTCTCAAAAATTCATAGTTGCGGCAGTGGGTTGTAACAGTCCTGCTGGTCTTGAGTTCGACACCAGTGATCTAAATACCAGCTTCTCCGGCACATTTTTTTTAAGCATGGGTGTGAACACCAATGGAAACATGCATTTACAAGACAGAGAGTTTAAATCAAATAGAAATTATTAGTCTGCAGAACACGAGCCAGGAAGCTCACGATGCACCAAAGCATCATTGCTTGGAGAGAATCAGAAGTATACTTACGCCATGGAGATCACCATGAAGTCCAGCCAGTTCCATGGGTCTCGTAAAAACGTGAACCCACCTATACAAAATCCTCTGGCAACTATTTTTGTGAGTGATTCAAACGTATAGATGCCAGTGAAGGTGTACCTTTAAAGAGGAGAACAGAACAATTACAGGAGTCTTGGGGAGGCAAACAACAGTACCGTTTCTGCTTAATCACACAATGCTGTAGTGTCCACAGTTCAGGGCTGGCAACTCTCATGGATCTGGCGTGACACTCACGCTTTCAGACACATGAAATCTTACAGCAAATCAAAGTTATTCAATTATAAACCTAAAATTAGCTACATCAAAAGCATTGGGGTAGTTTTGCAAACCCTATAGACTGTTTACAAGGTGATTAGACTGTTACATACATGTAAATGCTTGTGCATGTGTGTGCAGACTTGTCTTAAATTGAAAATCCCTCTCCAACCAGCTGACCAAATTCAGCAACCCTGACAGTGTCACATTCACATCCACCTACATTTCATTTGTTGAAAGACATTCAGGTTTATGTGAAAAATGCATGGCAGAACAGTGGTCTATTGTGACTATCACTGGTCGGTTAAACAATAGTGCCCCTTCCCGGTATTACCCAGGCAGATCATTAGCCAATCACAAACAGTGTTTCAGAAAAGATATGTTTCATTACACACAATGTATAGTAATACATATTATTGTATATCATTTTTCCAATCCATCTAACCATCTTGCAGCCTCTTACCCAGTACAGTGTCATGGTGAGACAGAAGCCCATGCATAAGTCAGGGGACTCCCAGTATAGGATGTCACTTCATCGTAGGGCATATATTATATGTTATATGCTTAAAGGAACATTTTAGACCAATTTGATTTACTACATTATTTGATCATCCCGATATATTTCCATGAAAGATTTTAGGTACAATTGTTACTTAACAATAAGACTATTGGCGAGATTTTCCTGTGCATGTCTTCTTGTTGACACGTAAGCTTATGGTGACTGGATCAATTTCTGGTTTGTTTGAAATTTCAAAATTTGCTTTTGGGAAGAACAATTTTGCCTGGCTCTTCTTCAGAGCAATCTGAATCATTGCTGACGGAAAACGGGCGTATAAACACGTATCTGGCAGTAGCCAGCATTCAGAAATGGCTGCATTTTCTTGAGAAAATTATGTTTTGCATGTTCCCTCATGGAGTTTGTAAGCCATTTCGGCTTCTTAATCACATACTCTGACGTGGAGATTGAACTCAGTAAAATAGCACCATTTGTCTTTAAGAGGACAAAAGGTCAGGTGCATGCATGTCTCAGGATCATTTTGATATCAGCTGACACACAGACCTACCATTTTAAACTTCACTGTACAATTTATATTCCACTAGCACACAGGAGCCTAGTTAAGGGTTCCTTATGAAAATAGCCACTAAAGGTGCGAAGGTGTCTCACAAAATTGCAAGGCTAAGCAGAGTTATTTCATTTTGCTTGGCGAATGCCCTAACCCTAACCCTAACCCCACTAACCTGAGACAGAGGAGCATGGCTGAGATGGGGCAGATACTTACTCTACTTGCTTGGACCACTCCGGAGGGTTACTGAAGGTCATGAATACACAGTTGGTCAAAATAGTACACATAATGATCATGCTGAAGACTGTGAGAACAGCTGGTTAAGGAAACACATCACTCACAATCCCTTATAAACTAATTGGTAGTATATAACAAGATATAAAATACAATTTCAAAAGTCACCTACCCTAAACAGGTTGCTCAGTAATCAAGAATTTACATATTCTTTCTTGTCAGTGAGATGGGGCATCTTGTAGCCGCCAGCCTTCAACTTTTTTTTTAATGTACTTCCTAAAGCTTCCAAAGGATCCACTTACAGATCATTTACTGAACTTACCTACATAAACTCCAGCATGAAATGACAGTGTCTGCCTTTCACGTCAGCATAGAGGTGGGTTTTCACATAAATTGGTGACCATGCATGTGTGCTTTGTTTAATTTGCCCCCCCCCCCCCCCCAGGCAAGAAATTGTTAAATAAGGAGTTAAGAAGAGAGAGCTCTCTTACATTTCATTAGAAACTATAGATGGCTCAGGTAATATGACTCAAAACTATACACCAGATGACACAGTGGTTAGTGGGCGGGGGATGGGTGTATTTAACTGCCCTCTACACATTTTTGTGCCATTCTGTTCCCTGGTATTTTGCTAATATGGTATTTGTGTCACAAAGGCCTACAGAAAACAATCAGAAAAGCTCTCCCAAAATTAAGCTCAAGCAGCATTTTAAAAGGATATGAATGTATCAAAATTTTAATAGCTATTCGCCTAAGACAACTAAATGGACTTATGATGTACAACGAAGGCGTGGCATTAAAGCGGAAGATGGTTTTTCCTTTGTTTAGTACTATAAATGTCTGCGGAGGGAAAGAGAGAAAGAGGTTAGAAGTGCGGAATAAAGAAAAACCTGCAAACTAAGAATTAATTCACATGTACACCACTAAAGACCATAACAAGAGGAAAAGAATACACTTCCGATGTGGTTACACAGACCTACCTGGGGCATTAGCATGACAGAAGCATGTCAATTCACAGAAGAGATTACAGTGAAACAATAATGTATAGCTTAAACAAGATTAATTCCCATTTGGAAGCAAATATACCAAACCCATATATGACCCATATAACATTAGACGTGCAGATACGCAGTGAAAAGTCGATAACGTGAGTCGATAGAGTGGAGGCAAACAAAGAGGCAGCCGGACTGCGCTGCTCTGTCACCATGAGCCGGGCTGAAGGCAGCAGGGCTGCCCAAGCCCCGACTCCGTCTGGGTCGACTCTCTCCGTCAGCCAGGGCTGCACTTACAGCCCATCGGAACATATTACCGTTTTATGTTTCACTTCGGTATCGCCTTACAGTCAAAGGGCTTAGAGAATCCGAAACACAAAATGGTAGCCTGGGTGAGTTCTTGGTCAGAAGCCAGCGCTGGAGCTTGTCTGCTTTATAGTAAAGTTACGCCCTGTTTTAGGGCATCGGCCATACTGTTTACAAAATGGCCTCATCCATATAAATGGCGACACTGAAATGGCTGGCAACACTTTATCTGAAGGGGCACAAATAATGTAGTAGTACACTCTTACTTAATGTATTAATTAGCCAAACTAAGTGTTAGTTACATACCGAACTCATGTTCATTCCTCATTAATCAATCGTAACGGTTTATGTATTTCACACAGTTATGATACTTGTTCATTATTTGTACTTGAGTAGTATCTGAGTTACTAAGTTACTTGCACCCCCTCACCTGAAGTGTTACCAAATGGTTTGTTATTTTAGAACATATTTTTTAAATGATCTCACCTCTGGTTTACATGCTCCTATTACATAATACAACATAACATATATAACAAACATGCAGCTCTGTTCCATTTGACATTCAGCCTCCGTTACATTACATACTTTGGTGTTTAAGGTAAAATCGCTATAATTGTTTGTCCCACAGGCCATGAAAAGCTCCATACTTGAATCATCTCTATGCTTTAAATTAATCATCTCCATATTATATGAAGCTCAGAAGCTAATATTCCAATATTTATGTACCATTTTTATCTGTTCCAGTACACTTGCACTGCCATTCATCAAAACACACACACATTCTCTCTCTCTCACACACACACACAAACATTCTCTCACACACACACACATTCTCTCTCTCACACACACACACACACATTCTCTCTCACACACACACACACACATTTTATATTCCTATCTTAGTGAGGACCGTCCATTCTTTTCCATGGGAGGAACCCTAATCCCAACCACAACACCCTTAACTCCTACCGAGCACTAGTCTTAACCATAAGTAACCAAACAAAATACAAGACTTTTGGTATTTTTTCTTTTTTGACTGCACTGACTGATTTTCATAAAAATAAAAACTGAATCAGTGAGAACCGAAAAAATGACCTCACTAGTCACGTTTTTTTGAGGATTTGCTATACTTATAAGGTCCTTTGATCCTCACAATTATAGCAAAACTTAGTACATACACACACACACAGACAAACCCACACACCAAACCAAATACAGAAGAAGGAGACAGAATATGATTGATTATACATTCTACTCTCTATTCATCTCAGTTGTCTTTTCTTCTGGAATCGAGAACACCAGGAACCAGCAGTGAAGGGAGCACTGGAACATTCTCGTCCTTTGGAAAATGCACGGTACAGTATTTTACCTTCATTCTCTTACCCAGCTCAAGCCTTTTACTGGAAGGCAATTGTAAAGCCTGGCCATCGATCAAGGGATGTGCTGAGATCGGCACACTGCAGACCAGTAAGAGGGGCAGGGCTTTGTTTGGCCGTGCACAGAGAGGCGTGTCAGGCCCCAGGGGGAGCACAAGCTGGACTGACCACACCTGCATTGCTATGCAGTCTGTGGAGAGGCACACACAATCTCTATGTCCCGTCCTCTCTCCACCCACAGCCAGCTCCACTCCATAATGCCTTTTGTTTCCTGCTCAGCACCGGCACGGCAGATCACTGAATAACCTCCCTCCTCCCCACCAACCTGCTGCCCTTCCTCCTCCACCACTGCCGTCGAATTCCCTGTGAGATTTCCAGCGCAATTCAGGGGGGAGAACCCCCCTCCCCCACCCCCCGCTGTGGGGTGCCCAATGCAGCCGGAGTGGGCCTGCCTGGGGGCCCGGCTTGGATCGCACACGCCAGACGCCGGCCCGGCAGCCTCGCTGCCCTTTCCTCCGCGGCCTTTACGCTACCTGCCAGTCGTGGCCAGGACCAGAACCGGAATTAAGAGACTACTACTAATAATATTAAGAATATAACAAAAACAACAGCAAATAAAAAAATAACAATCAATAAAGCGACAAGCAAACCAACAAACAAATAATAATAATAACAGCCACATTACACTTGATCCACATATAAAAAAGGAACACTTAAAAAAAACTGCACAGAAACACCCTAGAGACCTAGAGGGCCCAGTTCAGTGGATGCTACACTAACTTTTCACAAGCCTGTTCACACACACAGCCACCCCCCTTGGTATTCCCACGTCTGTGTGGGGGTGGGTATAGGCCTCCGGAGGGTGAGCGAAAAAAATCAGATCAAACCCTGCCTGACCTTGGGTTTGAGGCTAATAGGGCTCAGTATTTTACAACCACACGACCTTAGACCTTAGAACTTTAAGGGCCCATTTTTGACATCGAAGACAAGGCGCTCGTTAACGCGTCTGCTGGCACGTAGCTACTCCTACGGCCCAAAACAGCGGCTGAGTCGCCAGCCATCGGTGCCGCCTGTTCTTAGTACCTATGGTTACCTGCGCATACAAAGTACCACATTACTCAAGGATGCGGAAAAATGATCTCGGTTTGAAATACTGATTTCATTCCCTTAAGTACATTTTGGGCATTTTGCTAACTGGCATCCTGGAAAGGATCCAGCAAATGTAAAATGTAGATAAAGCAGCTTCAGAATGACAGGCACCTGCGACGAAGACTCCGAAAAGCCAAAAGAATTAAATGGAATTGCCAGTTTTTCCAAGATATGATGACACTGCTGGGGACCGTAGGCCAAGGAGCAGCGGTCCACTGCTAAGCGTCCGGCCAGGGAGGGACACCACTTTCCTTCATATGCATTTTCACAAATTAACATTCATCTGAATTCATGAATTAATGTTTTTTTTAATTCATCCATTTTCTGAAACCACTTCTCGTGTTCATGGCCATGGGGGGCGCGGACCCTACAGGCGCACCAACCCATCACAGGGTACACACACACACCTATGGGAAACTTGGTCAGTTAAAATGACCTCAGCATGTTTTTCTGAACTGTGGGGTGAAACCAGAGTACCCCATGATGACATGGGGAGAACATGCAAACGCCATGGGAGAGGCTCAAACCTTGGTCCCAGGGGTGTGAGGCAACAGCAGTAACCACTGCACCACCATGCCTTGATTTAAATCTTATAAATAATATTTTTGGAACATTTTGTTAAATTAATTTTACTTAACTACCAATTTAAATGAATGTTACTTGAAATACTAGTCTATTATATAATGTACTGCAAAAATTGCCTAATAGTTGGCAGGTTATAGAGAGGAACCTTAATTTGGGTCAAACAGAACATAAAGAGGACCCCTCCCCCTAGTCCAGAGTTGCGTATGTGATCATGCATTAATGGTGGGGGATCCCAAGCTCTGGTCTGTTTTTACCTGTGGGTCCCTGGTGTAAGAAAGGATGACATATTTGGACAGGCTAATTTTGTTCAATGTCACCAGTGATTCAGAGAACCTGTCAATGGTCCTGTCTAGCGGCGCGTGCCGAATGAACCCCGACCGACGTCCCCCTAACCCAAACCCAAACCCAAACCCTAACCCTAACCCAAACCCAAACCCAAACCATCTGCCTCCCTGAGCTGCTGCCTTTCACTTCACCACCAGATTTGCAGAAATGCAGCTATACATCACTCCCCATCAGTCACATTAGCTTACTAAATAGCTTAGCTGTTACTCAGAGATTACACTGAAATCGGAATCCACACGGAAGGCCAGAAAGTAGACCTAATATGAAAAGTACGTTGGCTACATTAATCCCGGACGGTAAGTGGGCGTGGCTGGTGTGTAAATAGCCCCGAACAAACAGAGAGAGATGGAGTGGGCAGACACAGGTATAAACATGCTACATCCCTATTTAAATGAAACAAGGACATTTACACGAATCGGTGGTTAGAATCTATGTGCATTTCTCAGCCCAATCCCCTCCCTCTCGTCAAAAGACCAAAATATTCAGCCAATAAAAAAAATCGAGTCTAAAATCAGTTCCACCTCACTATTTCACCTGGGCTGCAAACAGCAGGTTTGTGGGGATTTATGCGGCGACGGAAAGAGCCGAGGCCGACGTCAGGCCGGACCATCAGTCTGCAGTGGCCGGGAGCGGAGTAGCCAGGCAGGCTCCCCGCCACTGAGGCCAGGGACAGGCGTGTGACGTCAGCCCGCGCCGCGCGGGAGACGCGTGGTGAGCCAGCACTTTCGGGAAGGATGCGAATTCTAGCCCAGTCCTGTGCCTGCGTCTCCTTGTGGCGTCACAAAGCCTGATTAGGCTGCTGCAGAGTGGCTAAAACGGCACCCGCTGCGACAGGCTGACCCGCGAGAATGCATGAAGAATACAGGGCCAAACACTAGGGTGGGCCGGAAAATGCCTTTCCCACAGGACAGCGCCTAATTCAATAAGACATCTTTCCAGACCAGGTCAGGAAATCACCTCCACAATAAGGTCACCTGTCCCTCCAGAACCACCGAGGCTCATCTCCCATCCTCTGATCCTACGTACCGTAATGTTCAATTCTAGCATCCAGATCCATTATGTAAACCTTTCCCTTAATAAAAACTGATTTGGGATTAAAGAACAGCTTTATAAATAAGCATAACCTCAACAATATATGCCCCCCCCCCCCCACCTCCCCTGCCCGGCCCAGCACATGGCCATTACCGAGAGCGATCCATTTTCCTTTGGTTGCACAATGTCCCACACGGCCATGTCCCACCCCCACCACCGTGTGCTGCTGTGTCATCAGCGAGCTGGCCCCAGACAGCATTAAAATGTGCTGCCGATCTGATTTATTATACAGCAAAGCAAAGGAAAAAAAAAATCCCAAACTGGGGAGGGGCGGCTCCATAAAAGCCACTCACTGATCACTCACTTGCTCACACCACCCCACTCATTGATCACCCCCACACATGCCAATGCCATTTAACAGCTGGCCTCCTATTCATTCAGCAGTACAGCTAGAGATGTTCGGAAGATGATTGTTTTCCAAAGCGGATACTGCCTACCCACTGAGGCCAGACTGGACGTGGACACCAGGTCTTTCTCCAGACACTATGCTATTCACCTGATACTGTGCAAATGCCTGATTGGGCTCAAATCCACAGATCCTGCTTCAGGGATCCATGACACAGAGGTAGGGGGAGGTAAAGAGTAACCACCAAATGAGGGCTAAGATAAAAAAAGTCCCTGGTAGCGGCTGATAGGTGTGGCCCGTGGAACGAGCCCTGCGATAGGCCACTGCATCAGGAGGTGGGACATTTTTTGGCAGAGGAAGCTATCTATCTGCCGCAAGAGGCCATCACAATGTTCCACCTAAACGGACTGAGCCGCCAAACAGCTGACTAAGGGTCCCACATGTACATGCACACAAGAATATTTTCACAAATGTGCTCATGCACATGCACACAGGCTCACACAACCATACCATTAGTCACACCCTTACACCTCTTTCTACTGCACTATTTGGCCCAGACAGCTCCCCACTGGGGTAGTTGGGACTGCAACGCTGCATTTCTCCTCCTCCTCCTCCTCCCCCCGGCCAGCCCTCCCACCCATCCACACCATGACAAACTGCAGCCGTAGTCAGGTTTCAACAGTGCTGCAAGCTCAGAGAAAGGGGGAGGGGGGAGAGAGAGAGAGAGAGAGAGAGAAAGGAAGAGAAAGCACTGGTGGAAGGCTAAGGGGGGCGGGGGTGTAGAAGGAAAAGGACATCTTTACACTTGACACAAATGTTCCCTGTAGAAGCACTTCCTGCCAGCTTCCTGATTTCGATCCCACATTTATGGCATGTTTGGTCCCCTTCACCAGCTTCGGCTTTCCCCTGCAACCACGGTCGGTCCTGTCTATAAAACCTTGGCAGATCGCAGAAGACGACAAGCAGATACACCCAAATGCACCCGCACATACGGTCACCCAACTTTTCTCAAGGGGGGTGTTGTGGCCCTGGAAACAGACTGTTGCCCCATTATTCCCTAAATGCTTCCCAAGGTTACAGCGTTCATTGTCTTGAGAGGTTTCTTAAAGCTATCTGATGTGTTCTCCATGGGTGACAAAATGGCAATAAAAATGAATCAACACCTGCCTACGCCATCAGAGATCAAATCACATGTGGAGGGACAGGCGTCCGGTTCCATCAGGACTCGACACCAAAGGCACAGGGAAGAAATTATGTTTGTCAAAAAGGGGCACTAGAACGTTCAATAAAGAAAAGCCACCAGGTCACACAGTCCACGGCCAAACGGTGCGCACGAGGAGCAGAGGGCCAGCCCTACTGTGTACAACCAATGTCTCCTCGCAACAACACAAGACAAAGCAGCAACACAAGCTTCCTGCCCGGCCCCATTTCCATCTACAGGTAGTAAACTCAAATGCACGTTAGTCTCTAGATGCAACCATCTTCTACAAATTTTTGATATTGAGGGGGGAACACAACTTAGCAATTTAAACACAAAGGTCTATTTATAGGGGATAACTGAAGCCAAATTAAATATTGGGGAGTAAACGTTCCCCCAAGGTACCTACACCTTGGCATGAATACCATTTCACTGACACGCCTGCCTTTTCCATGCAATATACTTTGTAAATAAAGCACATGACTGTCTTAATCTGACAACCTACCGACTTGTCCAAGCTTCTCCCTTTCTGGTTTCCAGTTCTCTCAAACCAAAACACAGCTAAACATTTGTCAGAAGGAGGCGTCACATCGACGCGTCAGCCGTGGGGCCCCACCCTCTCGAGCCCCATTCAGACTGTACTGCTCAGTCACGCATCAGAACACCACTGAGCTAATCTGTCATGCACTTGCATCCCAGTCACTGGCTTCCTGTGGCGCGGCCAGTGCTCAGGAAACTTAAAGGACACTCGCTATGAGAGACACGGGGCCATTTCTGGGTGGGATCCTCACATCCCTTAGCAGCTAGTCAGGCTGCGACAGGCTGCTGCGTGAGGCTCCGACTGGCTGTTTCCTCCAAGGTGTGTGTTGCAGGCAGAGGTGGAGATGTTATTCTACTTCCGCAAAACCGCGTCTCCCACATGGTCGTTCATTTTCCACAGACTGTACAGTCATTAACTGATTGGCTGATGTACCCCAGCACTGAATATCTCCTACCCCCGTCATTCCCAATACTTTCCACTGCAGATTTTTAGTCAGACCCTGAAGATTTGCACAATGGGCTGTTACACATCAACATTCTATTCCAAATATATTGCAATGCTGTACTACCTACATGACATTGCCAAACACAATACTGCTGTACTACCTACATGACAGGGCCAAACACAATACAGCTGTACTACCTACATGACAGCCAAACACAATACTGCTGT
>JAODKL010000088.1:415894-426538 GCA_026780765.1 Petrocephalus schoutedeni
CCAAACACAATACAGCTGTACTACCTACATGACAGCCAAACACAATACTGCTGTACTACCTACATGACAGGGCCAAACACAATACTGCTGTACTACCTACATGACAGCCAAAGACAATACTGCTGTACTACCTACATGACAGGGCCAGACACCATACAGCTGTACTACCTACATGACAGGGCCAAACACAATACAGCTGTACTACCTACATGACAGGGCCAGACACCATACAGCTGTACTACCTACATGACAGAGCCAAACACAATACAGCTGTCCTACCTACATAACAGGGCCAGACACCATACAGCTGTCCTACCTACATCACCTCGCCAAATTCCTTACATTTTGACTGAACATACTGACAACAAGGTCCTGACAACATCCTCATGAACTCATGAACATATACTGATCGTCTACCTTTTTATATCAGTTCAGAATGACAACTTTTAATTCAAAAATGAATAATAATGAATTCATTTAATCTAATTTTAGCCAACTTTGATATATGGTGCATGGAACCTCTATGAATCCTTGGCAGATTTAAAAGCTTTTCCCACAATGAGAGTGTAGCAGAAGTGTGGATTTGATCTCTCATTACAGTAAGCCCCATTTACACACTCTTCATTACCTACCCACAGCCCACCTCTAAAAAATGAAGAAGACTACAACCCTCCCAGGGGTCAGAGGCTGATTCAATCTGTAACCAAGATGGCAAGTCTACAAGTTGTGGAAAAAGGAAAGAATGAGGAGAAGTAACTTGTGAGGATTTAATCTGGTGCTCTGTATTTCCTTCACTGATGTAAAACAAAAAGGAAAACTGCACGCTGAGGTTCAAAACGGCCCCAGAGTATATAATCTGGCTAAGCAGCTGGCATCATACATGAGGGGGGTAGCTGCAGAATCCGGTGTCTTTGCATCTCTTTCATTCTCAGCAACTTGTACCCATGAGATCTAAATTTCCACTGAATTTCCAGTGAGGCAAGTCTAGGTAACACAAGATATGTCCGGCGATACATGCGCTTGTGCTTGTCATAGGCCGATTAGCTGACGAAAATACTACAAAGTTAATCACCTTTTGTTATCCAACTTTGTTTGTGTAATGCTATGAAACAATGACAAAAACGAGCATCACAAGAACCTGTCAAAATGTCCCACAGAGTGTTCCCTAGACAGCACTGGAGCCACGCATAGAGAAAGGACTGCGGGTGCATGGAGGATCACACAGTCTGAGTCTCCAAGGGAGAAATCTGTTGTTACTGAAGGCCTACTTACACGTATGCGACGTGTGCACTGCCCATGTTATACAAACCCTGACTTGGGGCCCACACGCAGCAGGCCGTGTGAGCACTACGCGCTTTAGAATCCGTCCAATCAGGACGCGGCTCTTCCCCCAGATCACCCTCCACTGGCCTGCCAAGGCGCAGTCTCCTGAGGACACACTGTTCCAGAGCCAATGCAGCCGCTGTTTCCCTGCGATGTGCTGCATTAAGATACTGCCACAAGGTGGGGGTGGGGTGGGGGGGGGGGAGCAATTTAAGACATGCATTTAGAATCGCCTCAATATGCGATCCTTTGCACTGAGCTGATCCCAGCTTCACCAAGGCTAAGTATGGAGGAGACAACGCTATAAAAGCAGGGATAGGTCAAAAAGCACATAAACGGAGAGGCTGCGGTACCCCAGAAGCCAACGTATCAGAGAAAACAAAATATCAGTCTGACATCCACTGACCGGCTTCGCTTCAGATCATTCACTCTGCTTATAGACAATGCCCTGTTATTGGAAGGTCTCCTAATGGTCAAACAAACCTGTTCGCATGTCACCTGACACTGCACTTCTGAGCACCAGAACATATATTCAATGAACCAATGCTTTGTCCACAGTGACCTGATTTTAACAGGCTGGATTAAGAGCCCTCTGACACTCCTTTACAACCGCAACAGAGGATGGACTCAAAAAAATCGACGAGTCAGGATTAGGCCCTGACACCCACTGAGACTTACAACATGGAAACGTGGAAAATAAACCATGCTCTTAATAGAATAATTGGGATAGCTCCCCCCTTCACTGCCAGCTTCATTGCAGGGGTAGTTTCTTTCATTTTTACTGCTCTTTTTGGGTTGGGCACTAACTGAGAGAACTGTCAAGAGGAAGACTGAAGTGGCTGGGGTGTGGACACACAGTTGAGGAGGAACTCACTTGCTTATCTGCATAGAATGGGTCAATATCCTCCAGTGGCACTGTCACCATACCCGGAGGAATGTCCCCGTAGATATAGGGCAAGCTACGGCCTGCCTCCAGGTCGGTGTTGGGACGGTCTTTGTTATCATCATCATCATCGCGATGACTGCTGTCAGACTTTGGCGGCTTCTTCTTCTTCTGTTCGTTGATGCGCTTCTCGATATTGGCCAAAGTTTCTGGGGTGAACTTCTTGAAGCTGTCAGGTCCTGGCGGTGCGAGCAAGGGTGCAGCCATGTTTTCATCCTGCAGCGACTTCCTCTTTAGTTAGGTACCATCCAGGACAGGCAGCTCTAGGAGGAGAAGTAGAGAGCAGCAGGAGGCGTGTCAATCTCACGTCATACTGGGAGTTGTTATCAAGGTATACAACAACACCGACAATAACTACGATCAATTCCCCTTTACAGAATCTGGTACAGAGTGAGCCGGAAGCCTATTTGAGAAAGCACAGGGCAGAAGGAAGGGTACACCCCAAACACAGAGCCACCCTAACAGAGGTGGATAGTTCAGGTCCAGAAAGTAAAAATCCAGACTTTGTTTCAACTAACCAGCTGAGCATAAAGAGTCACAGTCACAGAGTGTGCAACTGATTGGTTCAAACAAAGTCTTGTCTGTATTTTTACTTTCTGTACCAAGATTATCCACCTCCACACCTTATTAATAATAATAATAATAATAATAATAACAGACCCATGTATATCGAGAGATTTGCAATGATTAAAATGTTTATAGGTGCAAAAGAAATACAAAGCTTGGTTATAAGTCATAACTTAAGAAGAGCAGGCTGACTGTGTTTACTGTAAGAACTACCATGTACTACCATGCAGAAATGAAAGAAACAAGCATTCTAAGTAAAAATGAATGCTTTCTCCTTATGACAGATCACCCATGTGTTTCAGATCATCGTCCTTAGAGATGAGACTATACTGTGGTGTGGGCTTTTTCTTCAAGGTCATCATTTTCAGACAATGACCTTCTGCTGAACGGCATGTCCCTCTTCCAACTCTGTTTCTTTGACCCTATGACTTCCCATGTGATTACAGTATTGTCCACCTCCAGTAGTGTTATGGGTAATGGAGCACAGTCTAGCAAGCTAGACTACACCTACACAAGCCTCAAGTAGAAGTTTAGCAACTGACTGAGGCCAAACACACACACGCACATACAGTTCATATATTCCACTCTCCAATCATTTTTATGGGCATAACCCTAATCCTAACTACGATGACCATTTCCCAAACCCAGCCCTAACCTTAAACATAAGTAATCAAACAAAATGAAACACTACGGTTGGCTAGGGTTGTGCAATGTTCAACTCACCAAAATGTCTTTGAAAAGTATTGTGATCGACGATATTATCATTTACATTATGTTAAAAAAGCATCAATTGTTAACAAAAAACGCAAAATTTGGCCACATGGGGGCATTTAGTTGCTGCCACTCTTAAGCCACTTTCCGACATGCACTGCCACCCGGTACTTTTCTAGACATTTCCCAGAGGGGCTGTATATGTGAACAGAAAAGTCTGAAATAGTTGTACCGGACATTTAACAGACTTTACCCTTCTAGGTCCCTAATACAAAGTCTGGATAATTTCCGATTGATCCTCAAGTGTGACTGGAGCAGGAAATTTTCTGGCGAATTCAGCACAAGCGAGTGGGTGTGTTAATGACATTTCTATCATGCTGCTTCGTGCCTGTATATGGCTTTCCATTATTTTGCTGATATTGCAGGTATGTCCAAATAAATGCAGAGTTGATATCAAAGCAAAAACAGTTGTCATTGCGGAAGGGTATATTATGTGTCCCGCCTGCTGCATGCTGCACCCTAGCGCTACCCCACATACCAACCGGAATATTGCTAGTTGTTATAAATGCCTCTGATGCGGAAAATCTTTGGTTGTGTGCTACATGTGTGGAAGGCCAACTCCAGACTTGAATAATTCTCCTGAAAATGTCAGGAGTTCATGTATGAACATGACTTTAACTACAAGCAGCAAGGGTTGAGAACAAGCAAGAAAAGCATGTAGTACTTTTCTTCATGACCAGGTGAGCCATCTTTGTTTTCTTCAGTGCGGGTGTAACACGTGTTTGACGGTTATCGTTTCAAAGCGAAAGTTCATATTGTTAGTTAAAGCTGCCAACATCACCACGATAATAGATGAGCTAAAAAGTGACAGGATTACAATACAAACCCTGGCACACACACCAACAATGAATGTAGATAAACTGTTATATGCCTACTGCTATTACTGTTTCTGCCACTAGCAATACCTATACCACATAAAATACTGTCATCAATAAAACAAAAATGAATAAAAAATGCATAATCATTAATAATAATACAAGCTGCAAACAAATGGAACTTTTTGCAATATATATATATATATATATATATATATATATATAAAACACAAAAATGACCATCCCAAGGACTGTCTGCAGTAATGTACTGTGGGAGCCTGCCATAGAAAATAATAGTGATAAATGCATGAATTTCAGTAAACACCACACAGTAATTAAGTAATCAACAGCCAATCAAATCACATTCCAGCATAATATCTCATACCTGGAGAAGTACGTAATCCATTGAAGAGACACGGGCAAAATTATACATTTTCATATTCATTTCAATCAATAATACTATCCATTCACTGACCCAATGATCCAATTTAAAAAATTCACCTGACAATGATGCTGTTCAAGAGAAATTCTTAGCTGATTTTTAAGTCATTGTCATTTCATTTTTTTAAAATGGACATAATACAGATAAGGGACAAATAACATCCAGCAGAATTAAAATAGCAATATCACGCATACATCTCAAGTAGCAAAGGATCGAATGTGGTTCTGGTGGACTGCATCAGCCAAAAAAAAACAATTAACTGTCATTTGGTACATTTCAGGAAAAGGAACATGCAAAACCACCAAGATGATTCCTCCTCATGTTTGTTTTTTTCAATTCACAGATAAAGACGTCTAATTAATACTACTTGATTCAGACAAGTTAAGTTGCATCCTGAACCAGTACAGGAGTGTACAGAAGCCTTGTATCGATAAGTGAGAGCTGACTGAAGGCACCGTTCACAGGTGATGGCCGCAGATCATGAAAATCATCCTGAAGTTCACATTCACAAACCATTGCCACAGCTTAACTGGGAAAAGAGCTAATAAGCGATGCTAATCCAAACATATCTGCTTGTTTATGAATTCCATTAGTAAAAACTGACTTCTGAAAAATTACAGGCTTATGTAAAATGTAAACGATACTTTTAGCTATATCATAGTCTATGCCAAAGCTTTAAAAAAGTTGTAAAATATTTCTTTTATTCAGTGTATTTTGTAATTTATCATTAAAATTACTTTGAAAATGTAAAAATCCATTCATATCTTGTCCAGTTTCATGTCTGTAACAACTGTATTTCCAGGTGATTTATTCAAAATCTGCCTAGGCACTTTTCGCACATCTCCTGGGTGCCTGGTGCAGGGATAGAAGGTAATCCAGTCCTGAATCCAGCACCTGGAGGCCAAAAAGACTCCATGAGCCCAAAGACACAGCTGGGAAGGCCTGTGTCCTGTTTCACACACCCCAGTGAAGAGTTTGCCCTTTTCCAGCTGGCACACTAATGTATTCCCGGTTGAGTTTACTGGAAGAGGCTCCACATGAAGTTATTTAAAATTCCACCAATCTTTTCAAAAGAAATTTAAAGCATTTTCTTCAAATTAATATTCAGTATTTTTCCACAATACGTTAAGCAGCAAAAGAAAAAAAGTACTGGTGATTATTGCAGAGGAGCTATTACAGAGATACATACAATTACAAATATGCACATCTTCTTTATATTACAATGTTCCTGCCATGGACACTGACTCCAGGAAAAATACTTGGGTAGAAAGGCAGAAGACAGCTAGGAGATGTGAAGGGAATATGCCTGCCTCCTTCACTCCACCCTGGCCTTTGGGATTGCAAAGCCAAGTTTCTCCTCCATTTTAAATGCATAGACAAAGAGGGATTATAGCATGAGGGCTCCCAGACATGCATGAAAACTGAAGACCTTCCCAAGGACAATCTAACTAATGTTCCATTCCGGCACCTCCTCTTATACCCCTGACGTCTTGCGTAACTTGACCCTATTCCCCCAGCAATCACAGCCCCAGGTAAACAGAGGAACCATACCCATATACAAATCACACGAGGCCCTCTCCCAGGCTGCGCGCAGAAAGATCCAGCACTGTCGTCAAAGCAAGGCTGAGCGCTCCAGCAAAACATCTGAAGAAGAGGCCGGCAAACAGAAAATAAACACCAATGAGTCTCTGACAAGAGAAACAAATGATCTCTGTAGTGACGATGCAGCAGGGTAATATTCTTAAAAGGACTTCTATTTTAAAAAGTACTGTAGTCAACATCCCTGGTCAGCTGATACTTCCTGTGTTCCATCTTCCTCCTGTGTCTTTCAAACGTTATGACTGACATGCTAAGCTAACCCTGTAATTCACCATATTTAGAAAAATTACCATTTCTATTTGAAGGAAAAAAACTTGAACATATTTCCATTAATCTATTTATGATAAACTTCACATGGCATTACGCATGTGACAGATGCAACTGAACTTTGTGAACTTTCTATACAATCCATATTCTGTGGAAAACTGCAGTATTAGTGTGATATATAAGTAAACAGCCATTAATCAAGATGATTTTGTATTAAAAAAGCAATAAAATTGATATTCGTATATTGATCAAATATATGACATTCGTATATATTAGTATACGATAAAAATGAATAGATTAATCTAAGGTGTATGTTGATTATATTATGGTCATAGAAAGTGAATCTCTCATATTTAGACGTTTTTATCAATGTAAAAGAGCAGCTTTGGTTCCACCTTCAGAGAGCGAAGCTTCGGTAAATTAACATCAGTGATCAGTCCACACTCAGTAGGCCAATAGAATCGCCGGCTAGGGACCCTATGCCACTTAATATAATAAAGGGTCGTTTTCCTGCAATGATGTAGGCATAAGTACTCTGCAGCCAACTTTAAGTGCAGACTTAAGATCTTTCTAAAATGATTACTTTTAAAACGATCACTAGCCGGAAAAAAGCGCATATCCAATCCATAAATTAATGACTTCCGGCATCCCGTTACATACCGAAGCCACACTCTTTTTCATACATTTACGTGCCGCTTGCCTGATTAATCCATGACCCCCGCCCCAACCCAAAATTCACGCCATCACCAGACACTTATCAATTTCCCTTATTTAGTCATTTATTTTTCCTGCAATAAATAGCAAAAATACACTATACAACAACGTGGTATATAAAAGAAAAACACATCTACATGAGAAGTCTTGGGATCCCTTTTAAGTGACGTCTCTGTCCTATGCAGATAAGTCCGAAATAATAACATCGGACAACTGTAAAATGTTCTCTTCGCCGTCGCTAACAGCGCTCAGCATCCTTTTTATGTCTAATGTACCCCCCTTCCGCGAATGTGCGCCCCTTCGGATCCATCATATATTGATTCGGAGTTTATTCCCTTATTTCAAGCGCTAATTCAGCGATGTCAGCAAGAAGAAGCAGCGTCGATACCATATAGCTGCTGATCATACGGACATCGAATTTTACAGAAAGCCGAACAGCCGGATTCCGCAATGCTTATAAGAACTATTCCGTAAAATCAAAATCAGTCATTTTTAAAAAGTCTTAACCGAAAACATGACAGGGCAAAATATGTGTCGGTGTAAATGAGGTTTGTTCAAGGTGAACATAAGCACCGAAAGCAACGTGCTAACTCTCCTGCAGCACCAGCACCCGCCACTATCACCGTGCCTAATTTTGCAGCATTTAAAAAGCTACTCGTGATGACAATCCGTGATTACAAACTAAAGCATGCAGTTCTAAAGCAAAAGCTGGATTTTTTTTATTAAACCTTCAGATTAGTTTTAAAGCTTACTGATCTTTCGGAAATATGCGCAGACGAGGAGAGGACAAGCTACTTACTTTTAGCTCAAAAGTAGAAAAATGAACAGCAGCTCAAGCCCATCTCCTAAGCACATTTTCCGAGACAGTAAGGATGGCGATCCGATGGCTGCCGCCGAAGGCATGCAGTCTCTGATGCGTCACCGGTACCAAGGTACGCGCTTACTCCAGAGGGAGCCGGCCGGTCAGTGCCGGGGAAGCCGCAGCTCGCCGCGGTGTCAAACGGGCGCTGTCCATTTCAGCACCACTCCGGAGTACGGATTACCAGAGAGAGTATTTAGGCTCCCGTAATGAAGAATATGGGGAGAAACCCGAGTACAAAAAGGAATTACGGCATAGGGTGATATAGACTGAGGTGCGGCGACCGAGATCGGAATTAGAAGCCAAGTAAGTGAGGGCACCGGCACGGAGGTGACACCATCCCGATAGACGAGGGGCACGACGCAGCGGGCCACCGGCACCCATATATTCCGCCTGCCCGGAAGGACACTCTAGGCATTTGCCTCGCCGTTTGCCTTACAACAAAACGAGATCATATTACTGATCGCTATAATCATAAACGCAATCGGCTTCCACTAAAGTACAGACTTTCTTCCAAAACGGATGAAAAGCGGTCAGATTAAGATATTAGACACTGGCGAGTTAATTCCCTAAAGATGTTGCGTAAGAATTTTAACTTGATTCCCGGAAATTTGTGGTGTTTGCATATAATACAGAAATGTGGGCACAGCTTATATAACAACCACGGAGGCTATATGAACACGTAGCACCGTTAACTTAAAACAAACACAGTCGCATCACAGCAGTCTGCTTTCCGACAGTGCCTTTTACATGAACTAAATGCCTTACAAAAGTAATATTAATACCCACATGAAGTGCGACTTATGTGAGTTTAGACACAATAAATAATACAGTAATAATAATAATAATGTTAATAATACCAAGACTCACTGATTATTATTACTCTGCATTAGGAGAGCTATCGATTACTCTATACGGCACGTCTGAAGCAAAGAGCGGCCTTTTTAATTAACTTAAGAAAACACACACACACAAAATCCAGTACCACCTGCTTACAGTTATCTCCCCGGCAGTTACAGAGAGCAAAATTCCACAAAAGGACAACATATTTGTTCATTTCTATGCATTAAAAGTTCTCTCTAGAAATTGCATAAATTTTTCCTTCACTGCACAGACGAGGCTCCTGGCCAGCACACGCGATTACATGCAGACGTATTCTCCGCCGTGCGGGCCACGGGCTCTAAAAATACTGCAGTGGGGGGATTCTGCATGCCGGAGATTACACGTCCAACTTAAAGCATATGTCGAAAAAGCGCAATTAGATACGGCATGCGCCATGAATAAACACACTGCGCAAAAAAAGGAAACGCCAATTTCTGCGATTCAGACTAATTGGCAAAAACCTAAGTTCTATTGAAGAGCTCCTACCACACCCGTAAAGTGTACCTACTTTCGCCTCAACATTATACCCAATAAGCTTAACAAACTGCATAGCGACTTTCTAAAAACACGACCGTTCATATGAGATTGACAGTGGATCCATTTTGCACCAAATAGCGATATTTTTTTAATGCAGCTGTTATAAGTATAGGGAGGTAATGACCGGGAGACTGGGGAGACTTGGGGGGGGGGGGGGGGGGGGGGGGGGGGGGGGGGGGGGGGGGGGCACCGGGAAACACTGTTTCCACGTTATATATGTTTATGATGCTACATTCCGCGATGCTGAGAAAATAAACATCAGGAAAAAACCACGAAACCATTTAGATTGTCACATTCAAGCCTTTCTCTCTGTTTTTACAATCCACCAAAGTTTGACACCCGTTCCTTACTATCCCAAGATATGCGTATATTTCACATCTCTACATATCAAAATGTCATGCAGCACACTGTAAGGCCAACACCCAAAAGTACCCAATTTAAATACTTTTGCCCGACTGCCCCATTCTGTTTGCCCTAGGGATTTTGTCGAATACATTGCAAAAGACTGTTCCTGCGTGTTATATTGTAACGCATCGCTATTGCAGGCTGGCAATCAGCCGATTCACAAATGCAGGTAAAAGATGCTGTGCAGAGCGCTGCTCTGCGGCATTAGGGTTTATGCAGTAGACAGCAGAGAAACGGCACCTTTTCGTTAAAAATCCCCAGCCGAATGACAAAGGAGAATGTGTACTTACTTTTTTCAACATTAACAGAAATCCAGAAAGGCGTCGCTGAACTGCGGATGTCCGAAAGGTTCAGGAGAAACTGCGGTTGTCGCCATATTGTTGCCGCTATCTCCCTTCCCGAAGCGTGCAGTTACCCTGCATAATTGATGACTCTCAGCAAAATGTTAGGGACCATCGCAAAATGCCTTTTGGAAACAGAAAGGGATCGTCGACTTAAAGAAACAATGCGAAAAACATTA
>JAODKL010000088.1:431466-459728 GCA_026780765.1 Petrocephalus schoutedeni
TCCCTAAACTACACTCGGCGTATAAGACGACCCCCCACTTAGGAGCAGAAATTTATGGTGTGAAAAATCGTCTTATATGCCGGAAAATACGGTAGGTATTTTAATTAACATGTTCCGCCTTTTTTCCCAAATGTTAAGCCTCCACCTTACTGGAACTGATACGGCTATATTGAGCATATAAGAGCATCTTCCCATTGATTTTGTACAACAGG
This sequence comes from Petrocephalus schoutedeni, assembly GCA_026780765.1. Lineage (NCBI taxonomy): Eukaryota > Metazoa > Chordata > Actinopteri > Osteoglossiformes > Mormyridae > Petrocephalus > Petrocephalus schoutedeni. The sequence continues at coordinate 431,679 of JAODKL010000088.1, forward strand.
ATAATGCTAGAGAAGAAAATGGAACTGTTCTGAGACTTAGCAGAGGTTGCCTGGGCCAGTAGGGTACTACGGCTGCTGGAGATCGGCTGTGAAAGCAGGAACAACTTCCCGTACTATCCCCTTCAGGTGAAAATCTGAGGGAGTTGGCAGACTGAAGTGCCTGGAAGCCTTAGTCTTAGTTCCAGTGAAGGGACCTCTTAATGCTTCAGCATATCGAGACATTTTGGACAATTCTATGCTTCAAACTTTGTGGGAATGGGTTGGAGAAGGTTCTTTTCTGTTCCAGCATGACTGTGCCCCAGTGCACAAAGCAAGGTCCATAAAGACAAAGTTGGGTGAGTTTGGTGTGGAAGAACTTAACTGCCTCACACAGAACCTTGACCTTAACCTCACTGAGCACCTATGGGATGAACTAGAATAGCCTTACATCACTAATGCTCTTCTGGATAAATGGGCAAAAATTCCCAGGCACTCCAAAATGTTGTGGAAAACCTTCCCAGAACAGTGGCAGCAGTTATAGCTACAAAGGGGGTACCAACTCTATATTGATGGCTGTGGATTTAGAACAAACAGTTCCTGTTGGTGTAATGGCCAGGTGTCCCAAATAGTTTGTCCATATAGTGTATGTGTAGTTGTAAGCTCATAAATGAACATGGAGAATGACAATCGAAAGAACTTCTCAAATTCTTCAACTTAGCATTTCAAAGACAAATTTATTTATTGTAAAGCATATAGATCTTGGTTTGCCCCACAATCTGCTGCAAACATTTGAGGTGTCAGCATTTGCTAACAATATAAATGAGGTGAAAGTACCTCTCTCACTGAGGGAAGCTTTGCTTACTATATGGGTATGAACTCTGATCTTCCACTAAAGATCATACTTGGCCCTTCCTGGCTGAAGAGGCATTTCTTCCTCCTGATTACATAAAATTCACTTACACTGACACCTGACTGCACGGTCCTTATGCTGACTACATTTTCAATGTCCTCATCTGCCCTTTCATTACAGGTTTCAGGAAATGGGACAGTGCACACCTTTCCTCACCCCTAAAAATGCATAAAATACCTATCTTGTTCTTCTTAACCCAAAGTATTCTAACATGCAATAGATGTATACTCGTAATGGGACATTTATTCATGACACACCATTCACTTTTTGGAAAAAACTTTTGGAAAAACATTATTGATGCCTGAGGGAAATTGCTTTGACTACAACTGCACAGATAGACAGGAACATACACACACAACAAGCACTCTATAACAACAGTGAAAAAAGGTAAAGGTAAATCTACAATTAATATATTCGTTCAAATTGTCTTAATGAGGCACACAGTAATTCATTAAATATGGAAAAATTACTGTTCCGACCCAGGATGCAGCCATCAGGGCAAAACCCCTCAAGGGGGCATTTATTTGCCGGCAAGAAAATGAAAGGGAAAACAAACAAAACAACAGGCAGTATACACAATGACTGAACAGGGATCACGAGACTGAGACATACTTATAAAGGGAACTAATCAAAGAGCAAACACTAGGCAACGGTGCTATAGGGTGCGTTCGACTTCATGCAGCTGCTTACAGCGCTGGCTTAAAGTGATGAATTCTGGTCATTTCTGATTCGCCAAAAACTGAAAAAAGACCAGAATGCATCACTTTAAGCCAGCGCTGTAAGCAGCTGCATGAACGCACCCATGGTTTGCGGTCCTTGTATATGTTGCCTTGGTAACCACAAAGTTCACTCACATGACAGAAAATAAAACAATGATTGGATAAAGAAAACGCCAAGCTAATTTATTAGTGAAAGACAATTAGCAGGAAATCTCAAAATGATAAAACCGCTTGTTTTTCTTAGTATTATCTATGAATGACATGCATGAAGGATTCAAAATGGTAAAATATACACTAAGCATGGGTATTTCTGCACTTTGAAAGTATTATTCCATTATAAGCACCATTAATACCGCATTTTTAATAACATGAGAGCATTAAGGCACAGGACATTGTTCTCTGACTATATGAATTCCCTGGAAGTATTTGGGATTAGATTTCACTGAAAGATTAATCATAACATAAATCCAATCTACAATACATGGTTAACTGCACTTCAAAGCAGCCATTTACCAACAGGAACTGGTAGCATGAGGTTACGTGGTCAACTTCTGTTGAAAATGGCTTTTTTGCACCTTGCATATATTTTGTCATGGAAATTAATTTCATAAGAAACCTTTTAAGTGACCCAACTCAAGGTTTTGTTGATGCTGTTTAGTTCAACTCCCTGAAAAATTGCTGAAATGTGTCATGCATTAAGTTACATTCCGTATGCACATTATAAATAAAAGGTTTCAGATTCACTCTGGAATTTTTTCAGAGACTTTACGTTTTGTAAATTAATTTAAATTAAGAAATGCACCTCATCCAAATATCTATTCTCACTAATACTTTCACGGTTATATGACCTCACGGTTACTAATAATGACAAATTTATCATTGAAGATAATTATATAAATTGCATAATGAACATTAGTTTGTCTACATTTCATCTACCAAATTGTGTTTGGAAAAGCTATTCCTCCCCCAAGTGTTTACTAGTGGAATTGCATGTGTTTAAAAAAATGGTAGTTTAGTATAGCTAATATTTCAGTAGAATCAAAGAATTATTTATTAATGTAATTAAATCTTAAGATGCATGTTATTCATGCAACAGAAATAGGTTACAATGCATTGCTACACGTTACACCATCTCGATCTGACAAGTACATATACATGGTATAATGACCCGTAGAATTACGAGTTACCGAGGAGTTCCAAACTGGGTTTGTCTAACAATAAATGGTTGCTGTCATAACCACAGCCACGCCCGCTAAAAAAACGGTTTACCGCCCGGCACGCGCTCTTCGTTTCAAACGCAACCCGCGTGACCTCTCCCCTGCCGCCCGCCCCCGTCATACGCCCACACGTTTCACGTCACGCGCTCCCCCTTATCCCCGCCCCCGTAGCGGTACAGAACGGCGCTTAACAGCAATACCACAAAGCACGAAACGTATAATAAGGTACAATAAGCGGGGGCGATACAAACATGTCACGAAGTTTAACCATTAGGTGGCCTTTATTACACCTGTACGAGTCGGGCTCGCCATCACGCACACTGGCCAGCGAGCCCATCGGCCCGCTCACTCCTGCCGCGCACGGGGGGCACACAGCCACGCTCTACACAGCAATTATCATGTAACTACACGTGGTATTATACTACAACACGAGGACATCACAACAATACATGGCGACTACGCAGAATTTAAGAATTTATAAGCTGCCCCTGCCCGTCGGTACCTCCTGTCCTATATGTACCACTTGATCTTGATGTCTTGATCCCTGACCTGACTCATCTCCATATTTGTATTATAATTCGCTGCAACCAATACCATCGCAACGTGCACTTTTCATAACAAGTGTGGCGTTTAGTCAGAAAATGAGGGCGCATGGTGCAGTGAATTACGCAACCAGTGTGATTCTGCTGGATAGACAAAGCTGGGCGTACATTGTTAAGAGAAAAATCTAAATGGATAGATATCACACACAATGTATCTCCATAATGTTTAGTTTAATCCAACAGAACCATATAGTACCATGTACTGATGTTTTCCTGCAAGTCTGAAAAAAATCATGTTTTATGTATTTATTACAAGAAATTTCGTTTTGAAAATTAAGAATAAATAAAAAGTCTACGCGAAAAGTTGAACATTTGAGTTACAGAATATCTCACCCAATATTTCCAGGTCCTGGTGACAAACTAATTGTCTATAACCTCTCAATCTTGGAAATAATACGAACAGCACATCAATTCGGATTCATACATCTGAAAGTTGAGGTGAAATTTTCAATTCCGGGGACGTAATTGGAATTACTAAATTGCCCACAGGTGTGCATGTGTGAGTGCGCCCTGCGAGATCAAACCTGTTTAACATGTGTGTTTAACATGCAGAATAACCCTGGTACAAGTGAGTACTGGGGGGTTAAGTCCAATCAGAAAACTCTATACTTAAAAAATACGCTATCTGCTGCTTTGATGGAAGGCTGCATGTGGCGTTTGGTCTAATTTATCCGTTTTGATACCTGATTTTGTAACTAGATGCTTGTTAGTTCAATCCACACCCCAGGAAAGAGTTGCAGTCGTAGGTGTATTATGAATTACAGTGCAAAGCCCAACCTGCGCCCCGCTGCCCGTCATGTCCTTACGTTTCACTGAATAAATTTTTTTCCCCAAGCTGGTTACACCCCCATGTTCCCAAAACCGCCATTGCACCTAGCCGCCGAAAACTGCGCCACTCAGACTGCTGAAGATGGGCTTTTTAATAAACGCGTGTCGGCTTTTTTTCCAAATATTAAGCCTCCCGTTACAGTTACTGGAGCTGGTGGGACTGTACGGCGCGTATAAGCGCGTCTTCCCTTTCTTAATGTATAAAATGTCGGTTGCGTACAACGAGAAAATGAAAGCGCAGAAAGTGGAACTGTTCCGAGACTTGGCGGAGTTCGCCGAGGCCGGTGGGACGCCGCGGCTGCTGGAGATCGGTTGTGGAACCGGGAGCAACTTCCAGTACTACCCGCGCGGCTCCACCGTAGTGTGCACGGACCCGAACCCGCATTTCCAGAAGTACCTGCAGAAGAGCCTCGCCCGCAGCGACCACCTGAAGTTTGAGAAGTTCGTGGTGGCCTCGGGCGAGGATCTGCGGGGGGTGGCGGACGGCTCGGTGGACGCGGTGGTGTCCACCCTGGTGCTGTGCACGGTCCGGGACACGACGCGGGTGCTGGCCGAAGCGCACCGCGTACTACGGCCCGTAAGTGCACGGACCCGGATAATCTGACCCAGTGTGCATGTCAAGTCCGATCTGTTAGTCGGCTCGGCCAGCCCGAGGCTCGCATCTTGTGCAGCAGTGCCATCTGACGCACCGAGCGCGTTTCACTGACCGATAGCGATGCTTTGCGGCGTAGCAGGACGTTGGAGTGCAATGCAGATTTCATCCATTTTAACGTGTGACCTGACGAAATCGCGAAATCAGAACTAGCCTGAGGAATCTTCCGGTTACTAATCGGCTATGGTCGGGCTTGCATTGGGGGGGTAATGCATACGCGCCTGGACGTAATCCCAACACGCAGGCGATAGATGGGCTTTCCGTTTAGTCATTGGGATCGGTGTGCAGCTACCAGCGGTCAGTGTCCTCGGATCTTGCTGCATGTGTGTCTGAACGCGGTCACTGCACCAGAAGCGGCCGGATCTGGCACGCAGCCTCGGCGTCTGCCTTAGCTAGCGATGCCTCGGCGTGCCCCCGAGCCGTTACATTGTTACAATTTACGTGTTATTCCCGTTATAATGAATATCGGTTAATGAGTGGATCCTGATGTCAGATCAGTCTCTCCAGGCTCCTGTCTGTTGTCATTTAGGGCGGCGCTTTCTTTTTCCTGGAACACGTCGTGTCGGATCCGTCCAGCTGGACCTTCTTCATGCAGCATGTTCTGCAGCCTCTGTGGTATTACTTCGGCGATGGATGTGAAGTTACGAGAACCACCTGGAAAGACCTGGAAGCCTCCAAGTTCTCGGAGCTGAAGCTGAGGCACATCCAAGCGCCACTTTTCTTCCTTATAAAACCGCACATTGTCGGTTACGCTGTCAAGTGAAGCGAGTGGAGGACCTGGCACATCCTTTTAAAAATGTCGTTTGTATTAAATTCTGGAATTGGCTGAGTGGCGTTTTTTCAATTTGTATGAGCACCGGTTTCAAAGCTGTTAATTATGGCAGACACAATCCGTATCTTTGCTATTTGTGTGAAACATTTCCTCAGCTGTTTGTTTAAATCATGTTAAAATCGGGAATTAAACACCAATTTACCCTTCTGTGGGCAATTGTGGTGGTAAGCTCTGGGGGGACTAAAAATCGATGGCTGGAAAACGAGCAAGATGGACTTTGCGAGATCGCGCTAAGGTTATCTTCCAAATGTTATTACAGCCGGAAAACTGCATAATAAAGCTAACTTTACCGCGGTGTTGGGGGGATAGACACGTCTGAATCGTTTAGGTTTGTATTAATATATTTTGTAGTTTAAATGGACAGTGTAGCCTACAGTCATTAGGGCTAATAGTAACGGGGAAGTATTGCGAGATCTGGCAGAATACCATCGATTTTCCTCGCCATATCCGTTTGGGGGCTCCAAAGAAATCAGCAGAACCCGAATTAGTAAGATTAGAAGAGGGTTTTATTGGTTAAACAATACAGCCGAAATAATGCGCATCGCTGAGTGACTTACCACACAGGTATACTTGGGGGGTCCTTCCCCCAAGGTTAAAAAAGAATAGTTCAAAGCACTTTCATTTGTTTAAGATAAGACCTGATAATTAAAGGTGTCCGACTAAGATGCCAAACCTGAATTCTACTTTTAGCGGTCACAGAGAACACCCTCAGTAAAGACCACATTTTGTGACCTTCCCTAGGTGACAACACAGGTTTTTTTGTGTTTCAACTTGCGCTAAAATAGGTGATCAGGAAATATTTTCATTACATCATGAAATATGGTCAACAATAAAACAGGCGAATTTCATTTTTCAAATACATACACAAACAACAATTAGGAATGCCCCTTAACCTGGCAAAATGTCATTTATATATTACTACTGTTGTAAAGAGTAATTTTTTTTCATGAAATAGGAACTTTCAAAAGCCTGTTTTCGGCTCGCCTGCAAAACTGCAGACCCCTTGGAATTCCATTTATGGAAATAAAAAATCCATCTTCACTAAAAGAACAGTGAACACACTTTATTAGGTCACTATAGTGCCAGGTTTTGGTTTCTGGATTTTTTTCAGGAGAACAAAACGGACTGTCCACACGTTTTTTTTATGAGTGAAGATTTTTCTTCCTCTCTGCTCCCATTTTTTTAGCCATAATGCTTGCAGCCCTTTTTACCCCAGTTTCTAAACCACAGCACATATGTGTGGTTGTAAGCTCATAAATTAACATGAAGAATGGCATACCAAAGAACTTGTCAATTTCTTCAACTTAGCATTTCAAAGACAAATTTATTTATTGTAAAGCATATAGATCTTGGTTTGCCCCACAATCTGCTGCAAACATTTGAGGTGTCAGCATTTGCTAACAATATAAATGAGGTGAAAGTACCTCTCTCACTGAGGGAAGCTTTGCTTACTATATGGGGATGAATTCTGATCTTCCACTAAAGATCATACTTGGCCCTTCCTGGCTGAAGAGGCATTTCTTCTTCCTGATTACGTAAAATTCACTTACACTGACACCTGACTGCACGGTCCTTATGCTGACTACATTTTCAATGTCCTCATCTGCACTTTCATTACAGGTTTCAGGAAAAGGGAAAGTGCACACCTTTCCTCACCCCATAAAAAATATTGGCTTAACCTAAAATGCATAGAATACCTATATTTACGCTGTTCTTCTTAACCCAGAATTTTATCATATGCAGTAGATCTCCTCTTAATGGGCCATTTATTCATGACACACATGCAGTCCTTGGGTGAATCTCAACATGCGTACTCGACCGTACTTGTGTTCTCGTGTACCCGATTCATGTCATCTTCCATTGCCAAAGACCAATATCAATACTAAGATCACAAGAAAAGGGCACGGTAAAAATACCCGGATGTCGTTCTTGCTCTGGCCCAAATATCAAGGACACATAGGTTGTATCCTCACCAACAGAGACCAATCCCATGATTCCTTGCACCCTAAGTTTGTTCTTTGAAGGCAAGCTAGCAAGACGAGTCTTGCCAAGACCACAAATACGATCTTTGTGATCTTGGTATTGAGATTCATACCTTGTATAAACTGCCTTGGTAACCACAGAGTTCATTCACATGACAGAAAATAAAACTATGATTAGAAAAAGAATAGGCCTAGCTACTTTATTGGTGAAAGACATTTGCCAGGAAAAATGATAAAACCACCTATTTTTCTTAGTATTATTTATGAATGACATGCATGAAGGATTAAAAATGGCAAAACATACACTAAGCGTGGGAATTTATACACTTTGAAAGTATTATTCCATTATGAGCCACCATTAATACAGCATTTTTAATAACATGAGAGTATTAAGGCACAGGACACTGTTCTCTGACTCTATGAATTCCCTGTAAGTATCTGGAACTAGATTTCACTGAATGATTAAACATAACATAAGTCTAATCTACAATCCATGGTTAACTGCACTTCAAAGCAACCATTTACCAGCAGGAACTCGTAGCATGAGGTTACGTGGTCAGCTCCTGTTGAAAAGGGCTTTTTCTTTTGCGTCTTGCATATATTTTGCCATGGAAATTAATTTCAAAAGAAACCTTTCATAAGTGACCCAATTCACAGTTGATGTTGATGCTGTTTAGTTCAACTCCCTGATAAAATTGCTGAAATGTGTCATGCATGAAGTTACATTTCTGTAACCTGTTATTCTATGCACATTATTAAATAGAAGGTTTCAGATTCACTCTGAAGCCAGATGTCTGGAAATTCTTCACAGACTGGAAGTGTTGTGCTGAGGATTAGGAATACAAATATCATCCACATATCTATTCCCGCTAATGTAGTATTTCTCAAACCTGTCCTCGAGGTGCCCCCAAGACGGTCCACATTTTTGCTCCCTCCGAACTCCCAGGGAATCGGGAGAGCAAAAACATGGACCGTTTGTGGGTCCCCGAGGACTGGTTTGAGAAAAACTGCACTAATACATTACATTTACAGTCGTCTCAAGATTACCAATAGTGATAAATTTGTCACTGAAGATAATTACATAAATTGCATAATTGCACAATGTACGTATAATCTATATTAGTTTGTCCATGTTTTATCTGCCCAATTGTGTTTGTAAATGCTATTCCTCCCCCAAGTGTTTGCTTGTGGAATTGCATCCGTGTTGGTAACAAATATTTAAGTAAATATAAAGTTTTATTCATAAATATAATTCAATCTTAAGATGCGTTTATGCAATGCAACTAAAAATACAGATTCATTTTTTTTTTTATTATTTCATTGGTTGCTGTGAGAGTTCTGAAGCAGCATGTTTTCCGTACATGTAAATGTTCATCCCCACCCTGGGCCAGTTTCTTCAGAAAGATTAGTGCTGAACACTCAAAGGCATCTTAAGAGCAAATCTTGATTTGCTCCAATGGTCAATGGAGAACTGGGGAAGATCCATACACTGATGGTGCACCACCTAAAGCAAGGTCTGGATTGACTTCAGCTGACTGTGACCAGGTGGTAGTAATGTGAGGCTTAGATCATTAACAGAGGTGGGCCGAGAGTGCAGAGAATCCCTATATATCACTGAGTCCAGCGGGATCCTACAGAAAAAAATCTCATACTGCCCTAGACTTCCATGCCCCAAGCAAAGACCCTGACTGTCACAGGAGACCCACACCATTTGCATCAGGTATTTCTCTTCATGTGTGCCAGAGACCAGTGTGCTATCCTGACTGCTAAAGAAAGATTAGTTTTGCTTTGGATTGGGGGGGGGGGGAGGCATCATACAGCTCGAAGACACCATGTAACTTCCTGTGCCCTTTGATATTCCCCCCCCCCCCCCACCCCCTGACAAGGAGCCAAACCTTTACTGACCCCATTTTGTTTTCAGTCACTTTCGGTTTCTCAAAGTGGCAGCAAGGGGAAATCAGAACAATAACTGCCAAGTACGAAATGCTGAGACCACAATCAGTCACATATGAATAACTGGCCTTAACCTCAAGCCTGCTTCAGACATCCCCCAATGGTGAGGTTTACTATGATCTAGCACAAATTTGTTATACCCCCTCCAAAAATAGTCAACTTAGCCTAACTGTAACGTTAAATTACAAAATCATTTTTAACGGAATAAATGTACATTCCAGAGGTGTCTTTTTGTGGCATTGTGGTTCAGAAAAAGTTCTCAGACCTTGGGGATCGTGGGTTTGAGCCCAGCCCAACTCTGTCTCTCTCCATAATCTGCCCAGAGAGATGAAGCACACAGTTCAGTTCTGGCAAAAGCGATGCCTTAACGTGTGTAAGGGGACTGGCATCAGAGCATGTGAGCGGAGGGGAGCGGACCGTGAGCGAGGAGCGGAGCGGGCGGAATTTGGTCAGAGCGCGGAGCGCTCCGTCCCGCTCCAATTTCGCTCCGATGCCCTCATACCACGAGCCTGAAGCGTGCCCAAACCTACCCAGAATTCATCTTTACAGTTATCAAGGCTGGTACACAAATGGTGCTTTTGTACCGCAGCAAGTCCCGTACTTTTGATACTGTTGGTACCTCAATAAAGTACCAAAAGTTAAATACTTATTTTGTGCTGGTTTTCCACTGGCGTAAAAACTGGTACACACGTGAGACGGGGCATTTTGTACTGAATTCTGAATTTAAAAAATGGCTGTAGTTTACAGCTGGACGATGTTGGATATTAAATCTAACATTGCTTGTTATGCGCATGCAGTTCTTACATCGCTAGAGTTACATTAAGATCAGGCTTTCTTACTTTTAGTTCTGAACGGAAATTACGGACAACGCAGGGGGTTAATGTTTCGCTAAAACGTCTTTACTTTGACATAGGGAAAACGCTTAGCTAACTTTGGAATTTTAATGAATATTCCTTTTATAGATTATCCAATATATATTTTTAAAATCAGTTTGAAGTTTACCACCGCTGCTTTTGCATGAGCGCTGAATGCGATCTGCGAGACGATCGTAATCTCTCATCCTTGCTGTTTTTTTCTTTATAAATACCCCAATATTTATTATAACAGAATCACATCGCTATATTTGGAAATTCCCCAATACATTGCTGCCCTAGTATATTAAATATTAAATAAATATGAAATACTTTTTAAATGTCTTATGCCACCCTGATCTTGTTGTACCTGTTCTTCCGACTAGATCGTAATTTTTACATTTTTTTTTTTTATTTCGTTCATTGATGTTTTCTGAGTTCGTAACTATTTTTTCCAAGACGGCGGTCGCATTATGCTTCAGAATCTGGCTATTTACACAACCAATCAAGTTACACCCCACAGTACCAAAGAAGTACCCCAACTGGTTTGGCACTTTCGGTACTGGTACTCGACCGGAAGTCAATGGAAAAGCCAAAGTACCAAAAGTACCGTCCTTGTCGCGGTGAAAAAGCGTCCAAATTGCCCGAGATGGAGTTCGCGAAATGTTTCACAAAGGTTTAAGGTGACAGTTGTTAGGCATGCAGATTATTTCTCCCTCTTTAAAACTGGGGCGAGCGTGGAGCGATTTGAATGGAGCGGGAGGGAATTTTAGTGGAGCGAGGAGCGGAATGGAGCGGAGCGGCTTAGTGCGAATTAGAGCGGAGGAGCGGGCGGAGCCAACAGCCTCGTGAGCGAGGAGCGGAAATTCTCACCGCTCCGCTCCCAAGCTCTGACTGGCATCCTGTCCAAGGTGGTCAAGCCTTTGTGACAAGTGCTTCCCGCAGAAAGCTTAGGAATGCCACAGCATTGGCTAGAAGCAGTTCATTGAAATCAGTTAGTTAACACAAATTTAAGGTTGTAAACAGTAAAAAGACAACAGTGGATTCAATCATGATTTCAACCATTCTCAAAGCGTATTATGAGCTGAACTAGAACAAACAGCAGTGCACATGACTAACAATGTGAATTTTTTTAACAAGCTGTCTTTATGTACATCCTTACCCCAGCCATTTTACTGAGGCTGTATCATTCAGCCTAAAGTATCATTACCCAAAGTCACAAAAATGGATGTCTTGGTTCAATCTTAAATTTTGGTCCAACATTTTTCCAACAGTTTGATTGTTTTTTTTATTTTACCATTAAATGTCATTCAAACAATATTCTGAAAGTAATATTTGATTTATTCTGTTTGGAGGACATCGAGAACAGTATATAAAAATGTATGGTTTAACAAAAGCAATCTGCTGGAAATACTTTTCTAGTATACAATTTACAGTCACTGAGTACAAGAATGAAAAGACTTGTTAAATCAAACGTAAGTCAATTTTATTTTATAAAAGCATTTTACAGCATCTAGATATTAATTATCATTCATTTAAAGTAATGAATCCTATTCCTTTAAAGAATAAAAACACTGATAACAGCATTTCTTTAACCTTGCTATCACGGATGTTTTCATATCCCAGCTTCTACAGCACAGACATTAACATCTCCCATCATCTCCATAAGAATAAAATGAAACATCACTTATGGCAAAGCTGCCCTGAAACACATGCCCTAGATCGACACTATTTAATCCAACACCAAAACAAACTGAGCCCATGTCTCTGGCCATTAATACATAAAAACTGCATCAGCTCTGTTTTCTGATGTGGCTATTAAAAACCCCCTGCTATAGAGCAGAATGGAGTCACAGACGCCTAACTTACATGCACTGACCCAGCAGCCCAAAGTGCATACCACACCAGACTCGCGCGCCGTTCCTCCAGTAAAAACCACACACTGACGCCAAACTCTGCTCCATAGCAGGTCCAGGAAAAGGCCTCTGCACTTGGCCTGAAGATGTATTAGGAGCCTGTCCAATTTCTTCAAGTCCCGCCTCTCTCAGCAAACCTTAAAATACTAGGACAAATCAAAAGACTGGAAAAATATTTTACTTTATTAAGATTCATGTACCAAATGAGTGACATTTCTTAAGCCTGATTCAAATGAATGTCACCCAGGTAGCAAAACATACTCATGTTCCCTGATTGATTGTCTTGGTAACAGCCTGGCTCGCCACACCTCTAATTAACCCTTTACACTTTGAAGAAAGTCAAAGTTTGGAATGGGGAATCTGTAACATTCTCCTAAAAGAATGTATGGGCAAAACATAAAAAAAATGCTGACTTACACAAAAGAGAAACATGAATCACATGAGTTATAGCCATGATACACTCACAACACTGCTGCACTTTGGGATAATGGAGCAGCAGATTTCTACTGCTACATTTAAAAAAGCATATGAAGGTCTAACGTATTCATACAGGAAAATTAAATGTAATGTTTAAAGTTCGCAATTCCAGATTTCATGTGGCCAAAAAAAAAAAAAAAAAAATTCCAATATGACGGTTCGGTGAATTCGTCTCCAACTCTGAAGTTTTTCTTTCCCCCCGGTCATTCTGCTTCTCACAAAGACTCTTTAAAACAAAGATAAAATGAAACCCATGGAGGATGGGGGTGAAAGAAGGGCGATTCCCTCCCCAGCTGTCCACGTGGCGAGCCGTCAGAGCCCCTTTTACCCCGTCTTGACACAGTAAAGGTCCTTTAATGTCTTGAGCTCCTCGATCAGCGTCTTGTTCTGGTTCTCCAGCACGGCCACTCGATTCTCCAGACACTTCACATACTCCTTTTTCTTCCGCCGACACTCGCGTGCTGCCTCCCTTCACAGGGACAGAGGCCAACAGTCAGCATGAACGTTAAACACCATTAAAGAGCACAGGCACAGATCTCCCATACAGCTGGTGGTAAGGTTTTTGTGCCTAGGGAGCTCCATTCCACCCAGCCTTATGTTCCATTTGTTGAACCTCACTCCATGAAAACCCCAGTTTCCAGAGAAAAGACATTTTACGTGTTTTAGATAGACAGAAAATTTAAGTTAAAAGTCACAGTCTATGTGACAAACAAGACTCCCTAAAAATATGATAGCAATGTTCCATTTACGTGAGAAACCTTAATTTGTAACAATCAGAATTATGCTAGAATAAGTTGGAATAAAAAATCGTTTTTTAAAGATTTAGTTCTGTTCCATTTTATTAATAAGTACTGTGCCTGAGAGATTTTGCTTTGAATGTTTCCCTGCATGTATGATTTAAAACTTGGGGCTGTGTGCTGTGATTACGGGGTATCAGCATATATTATGGTGAATGCTGTGTTGGCGAGCCTGCAGATCCCAGTCAGCTCCAAGCTGCATGCAGACCAACCTGCTGCACTGCGCTGGGCTGGGCTATTAGGGCAGGCAAGACCAGCCAGCAGCAGTAAGCAGCGGCTATGGGAAGCACATGCACCTGTTCTTGGCCAGTCGGATTTCTCTTTTCATCTGGGGGTCGTCGGTCTTGGTGCTGTGGGAGGAGATGCTCACGGGGGAAGTCATGACCACCGTCTGGGGGATGGAGCTGGTGGTGGGTGCCGTGCGAATCTGGTAGGTCTGCACCTCTCCTCCGGCGCCTGAAAGACCCAACCAGTCTTATTTCAGAGTGTGCCACTGTCAGTTGGGAGCTCGAAGGTGAAATTACCAGGTGCTTCAAGGGGCTTAATGTATTAGGACAAAAAAGGAATTGCATTACATATTTCCCACCCCCAGGAGAACGTCAGAATCCTGAAAAAGTATCCCTGGCCCACCTTAACTGTCCATTCAAATAACTGAAATCTCCTTAAGAAGCCCCAGCAAACACTCACTCTGCACCACCACCTGGTTGCTGGGCACCAGGATCTGCTGGCCGTCGGGCGTCTGGGCATACTGCAGGATGGTTGTGCCTGGCTGCGTGGAGCCCGAGTTGGTCATAGTGAGCGTCTGCAGGCCTTGCATGCCTTCTCCACCTGGACTAGTCAGCTGGATGGTGCCATTAGGTGCAATTGCAACTGTGGAAGAAAGAGTCATCCTCTCTACCTCAGCTGCATCTTACAAACAGTCTGAACACAGTCAACATAAGTCATTTAGATGGTGTTTAGTTTGACAGGACCAAAGCTTGAAAAACAAAAATAAAAACTTTTCTTAATTGCTCTGATAAATCTTAAATTTTTTATATATATAAATCTGAAGTACTTTTCAATTTAATACCAAAGGTTTCAGTATCCCAAGCAAGTAAATAAAAGATATTTTCTAAAATTATACTTAAAAAATACATAGTTAGCACTAACAGGTGTGGGGCAATGTGTACAACAATCACGTTATATGACCTCTTCTCAGCTTCAGTTTTCCTGCTGAGCTCTGTGAGTACACAGTGCTGACACTATGCTTTGCTGGTATTATGCCTGTACAACATACAGCTGCTGTAATCTAACGACCCATCTGGGTTGGCTGGGGCACCATTTCTCCATACCGGTGTTCACTGTAAGGGCATGCCCAAGGAAAATGAGAAAAGGTGTTCTTAAGCCCACCAGCCCTCTATATGAACATAAAAAAATTGGTTGGCAACTAATGTTTAAATATGGCTAATTATGTCGATTCAGTATGATTTTGATAACATAAAAAGATGAGGAAATATCTCATTCAGTGCAAAATTGATACACATACCTAGATATTCAGTAATATATCCCTAGTTACGCTACATATTTGCAGTTTGTTGCGTGAGACAGCATTAATGGATTTGGGACATGATTTCTTCAAATGTGAAATTTAAAACCATCATTCAGTATAATTGGTTTAAGAACATTGTAAAGATATACCGCTAAACGGACTGTAGATGCCACTAAACTGCCAGAAATGTTACTTCAAGGAGATGCTTCTAAACAGACTGCAGAGGTTACTAAACACCAGTGAGTGACTTCTCAGGAGTAGAAAACCACAGCAAAAGTGAGCAGAAGCCTTACTGTACTGTCCCGTGCTGGTCTGGTAGATGGGGGTGGGGACAGTCACCGTGGTCATGGCTGTGGATGCAGCATTCTCCTCCTCCCCTTCATTTCGAGATGCCACCTCCTCAGATGAGAGGTCATTCAGAATCTTCCTACAGATGACAGGTCAGTAAGCAGGGTCGCTGAGGAGCCAGGGCTGTCTACTTGTAATCATGTTCTGTGAGGGCTGTGCTGTCTGTTTCTTCTGCACCTCAGCACCCAGGCCATTAAAATGAGACAATCTGCTAACTTAAATGTTTATGTTCATTGCTCAACTAAATAAAAATTAGAACAACACCTGAAACATTTCTTATATTGCTGAAGAATTATGCTGAGCTCTGAGGAATCTAAAGGGACATCAGTAGGCCAGTCAATGGAAGCTAAATTGAGCAGAAATAAAGTACATAGACGATTGTGCAACAAATGAAGATCTAATTTAATATCTGAAACAGTGTTACACACTGGTAAACTTGTTGACTGAAGTCATCCTGGCTATATCTACAGTAGATATAAAAAGCCTGGCTGGGAAATGGATGGATCTAGAACATTTTTGCATTAGTAGTAATAGTAGTAATATGTTGCCAAGTCAAAATGCGCTAAGCTGGCACACTCTAACCCAAAAGACTGAATGCTGTAATAAAATCAAAAGGCGCATCAACAAAGTATTATCTGTGGGAGTAAACACCAGGTAAAACCAGGTAATTATAAGTTTTAGTTTTTTTTCCCTCCCATAAATGGTTTCTGTTTTTTCACCTTGTATGCACAGGCTGCAATTTCACATTAAAGGCAGAAAAAGTTCTGATATGATTTATCTTGATTTTTTTGCATAAAAAATGCCACTATACCACTATAACAAGGGTGATTCCGCCCAAAACAATTATTTGATGTCTTATTTAGAGCAGAGATGACCTCTGCAAATAACAAAGGAATTTATTTTCAATGCCATAATTCTATTATAAATAAAAAAAATATTCATAGACCACACATGAAGCCACAGGTAACCAATCAACCAAAAAATGCTTTGTAAGTTTAGTCATTGAGCAAAATTTGTCTGAATGCTCATTGCTAATGCTGATCAAGAGGTATGATATTCTCAATAAACAATGACAAATTCATCAATTGGATGCCAAGACAATAAAACCCCACAGGCTCTAGCCATTAACCTGGGTGAACGTCACCTGCTCTAAACAAAGGATTCTGTGCTGTCTTTGTAGCCTACTATATATAGACATGAGAACATCATTATAGCATCTCAGAGGGTCATGTTACATTACAGAAATAAAAAAAAAACAAACTACGGTGAAATGATGGCAGTACCTGTAGGAGGGGCGCCTGGCTAAGAGCTCTCGGGACTTGTGAGATGAAGCGGCACTGTCCGAAGACTCCTGGGAGTCATCGCTATCCGACTGGCCCTATGCAAGGAGCTTGGGTGAGATGGAAAGACAGCGGGAGAGCAGATTCGAAAACAGTTAACCTCTTATATGCGGTACCCGCCTTACCTGGCTAGCTTGTACCTGAGGGGGCTGGATGACAGATTGGGCAGACTGAATCACCCCTTGGACCTGGAACTGCCCCCCAGGGAGCTGCACCACGGTCACCGGGGAACCGCCAAGGGACATCTGCAAACACAGAGAGTCCCCCCTTTCTGTAATGCGTAGTGCTTTCCTTCATCCGAGACAATATTCGTAGCATACAAAGCAGCCAATAACTTAATTGCCGTCATTTCAGTTAAGGACAGTTGGAATACATTGTGTAATCAAAATGCAGCTTTTCATTATGCAAACTTCAGGAATACTATTCATTTCTTCCAACTACACATAGTTAACTTCCACAAAAAACCAGCAACATAAATGCTAAGCCTCCATGAGTGACCATATCCTCTTCATTACAGCATATATTCTGTATGTGTGTCAATATGACAATGGGATGAGAATTATCATGGAGAAATTTCATAATCAGGTTTTGCTGATGGTGGTGAAAAAGATAAGATAGTTTATTGCCACTGTAGCTTGTTCAACAAAATTTTGCACAGCAACATTCCTTAAAGTAGCTGATAACGCAGAATGAGACACCAGTTAAGGTTCACCTGAGTTGGAATAAGCTGACTAGACCTGCGCTGGAGTGTGGTTTACATTGCTTTCAAACTTGTCCAATAACTGACCACTCATGACCTGTGGATGCAAGCTTCAATATCCTGGAGGATTCCACTCCAGCAGCATACATATGTTTCAGGAAAACTATGATTACTCAGAAAATTGAATTTAATGACATTATCGTTCTCTCAAAGATAGAGTTAAGGTAACCCATACCAGGAAAACGAACCCCACACACCAAAACTACCAGAACCCCTTATGGTGGCCAAAAAACACCTGAGCCACTATAGGGTTCCTCTGATATCTGGCACAGACATATTCATCTGGTTGCTGAGACCAGAGTCAAGGATGACTCATCCAACCACATGAATCTTTTCCACTGCTCAGTACACTACTGCCTGTTCTTCGGGTCACTTGCCAAAGTATATTTTCGGGCATTATAAAGTGTTCATGTACTTCTAACTAGACATAGTATCCCTATCTCTGAAGTTCTCATCAGACCACACTTGTTTAAACCGTACTCATGTCTTACACTGACAACTCGGAGCCACTTGTCTGTTTTGCCTCACATCTTGACCTATGTGTACTGATTTAAAACACGGCCTGCTTTCTTTGTTTACTTTGAAACTGTCATTTACTTAACTTTGGGAGGATACCTATAGTACCAATTAGAACTTTTAACTAGACAGAAAATATTCAAATTGCAATATGAAGTGGCATGATTACACAAAACAAAAAGACCTGACTGAAATCATTGGGGACTATTAAGTGGTGCGATTCCTGTTGAATGGGACACCAGCTGCAGTACCACTTTGGAAGGACCCTGGTAATGGTGTGTTATGTGTAGAGGGTGGTTTTATATACAAAGCCTGCTTTGTCCCTGGAAATGAATAGTTCATGAGCTGGTACTGCTTCCTCAGAGCCAACCACACAGAACACAGAAACCTGTAATGACCTTCAAGCTCTACAGAAGCCATTTAATTGGCTGCAAAATAATTCCACCCTATAAGAACTGCAAAAGGAATTCGTTGGGTGGAGACCAAACAAAACGAAACCTAATAAATTAATAAATAATGCCCCAAAAGGTACTGGACAGCTTACTTGAATAATGGAGAATGTTGGTTTACGTCTAGCACATACTATTTTCTAATAAAATGCCAAACAGAAACTAGACCTGCTGTTAATGTAATTACTAGTCTGGCCACAAAGTGATGCTACACTCAGGTGAAAATATCAGTAGATTCTCTTAGGGAGATGGGGTGCAACCTGTTCAGCCCCATACCTGCTGTGCAATATGGGAGATCTGGGAGGCGTTGATAGTGGTGGGGATGGTGATGGTCTGGGTATCGTTGCCATTGGTGCTGCTCTGCTGCACCCCCTCCATCATCACTGCGAGACACAAAACCCCATCAGTGCCTAAATGAAGGTCTATGATTCTATGAGTCCTACAGAATACAATACGGACAAAAAAAGGGGGAAGAGCCTCCCACCACCATCACCACCACCACAGCCCCTATTCTGACAATTTCCTGCTTGTTTCAGGCTCACATAAGAAACCGTTCAGCAGAAATACTTTACGTTCCCTCTTGCTGAGATCACAACAGGAAATCCCCCTCTGCTCTTTTCCAAGGGTAGGTTGGGAACCCAGAGGAAGCCACTGCGCTAAACACAGGAGTCAAACACCCAAAAAGAATTGCAGGAAATAGTCACTTAGTCCTAACATGTGCATACATGTTCTGGCATGACCTGCTACTAAATGTCCTCAGACCACAAAGAATTCAATATGTGCACATCATATGTGTGGATATAAAATATGGGTTAACAGCCAATTACAAGCTTTTGAACAACATTACTTAACAGAAATTGGTAATTAAAGAACAAATTTCTGTTCAGGAGAAATTCAGATATTAGTAGGTTTAGCTTAAAACCCAGCAATAATTGTAAATGTTATCCAGTTCAGCTTTTAATTGACTTTTTAAATCAACATTCTTTTTTACTATACCTCATCAAAGCATTATCAAAACATTGGTTTAAATCAGATTGGAACTGGAACAATGACTAAACAAAAGCTATATTAAACATTAAAGGCATTCCAAGCAGAGGATATCTGAATAAAATAATAAAATTGATGTGTGACTACTCCCTAGATCTGATAAACTGACAGCGCAGGCTTATTACAGTTAAAGCCTTGAGTCCTTATTAGCCGATTAGCATGCATAACAATCTACATCTACAGATACCATCAGACTCTCACTGCCTGCCGCCATGATGAGCGTCTCTGCTGCCTTCAGCTGCGCAACACACCAGACTGTATTTATTAAGCAATCGCCCTGAGAACCACCACAGTACAGCCATCCCATAGCAGATGGTGCGTTGACTAATTATTGTATACTTTTCTGAACGCAGACATAGCCTTCATGGTCCTCCACTTTTCATGTGACTATTGCCACCTATACTGAAAAAAAAGTATTGCCAATGTAACTCATCTTCTTGAAATCTTGTTTGCTAATGTCAGTGTTACTGTCACTGGTGGATAAGGAGGAAATGGTAAAACCACTGGCAGTGAGATCATGAGTCCTTCCTAAACCTTTAGTGTGTATAAGGTGCAAGCAGGGCACCATTCCTGAGATGGTTACAATGACTGGGTTAGCTGGGGTGACAGTATATTATTTATTGCACAAAATGAATAAAGCAAAGATAGACACAAAAGCAGAGATATTAAAGTGTCCAGTTATAAATTGAATTTCCCCATATATAAATGAGTGCTTCAAAATTAAGCGTTCAAAATTCCATTTAAATCAATAATAAGATAATTACTTTGACGATTCTATTCTAGATGACTCCTGTAACTTTTATAGCGTTCTTACATAACAGGATCTTGACCATATACATCAGAACAGCATGTACAAAATAAAGGTGGCCCATCTCTGTTCACATCTAGTAATACTAAAATGCTATTAGATTTATTTACATTATTTCCAATTTGAAGCATGACATGCATTAATCTGAAAATCCAAAACCTTTGGTATATGCATAAAAAGAGGCGACTGGGGAAAAAGCTTTGACGATCAATGATAGCTGATTGTTTAGGTCCTTGTTGCACGTGTCTTGATGTTTATGAATACTCGAAACGGAGAAAACGAAGAGGCAGTTACTCTGCTTGCGTCACTGTGTTGAGAAATCATGCCAAAACAAGTTTATATATACACACAAGTATATATATTATAAGCATAGGTACTGAGGTCCAACTGAAGACTTGCCGTTATAGTAACACGAGTGTTGCAGATCCGAAAGATATAAATAAAAAATATGCACTTGTGCTTATATGTATTTTAAAGTACACTGCGCGCGTGAAAATCCCACCAAAAGTGATTTAAATGAATCGTTTCCCCGCACCCTAATACCACCGTCCTCAATAAACGGGACCTCTTCAAAATACCAAATATCTTGCAGGGTAAAGAGGCCTGCTGACACGATATATTAGGTTAGCTAACCTGACAAACCAACTGAAACAACGATCTTAACTGATACGATGCAGGTTAAATTCCAGGTTACTGCTGAATGCTGGTGAACAGCTTGACTCTAAAACAAATAACTAGCATCAATGGGAGAAAGGAGAAAAAGCGGCGGCGAAAAGTGTGGAAAAACTAGTTGGCTAACGCCTTAAAGGTTACGCGCGGTATTCCGTCCGCTCCGGAGCGGTTCCGGACGCCGAACTGGCGAGCTCACTAACAAACCAACGGCAACCTCGCAAAACTAGTCGCCCTTCTGCGGCACAGCCAGCGACTGCAACCCGCCTCGGCGAGCGAATTCGCTCCGTGCGGCGCAAAAGCAAGTCACTGGCACGCAAGTGCCCGCGTCAACACACGTCAGCGATACGGGGAGCCATTAACACACCTTCCCCTTCGACAGCGACAAAGAGCCGGGAGGCAGCCGCCATTACAGGTCACAGCTGGAGCGAGCGGGACGCGCGGCGGCGGCGACGGTTACCTTCTGCACCGGACTGACAGGCTCTCGGCGCCGCCTTTGCTCCTACTACAACGGGGATTGGCGTTTATCCGATGGGACGTCGTTTGTTGTGTTTATTTTTGTGAGTATGAGTTAAGATGTTTTTTTTTAAATCTACCAGCTATTAAAAAAAATAAAAAAGGCTTTTTCCCTTCAAAGGGAAAGCGGCTACGCTGCGCGCCGCCCCTGCGAGGACGCGTGACGTTTTTCTCGCTACGCGTTCTGTGATTGGTGGAGAGCGGACGAGAACGCTCACGCGGGGGAGGGGGGGCGCCTGCGCAAGTATCACTCAAAAAAAAAGCCGCTAGAGTGAGGGCTGGCGGGGAGAGGATGTTTCATGTCGCATTTTTCATTACAGCACATGTTGCATGACGCTGGTTAGTGTTGTTTGCTCTGGCAGAGCGTCTTCTTTGTGCTGCATTTTTGGACCGGTAACATGTATTAATATTAATAGCCAGATCAAGCATCAAAATGGTTGTTAATGGCTGAGGGGGCGGTTGGAGTGTTTCGGAAAATGCTGGTGTCCTGAGATTTACACAGAACGCTGCGGTAAAAAAATCCAGTGAGTAGTAGTGTTGTTGGGGGAAAACACCGTGTTGATGACAGATCAGAGGAGAAGGGTCAGACTGGTTTTAGCTGACAGGAAGGTTAAAATGATTCAAAAAAAGAACTTACAGCAGCGGTAAGCGGGAAAGTATTGTCAAGCCTTGAGGTGGTTGGGCTACAACAGAAAACCACATACACCCCGTTAGCTATGAACAGGAAACAGAAGCGACAGTTAAAGATTGGGAAAATGTCTCCTGGTCTAATGAATTTCAGTTTCAGCTGTGACATGCAGATAATAGGGTCAGCATTGGGTGTAAACGCCATGAATCCATGGGCCAAACCTGCACTGTGTCAAAAGTCCAGGCTTGTGTCACCACACATCTTTGTGACATAGGTTGTTGTTAATGTCACTTGGAATAAAAGGTGTACAAACGACAACTGTGCTCTGCCTACTAATTCTCAAGTGTTTAAGGCCAAGCTCTATCTATTTTGCATCTCAATCAAGCATTACATGAAGTTATATTTTTTCATTTTCATATATTTTCATTTGAAATGGGGAAAAAAATGGACTAAGAAATGAGGTACCATAATTCTTGTGAGTCATCACAAAAATGAACACGTCATTGCCTTAAGACCAACACAGAAGACAAGATTTCTGGAGGAATTCTGTCTCTGGTTACCTGTACTTAACAACTAGACTGCACCTAATAAGTTCAAGACCTGTACAAGTGAAAAGCATTGTGATATGTGGATGCCCTGCTAATGATTTCTGCACTCTGGGAAGGGAGTTCATTAAAGATACCATATTAAGAGGATATTGAACTTACTGAGTTCTTTGTGAACATTATTTAGGTTGAATCTTCCAGTTGGACCCAGAGAGATGTCAATAACACAGCACTGCAGCAAAATAAAAGCTTTTTATTTTATTATTTTTTTGCCATTTAAATATAAAACAGTTATCACCAATGTACAAAATGAAAAAAGTGATGGTTGGAGAAAAGGGTGATGAAACACTCCCCTAAAGTTCTCGACAAGAGCTAAAATGCTCCAAAGCCTTAAAGTTTACATGTGTACCTCTTTCCTATCACTGCAGTAGTCTTAAAATTCACACTGTTGCCATCACCATCAGAACCAGAACTAACTAACCCAGGTTAAAAGAAAATGTTCACAGCATAGGAACAACGCATACCCTTCATGTTTACAAGGGATATTAAAGATTCATGGGATTTATGATACTGCTCTCCTGGTCAGATGTTATGCACTTGTGTTTTTAATTCACAAAACTGTTTTAGCTACATGAACATGCCCACCAGTGTAAGACATTTGTAATCAACTGCAGTTATTGGTTGCATAGTGTAAAAAGCTGCACTGAGACATTGCAGCAGTTCCTGTAGATGTTTTTCGGGCTGAACTGCACTGCACACAGTGTACTATACATATTGTTTTTGTACATGGAATGACTTGGTGGGTTTGTTTTTTTTTTTTTTTACATTTGATGCTTACAATCAGGAATTCAGATGAGAATGAAGCTCCCTGTCATTAGATATTGCTCCTAATAAATTCACAATCTGCTTGCCTTGTGCTCGGATTGCATCGGATTTGTGCTTTGTCTGGGAGTCAAGGCACGCCAGTGACTCCTTCCCCATGTCCGACTCATGCCTCACACTCCAGGAAAACACGTGGCCGCGACTCACACAGTGTCAGGCTTAAACCATCCCGGAATATTTGGAGCACACCCTCAACTCTTAATGTGGAATGACGGTAATATAAAGGTGAAAGGTGAGAGAGAAAATATGGCCTGGGTCTAATCTGAAACAGACGGACCAGGCGAGAAGCACCCAGAAATTACAGGGGTTGTGCAGTTCAGCATTTGCGAGTCTGTACATCATGGTAAAATGAACCTTTGAACTTGAATTTCTACTCAAAGCTGAAATAGAAACGTTAAAAGAACCCTACACTGCTAAAGGTAAAGACGTCCCACAATCTTAAACATCTCTCTAAATATTCTTAATTATTCAATATAGACTATTTTACATGACAAATGCATACACATACAACATATCTTTTCTTAAATAAGGAAAGAAAAACAAGCACCTATATAGTCTACAAAGTCTACAATTTCCCCTTGAACCCAGAAGAGTTGTTACTGAGTTTCAGTGGATACCAGAAATATCAACAGCATTTTCTATGTTTTCACCTGTTTGAAACTATGGAAAGAAGACAACTTTAAAATTCTGCAAAAACATAAATGGTTAATTACAGCCTGTGGTTGAACAGAACAGCTGTTTAAGCAGAGCACCCACTGTTGGAGAGGTTATAGTACGGCATGATGCCAATTATTACATCACACACAATTTTGAGTCATTCAAAAAATAATTATCCATAATAGAAATAATATACAACCAAAGTCCTTTTGGCTCTTTCCTCTTCTTCTGGTTGATTATAGGGCTTCCACATTCAAAACAAAAAATTAGGCTGTATGTGTGATTAGCAGACCAGTTTGTATTGTCTTTAGATATAGGCATTGAAGGTGAGATCAAATGAAAAATATTATCTAGCCAAAAGATGGCACAGTTTGGCAAATTACCAACTCCTGACAGAGGAATCCCCTTTTTTGCACTGGGTTTGACCTGAGCCCAAATATCCCCTTCCAAGCATAATCTTACAGTGTCTCCTTGTTCTCAAGCCTTACTCATCCACTACTCACACCCAGGGAATTCCTGCTCGCAGCAAAAACTGCTCCTCGAGGACCTGCTGGTCGAAAAAAATTCTTGACGATTAACCTCACAATACAGTTAGCTCCCCAGAGGAGACACTTGATGCATGGACTTAGGGAGAAGCACCATATCCAACAAACAACAAACTCCCTTCAGATCTCACTTCTTCAGAACAATGAGTGCTTATGCTTGGATGAAGGAGTGTTGAAGACTGACAAAAGCACTAATAAGTAAACAAATGATGGTGTTTCTCCAGTGTCCTATACAGATTAAAGTGAATGGCCAGTCCAACTACACAATTAAACATTCTCAGGAATGCAAAATGTGAAAACAAGTATAACTAAATGGTAACAATATATGTTCAATAATTCACTAAATTCCCAAATGTATTCAATATATACTAAGGCACTGACACCCTAGAATTGCAATGGTGCTGGTTATATATTCATACTGGATCTTCCAATGTTTGAGTCCAGTCAGTTATGTCTGCGTAAAAGTATTTTTCTAATGAACAGCCAGGGACTTAAAAGGCAGGTTTACTTCTATCCATAGGTGATTCTACCAGGACTGCAATTCATTCCCTACTCGTCAGACAAAAATTGGAACAAATTAAGTTCAATAAAACTAAATTATTGTAAGTTTTATTTGAAAATATGGCTTGTTAGTCATACCAATCTTTTTTGTTACAGATTTATTTATCTGGATCAGGCAGGTGCCGGGGTGGGGGCCTCGGGCCAGCTGAGAATGACTGAGTGCCGGCCCTATTTGCCCGACTGATTGAAAGTGCCCCCCCTTTTGATTACCGATGATCACACTGAATTACAACTTAATTTAAAGCCGTATTATGGACTATACTTCAGCATCCATGCAAAATGCAGTGTCAGATACCTTTAATGTCTACAATCATTGTAGATGATTTATTTGTAAATAAGCAACATAAACATGTCGAGACTGGTTTGAGATAAAAGGTTTCAGTACAAAACCAAATGGTATCACAGGAACCAAAGTGAATTTAAACTACGTGTTTTGAATAGTAAAGTGCTTTAAAATTTTAGAACAATAGAGTAAAACAATCTAAATTTTTATGATGTCTACAGTGGGATCAAAGTGGCATTTTTCATTATTACCATGACTACAAATAATCATGACTGATTTGTTTTTTTTTTTGTTTGTTTGTTTTTTTTTAAAAAGCATCAGTATTTCTACCTAAAAGCTATGGTAGTGGTCTGTAAACGCTGTCCCGTGCTTCGTAATTTTATGTTCACAACTTCTGGGTTCAGTTACAAGCATCTATTCCATAATTTTGCTTTAAAATACAACAGGCAGAGGAGACAGCACTGGAGGATTTGACATCCTGACCAATCAGATTTCAGCTGAAGGGCTTCCATGGTCCCACAGCCGCCCTGTATTCTTATAAGGAAGGTTATAAGAACATGATCAGTGGCGAGGGGGGGGGGGGGGGTGAGAGTGCCTGAACACCTGTCCCTTTGCCCCACATTTGAGGTTTTGAGTGCCCCCCCCCCCCCGGTTAAAGTTACCGATCACAGAAAGTAACATTTACTGCGAAGGACAGTCGGGCCGAGCACCTGGCCCTCAAAGTCTCTGCATGGCACTGATCAGGATGGTTTTCCATTTTAAAAATTTATGTCCCACTTGGTCCACTAGGGGTTCTCTACGGTTAAGGTATTTATACTCCAAAGTGTGAATAAAGTGCATAAATTGATCAAAGAACTTACTCTGCAGCCACGCCCCTTTGGGGGGTCACCAAATGCCTGTTTGTTGTTGTTGTTGTTGTTTACTACAGTGTTTTTACTCCCACCACTCATTCTATGTTCCTTCCTTCTTTAAAACAGGTTATTCACAAATAGGTCAGTCATCCAAATAATTGCGGTCAAGTATAAGGTCAGTCAAGTAATGTTCGCACAACAGTAAGATGAACAAGTTAAAAATAACCAGGTAACTGCAGTGTCTGACTGAAATTATCTAATACCCACACTTGTAATTATATTACCTTGCAACCCTCGAGTCCATTTCGCTTAATTGAATCTTTCAGAATCCCCCCACCCCGGAAAAAAAAGCTCAACATAAATGCAAGGGGAGGGGGGGAAGCAAAATGTAATAATACATCCACACATTTGGTAAGGCAAGGTTCTCTCCTCATCTACTGATGAGCTTGAGTTTGCGTGCATTTCGCCCGATGCCTTACTCACGCACAGTGTGGATCGACCACTCCATTTGTCCCCATCAGACAACGCTTGGGACGACACTGATTACACGCACTTACATAAAAAGACACAGTTTGCAATTTAGTCTGCCTGAGTCTGTGTAGTATTACTCCTGAATGACTAAGGTCCACGTTCAGGATGTTACGGACGACGGCACCGGCTCTGTTCACATGTTGAGATACCGTTTAGAGACTCCTCGGTCCGCCTCCCCTTCGAACCATTGGCAGAACGAGCCCGTGTGCTCTTACAGGCACGCAGGAACAGGCTGCCGCGGGGCCTCGATGGGGACGCCACGGCCAACGCCGTTTGGGAAAGCAGACCCGCCTTCTTCCTTCTGGCCTTAAAGGTAACAAACTGGGGGGGGGGGGGGGGGGGGGGTGGGAGGGAAAAGGGGGTTGATGTGATACAGAAGTCTGAGATACCGAATAAGTGTATAGCAAATGGGAAATCGATGTCCACTGTTCAGGAAGTGCCTGGGGGTGCCCAAGTGGGAGAAGAGAGCGAGGGAGTCATCTCTGTGAACAGAGAAGCAGCCCGAGTCCCTCACTACCTCCCCTCTCCTCCAAAGGCGATCTGTATCCTCCACCCACAAGGATCCTGGGCGTGGGGGCTATACCCTATCACAGTCGGGGAAGTCTACATGTGGCCTGACGGGGTGAAGGTGCGGACCCCGGGGGGTGCCGACCCAGCCACCCCACACAGTTCATCCAATAAGCCGTTATGAGGTGTGTGGTGTTGATGGCCGGCTCGTCGGTGACACGCCTCTATAGAGACGTGCACACGCACAGGTACATGCTGGGACCATGAAAACCACGCCGTGTGGAATGGTGGGGGGGGGGAGGGAGGGCGGGAAGAGGTCACTGAAATCACCCTACGGAGCCCCACCCCCCCCCCCTCACCCCCC
>JAODKL010000088.1:490533-504720 GCA_026780765.1 Petrocephalus schoutedeni
GGCAGACTACACAGAGAAGGGGACCAGAGGCAGACTACACAGAGAAGGGGACCAGAGGCAGACTACACAGAGAAGGGGACCACAGGCAGACTACACAGAGAAGGGGACCAGAGGCAGACTACACAGAGAAGGGGACCAGAGGCAGACTACACAGAGAAGGGACTCGCTATTATTATTACTGCTTATTCTACATAGATGATGTTCCCAAGGTCCCAAAATGTGTGAGACTGAAGCTCTTTTCAGAATAAATACCCCCCCATAAATCACACATGATAACAGGGAAGGGACACATGGAACGTGAGAGGCTGGCGTCTGCAGAGGTGCAGTCTTAATTTCATGTCCCTTGTGTTTTTAAAAGAGAAATTCTGCCATGAAAGACAGTGTACCACATACCCCTCCTCCAGCCGGAATCCAAAAAAGCTAAAAGCTGGCAGGCTCTGGCTGAAAAGGCTGTGAACGGGGTGAGAATAAATATGGGAGGGGGAAAGACTGTTTTCGCAAAAAAAAAAAAAAACAAGCTGCTTTTACCACGTTCCCTATAATACAATTATATTTTACTAAACACGTCAAATGATAATGACAAAAAGTGAAATGCCTTTTCTCTACACATTTCGGACAATCTTTGTATTCTTATATTCTTTGTATTGGGTGTTTTTTTATTTTTAGATGTCCCTGTGCTTCTGTCTGCGTGTCTGTAAGGAAATACCACAGTAAACCTCAGTGGAGACAGATGGGGACGTCAGTGGAAGGCTCTGGCAGCAAAGCCACAGGCCCCAAAAACAGCAGGACCACGGAACATGTGACAAAATCAGATAATGTCGCCGGCCTGAATCCCGGGGCTCACTAAGCCCGGCAAGCAGAGCTGCAGACCCCCGGACTTCTGCCCTGGGTGGCGCGGCAGATGGCGAGGTGACGGAGCCCTTGGGCCTCGGCTCTGGGGCTCCTGGCACTGGGAGCTCTCCATGGCAACGCAACAAAAAACAAGAAGGATATTAAAGTGCTACAGCAAGACAGATGACATGGAGCACAACTCCAGGGACACGGTCACATTAAGAAGTTCACACTCGCCCGAAAACACACAGGAACGTGCATCAGCTGGGCTGTGGAGGTCGACGTTTCCCCACATAGGTGATACCAGGGCCCGCATGGACCCTTTTGCATTTTTTTTACATTTATTTAGCAGATACTTTTATTCAAAGCAACATACTTTTTTTGAGAAAGCAGGGGCAGCCAGTGCCTGGAGCTACTGGGGGCCGAGGGCCTTGCTCAAGGGCCCAATGGTGACATCGTTCTGGCAACCGTGGGATTAGAACCGGTGACCTTCAAACAATCACAGGCACAGTGTCCCAACACGCTGAGGAACACACCACCGGCATGGAAGATCTGTATCTGCAAGACCGCCCTGATTCACAGCCATGAGCCCGACTTTGACTCAGCAAAGGAAATGGGAGGGTCCGGACCGCACGCCCACCTCAGGAGGGTCACGCACACGTCAACAGTCCTGGCTGCACAGGATGCTTAACGACATCTGATCATGGCCTTCAGGGAACGCCTCTGATTAACCGAAGCTCGCTTTAGATGCACAACACCCACTGATTTCGGGACAAAATCACTAGTCAATTTTACTCTCCACAATAACTTTATTCCCCACAGACAAAACACGGCAGAAACCATTTATAAAGTGGAATATAAACCACAAGTGAATCATGGGACATCAGTCACGTCATGAAGTCATTCAAGATTTCAGAGAAACTTTCCATTAGATTAGCACAATACGGTCTCACTACGAGAGTGGAAGTTGCAACACAACATAGAATGGGGGAAAAGAAACTGCCAGGACCTAGTCAGGATTCTAAAATCGCTGTGAGGACCAGCATGACTGCCTGAACCAGATCAGGGCTGTATGTGGCTGTCAGGACAGCGTTAGGAACTGGTTAGGACTGGTATATGAGAAATCTGAAGATGGTTTCACTGTGCAAGAAAGAAAAACATCTTTAAACTTAACTGGAAACTAGACTATAATGGATAATAATTGAGATTTTTTATGTACAATACATTATACAGTGTACAATATAACAGTTTCTCAAACTAGTCCCCAGGGACCCCCACTCAGTCCATGTTTTTGCTCCCTCCCAATTCCCAGCAAAAACATGGATAAGTCCGGGGTCCCAGAGGACTGCTTTGAGAAACACTGCAATATAGAACTGAATTACTGAAAGTTCCAGAGGTTATAAGTCCTATCTCAAAACGCCAAATGTAAAGGACGTTTTGTCGTAGGAAACACGACACTTTCCTGTTAGTGATACACTGAGCACAGCCCAGCAAGAAAGCCGCATAAGAGCACACAGAGATTTCCTCAGCAGAAGCTGCGAGGCCTGGGCCCGGTTCTGACCCGAAGGACCAGACGCCATTCAGATTCAAACACGCAGCGTCTCGGGACCCCACAAATGCCCGAGACTGACTAACAAAGGCAGGCGGCCCAGTGAAATAGCAATCGCAGGCTGTAGATATGACATAACCAGATGATATTTTCCGGCCACAAAGGAAATAACAGAACCTCAATTCACCCACTTCCATATATATTAAAATACGGCCCCCGCCGTGAAACGAATGGGTTCCCTTTTCAAGTGTGAGACTGACGTCGCGGGACTGCTAGCCGGCGCTCACCGATCCCTGCGCCAGTGCGGCCAGCAGACGCCGCCAGCAGCAGACGCTCGCCGGCGAGGGCCGTCCCAGGCGCGGCTGGAAGCAGCGTTTAAGTTCAGTTTCTCATAAGGTCTGCAGAACTTCACCCAAAGGTGTGGCTCCAACTGCAGCACCCGAGTGCCAACGGCTCCCCCACGCCACCCCACCCTGCCGCTCAGTCATCCTGGCACAGATACTGCAGTTTCTCTGGGTTCTTTCCTCAGAGACCCTTACCTGGGTTTAAGGGGGGGGGGAAAAGCTGATAAAATTGACCGGAAGTGTTCGAAAGTGAGCGAAAATTCAGGTCAGGACCTGCTTAACATTAAAACAAACATCCTTATCTGCCGCTTTACAGTTCACTGGCAAGGAGACGCTCAAGGAGCTTTGCGAGATAAAGACACAAAGGCCATTTTAATTCTTTACCTGATTAGGACACAATCTGGATATAGTGCTAAAAAACAGAATATTACTTTCACTTCTGCACGAATAGCCAAATGAAATACACACAAAGGTCATAAGAGTTTCTGTTCTCGGTACAGTGATGTTCCACGTCTGAACGGGCATTATTGAGTAGTTTCCTGTAGATTGCCCACAATTTACTCAGTCAGAGGGGTCACGGTAGATCCTTCTCTCAAACGTTCACTGACGGCAGCTGGGAAATGGACAGAATTAAAAGCAGAGGCAGACTGTTGCGACTATGTATAACCAGCTAGCTGAGCAGTCAGGCGAACGTTACCGCTGCATTGAGTCAGTCAATTACTGAAGAAGCTTCGTGCTTTTACTCGGGCTAAGAATGGATGCCCTCCTCCCAGGCCGGCCTCGACAGGGGGATGTCTATGCACGGCGAGCACACAAAAGTCAGTGCTGAGGCCACTTGGGGAAGGCAGAGAATACACAAAAAGCAGTGGTAACGGAGGGATTCTCCAAAATAGGGGGAGGTCCCACCAGCCAAACAGGAAGCAGAGCCATTAGGAGAGTGTGACAGAGATTTGCGAGTCTGCATTAAGATGAAGGGAATCTTTAATAGCACAGGAAGCATACATGCATATATTATATGTAGGCAAGTGAGGACACCATTGAAAAGTTGATCCAAACACACGCAGGCTGCCATGTGAGTCTGTATCACTGCATCGGCAAGAACTGGGCCACAAGTCATAACCTCCACAGAAAGTGAATTTGCCCCTTCCCAATTCACAATCCTCAATCCTTCTCACCGAGGTCACCATGATTTACACCGCCACTCGACAGCTGACCATCAGGGGAAAAGCCTGAAGCAGGTGACGGGCCGGACAACAGAAGGAACACGCCAATGACACGCAGGACGGGGCCCTGGGCCGGACCCGGGACGCGGGGAAAGAAGGGGCACACGGCACACATCCCGAAAGTCACGCAGGACGAAAGCAGCAGCCAGACCCAGCAGGGAGCCCCATCACTGTGGCCTCCAGGCCTCTGCCATCAATCGGTACGCGATGAGTTCATCGGTCATACGGGTGTAAGCACTACCACCATGCCCAGAGAGCCAGGGGTGGAGTCCTCACTGCAGAACACTGACGCAAAATCCAAAACTTTTCAGAACAGATAAATATAACGACACCAGATCCATGATACAGGACCAAAGAGGGACACATTTAAATCTGATACGTCCACACATCCCTGCCTAGCAGATGTGACCTATGGTTTAACCCCTCCGCACGGGTGAAAGTTTAACCAAAGCAATTCAGGTTAGCATTTAAGGGACTTAACTCCAGGGACTCCCCAGCTGGAGTTTGTTAACCCCCCGGGAGAGCTCCTTCAGAGCCCCAAACAGATTTCCTTAACAGGCATGCACCCGGCAGGCCTTCCACTTCACGTTCACGGCAGGCCTTCCACTTCACGTTCATGTCGCCGAGGGTGGTTGAAGGAGGCAGCGATGGGCACATGCACCTGCAGAGAGGAGCTCTGTCCACAAGTGGCACAACTGCCCGCTGGTTGTAAGGCCTGGCTGGCAGGCAGGTAGGAAGGCAGGCAGGCAGGAAGGTAGGCAGGCAGGCAGGCAGGAAGTTAGGCAGGCAGGCAGGAAGGTAGGCAGGAGTCCCCAAAATGATTATGTATTGTATTAAACCTATATTTCCATTTAGTTATGATGCATTTTAGTAATTTTACTTTCTAGGGATAGACTATCCTGACCATGTCTGCTCTTTAGAGAATCCTACATGTCTACACAGCGCATGAAATGTGCAAAACATGTTCCAGGTATTATTAATGATAAAGATAAGAAAAAAAATCATTACTTTAAATAAATAGGAAAGTATTTGACTTTTGTTTTTATTTCAGAAACAATATCTATAGTCTTCATTCCGTTGTAGGGTTATTATTATTATTATTTTTAATTTTCAGTTCTCATTCCATTTCAGTTTACGGAAGCGTTCTCTGATAGTTGTAGCATTCTCTGATAGTTTTTCATTAACGATAATAACCCCAGCCAGCCCTAGAAGCACTAAGCAAGCATGTACAGATACAGCAGGGCCCGACCCCCTGGGGGTGCCCCGAGACGGAGGCATTCAGAAAGAAAGCACACCCACCATTACGCAACACAACAGTCACGTTTCCACGGGAGACCAGCCCCAGCAGGGAAACTGACAAACATCCACCGCAACAACGCCTGAGCAGGAGCACTGCAGCCATGTGTCTGCACAGCACACACTCACGCTGGCAACCGCAGCACAGCACACACTCACGCTGGCAACCACAGCACGCGCTGCCTGATTAAGGAGGTTATATAATGTACTAATTACACGAAGCCGAGAAGCGCGTTCATCATGAACACGTCCAGTCCAGCTGGTTATCAGTTAGTCCTTCAGGAGACTCGCCTCCCCCATGACTAGGAGGCTGGAATGGGAGGAGAGGGTGCTGCCCTCTGTTGGGTTTCCCAAGCAGAGGTGGGTCAGTCAAGGGAATCACAGACAGCAGACCTTTTTGAGTCAAGATCCCAGAACCTCATGCCCCCCAAAGAGGACCCCTCCCACACGCACATGCAGCGCTCGCTGGAAGCTGCAACGCCCCCCCCCCCCATGGCTCCGGCTCGATGGCCTGGATTCCAGCCGCCTTGCCTTTCATCGACTCAATGGCTCCCATTGTGCCCCGGTGGAGACAGAGGGCACTACAAATTTGGGCTTCTGCATAAGAGAGCTCAACACCCACTCCCCCAACCCGAAATGCAGCCCCCTCAGAACTCACAAACAGGACATATTTTTCTCCATCTGAATCCTTTCCAGGCGCATGGTGAGAAAATGGCAGGCAACACAAAAACACAGAACACGGATGTTCCCAGTGGGCTGTACACCAAATCTCCCCGGAGCCTCCCCTAGCTCCCAAACAAGGAACAGGGCCTTGTGAAAACCCAACACGGGGTCCTGTTACTCAGACTGAACACTCTCAACATATGATTGCTATAGCAACACGGCAGCAGTTTGCAGTACTGGTGCACCGATATGAAACTTTTGACTGATACCAATAATCGAAACATTTTTGCCTAATATTACTGGTACCAGTAACCAGCTAACCTCTGACCTCTCCAAATCTCAACATCTCATGAGTGTGTGTATCAATCGCATCATAAAATGGAAGCAGGGAGACATCAGCAAAGTAGTGCCAACTTGGGAGACTGCAGCAAGGTTCTAAACAGTAAATATTTCAACTAAACCCCCGCCCTGCACTACGGGAAATTGGCTGACCGTCCAATGCAATCATCGGCATTGTTCTACCAAGTATGTCTTTAGAAGTGGTGCTGCTAACACAGCACATTGACTAAAGTCTTAATATTGACTGGGATTACCAACAAAGATTCACACATCAGACCAAGACCAATGCCTTGATTTTTAATAAAACACCAGCCGATACCAATGTGTTAAACGATACATCATGCATCTCTAGCTTGTAGTAGCAACCAATAGAACAAGACAATTTTAAGTCATGACTGAAACTATGCTTGTAACACATTTCAGTGTTGTTGGTTACCACAATAACAAGAATAATAATCCTGGATGCCAACACTGTACCTTAACAAACACCGAAGTTTTAAAAAAATAAATAAATAAATCAAGAGGTGGATAAAATGTATAGATTGAGTTACCATGCCATCAGCCACTCAACAATGTCGGCTCGGGTTTTACAATGAGAGCAAATTTCTCCCAGGGAAACGGATGCTCTCCGGTGAACTAGCTGTAACGCCACGCCTCGGTGATCACACGACTTGTGCACCTGCCTTGTTGACACATTAGAAATGTCTTCTGTGCTGTCGGGGAAGGCTCAAGTCAAACGAGTATGCTGTCGGAGTAAGGCTGCAACTGGGGGACAGAACCAGGGCAGGCGTCAGACAGCCACCTGATCATTCCAAAGGCAGAGCAGCCCTGGGCCAGTGAATTCAGTGAGACCCACAGCATCCTTTAACATCAGAGGTCCGCAGGGCGGGGCAGAGAAACATGTCATCCCAACAGCACCTCCACATCAACAGGAGAAATGGTCATCAAGACGGGAGACACTGCGGAAGGCTCCCCGCTCAACTAAACCAGCAGTCAAGCTAAAAATTCAACAGTATTTCAACAGACCTCAGACGCACTGAAATCTGGATCATACTGGCAGAGTGGAGCGCAAACACTCAAATGACAAAATGACCTACAGAGGTAACCTGCATTCAGAGCTGGAGCCTTTCCCAGCCTAATAAATCTGTGCGCCAGATAATTACATGAACTTTAAACGGGGGCAGTGCTGCGTCACGAGTTTGGTATGAATCTGATCCCAGACCAGTTTTCCAGGGCCTGTATGAGTCTGACCCCAGCTTAGACTTTACAGAATCAGTGTAAATCTGACGCCAGTTCAGTTTCAGTAAGTCTCCCTTGTCCATGTGTCTTTCCTCCCACAATGTTAAGACGTGCTGTAAAACCGGATTAGCTTGATTTGTGTAAAAAAAGAAGGATTATTACTCAACGACTGCCCCAGTAAATGCGTAATATTTACAAGAATTGTGTTTGTCACAACATGAACAGTCTGAGCAGTGCACACTGATGAAAAAACCATAAATCATTTCTGAATACCTCTTTAAAAACGTCACTGTGTATCATTTCCGGATCAGGTAAACAAACCCTCTGAATGACTGAGGATCCTGTGATTATTTTCATAACTTTATATGTACAGACACTCAGAATTTTCTGAATAGGGTAAAATAAACAGCTCTGAGAGGGAAAAACATTAAATGTGGATCCTTCCAAAGCTGAATAGAGACAGATGGGCTGAGTCACCTCAGCAGAGAACGTGGCGTTCCGGGGAGGTGGGCTGGATTTGGTCATCAGTGAAGATGAGCATGGTGGGTATTTTTTTTGGTGCTGTATACCTCACCCAACGACCCCCCCCCCCCAACCCAAAATCCAAAAGTATCAAAACCACATCACTAACGAGCTAACACTCTGCACATATTTTATTAAAATCACTCAGATTACCCCAACTCACCAGCCCCACACCATTTCAGTAATAAAAATGCCAAACAGATTAATTTCCCCAGTCAGACAATCGAGATCATCTTGTATGCATCTGTTAGAGGAACTGGGCTCTACAAGGACCCCCGAACACGAGACACTAAGCAGAAGTGCAGGACACCTCCACGGTCAGACTGGTCACCAGGTAATTCAGCTGAATGTCAGAGTAAATTTAAAGCACCAGCCAGACGGACACTGCGCACAAGTCACTAGTGCAAAGTCATACCCCGCATAAGGAGATACAAACCGACACTATATCTTGGGGAATCATACGTGCAGATCTGCAAAAATAAAACACTGTCACTGGCATCCTGCCTATTAACCAACCACACACACGCTCATATATGGGACGGCTGATATGCGACAGTATGTGAGCCACACAAAGACAAGGCGATACAAAGACAGCCAAGCAGAAAGTTTGCTGCAACCGAACGCAGAAAATGCGCAATGGAGTGAAATTCACCGAGAGAGGAACGTATTAATAATTTACAAAAGGAATAGGAAGGCCACTCAGCATGTACAGTGTGTGTGTAAAGAGGACCAGGGATGTAGCGTGTATTTGTATTCTTAAAGACGGCCAGGCACCGTGTGTGCGTGGAAAAACAGCGACATCAGTCGCACCAATTCGCGAGATCAGACACGCGTTAATAAAACACACTTCCACATGTAAAAACACACACACGGTGCACTTACATAGCAGCACTCCGTCCGCACATCCATAATTACACACGCGTGGGAGCATGCTTATATACAGACGCACACGGCGAGACGCCACCATTAACACACATAAACACATATATATCCGAGCAAAGGCACACACACATGCGCCTCCGCGCACGCACGGGTCCGATCGGCGGCCGGCGATGCTGCGGCTCGCCGGCCGCCGACGCTGCGATCGCGGCGTCGTCCGGATCCTCACCTTCGGACAGCTCCAGATCCAGCTCCGCCAGCAGATCCCTCACCTCCTTCGGCAGAGCCGCCACGTCCACGCCTCGCTCGGCCATCTTTCGGATCCGGAAAAACAAACCAAAAACCCCAAATCGTCCTTTAAGCAACAACAACAACAAAAAAGCAGGACTCAGAATTGGGGATCGCCATCCAGCTCCGCCATGGTGGGGAGGGCGAGGGAGCCGGTCACGTGAGCGCCTCGCCGGGCCAGCCGCGTAGGAGCGCAGGCAGGCGCCCGAGCAGCGTGCCCTCGGCCGGGCCCCCTCTAGCGGCGCTTCCCAGTCACTGCACGCCAGGCTCCCGGCACAAACATCCAACGCGGTGCCTTATTGAGCATTAAAGCACCAAACCTATGCCCATGGCCGACACTGTCCATGATCACCCCTGCCTCCGGATTATAGTATATCACACAGCATGTGGAAGCCCCTGTTCCTCATCCCGAGTCTGCCAGCTTCACACGGAGCCAATTCACTTAATCCGGCGTCGGGCCGTTTCATCTGGAGGTGGCACCTACTAACTGCACGCCTGCGTTTCCCAGATGGACCCACCCTTTTTCTTCTGAAGCTTTAGTGTGCTGCAAATAAAACAGAGCAGAAACAAACAAAAAGAAAAGAAAAGGAAAGATTAAGATTAAGTGGCCAGATAAAATGGTGGGAAAAGGAAGCTTCTGCCCCATGACGTCTCACTGCTACGGCTGAGATTATGCAGAGCTCTTGGTGAATGAGTCTGCTTTACAGTGTGAAGAATCTACAGTAAAGATTGTATTCCTTTAGGCCTACACTTTGGTATGCGAGCCTGTAACTCAAGAAACATCTGACGGAGATTTTTTTTCGAACTTCGCTCAGGCATTGTATGGCTGAAGAACTAAAACTGATTAAATTTGGAAATAGATAGCCCCAAAACTGAAGTAGCGCCGCTTAGTGGCAGGTAAGAAGCAGCAGCTGTAGAAAGACATTTGGGCTTGTAAATGCAGTACTCTAAAAGTAGTGTACCGATCTTTATCTGACTTTGCAGGCACATTATAGGGATGACAGCTGGAAGTAAGTTGAAGCAGATCACCCCAAAATGGAATCACTGTCATCAGGGGAGTAGCTAGACAATCGGCCCCCCTTCCATTATATGATCTTATAATTATTAGTATTCAGGGGGCCCGGCACTTTACAGGGCCCCCTGAATGTCACACCAACATAGTGTAATTTCAGACATTTGATCCCATTGGGGTGATAATTCAAAAAGTACCAGACAGATCTTTTTCAACTTTTGCAGACATGTTGCAAGGTTGAAGATCAAATTTTGAGACAAATCGCAACAAACTGAAGTCATTTGTCATTTTTTACTCTGCTTACTCTTTTTTTTTATTTTTTTGATTTTTTTGACCTTTGATGGATGTTATTACCACTTCACAAAAAACATTATATGGATGAAAATCCAAAACTATAACTGCAGCCGACAGCAAACAGGTAGTCTGCAGCTGTCATGATATCCATCCATTTTTCTGAAAATGCTGGTCCTATTCGGGGTCACAGGGGGTCCAGAATCTATGGGTGTAAAGCAGGGAACAACCCAGGATGGGGCATCAACCCATTGTAGAGCACAATCACACAAGTGCAGGCTATGGAACTCCAATTAGCCTCAGCATGTTTTTGGACTGGGGACTGATGACATGGGGTGTACATGCAAACTCCACACCCAGATCCCAGAGGTGTGAAGTAACACTGCTAACCACCGCACCACCATGCCGCTATCATGTATGGTTAGATATTCTGTGGATCTTTGTACAGGTGAATAATTTTCAAAATGTTGACAGTGAGATGGTTTCCTGAAAATTCTCTAATAAACATTATATTGATTGTTGGTCATAGCCTCCCCATTTGGAAAATGTTATTATAGCAGTGCAGTAACTGGTCGACGCAGATAAATGGCTTTGCTTGCACCCCAGGTTTTGCTCTCAAATATGTGTGTATGTGTGTAGAGTCATTACATTAAAATCACTGACAGGTGAAGGGAATAACAATTATTATTTTGTCACATATTCTTGTTATATTTTTGGCATGTTAATAGTCAGTTCTTGAAGTTGACGTGTTGGAAGCAGGAAAAAATCTGCAAATGTAAGGATCTGAGTGACTCTGACAAGGGCCAAATTGTGATGGCTAAATGACTGGGCCTGAGCATCTCCAAAATGACAGGTCTTGTGGGGTGTTGCTGATATGCAGTGGCCTGCACCTACCAAACGTGGTCCAAGGAAGGCCAAATTGTGTACTGGTGATGTTGTCAAGGGTGCCCAAGGCACACTGATGCACGTATGGAGCCATGGCTAGCCCACCTGGTCCGATCCCTTAGGAGAACTACTGTAGCACGAGCTGCTGAAAAAATTAATGCTGGCTATGACGTGACAGGTGCCAGAACGCACATTACATCCCAGCTGGCTGTGTATGGGGCTGCGTAGCTGCAGACCAGTCAGATGACTGGGTATAAAAAGAGCCTCCCAGAGAGGTAGAGTCTCTGTGCAGTGAAGATGAGGAGAGGTTCACCACTCTGAGAAACACTGTGTGGGCAAATGGTGCAACAATTTAAGACTAATGTTCCTCAATGGAGCATTGCAAAGAATTTGGAAATTTGCTACCAAGCCCTCCACTAGTTTTGTATTAAATGAAATGACTAATAGGGAGCACAACATATTTCCTGTTTGTTTATTAGGTTTGGGAAGCTTGTAAAGCTGGTGACGTGACATTCAAGAGGTTCACGTTTTCAGCACTGTCCTTATATAATCTCTGCCAGTGTGTAGCTCATGTGGGAACCTCACAGAGTCTCGGGCCCTTGTTTCTTCCTCCTCCTCCCTTTCTATTTCTGCCTCCACCAGAGCTTTGGGGGGGCTGTAAGTGGGGTGCTCCTGCATCTTATCTCCACTGATGTCTGAGTCACTTCTGTCATGGATGAACTTTGGCATTTTCTTGCGCTTACAGGCAGGTGGTCCTCATTGGTATCCTTACAAAAAAAAACCCAAACTAGTGAGGTTCAAATTCAACTCCAACTACACCCTTTCTCCCAGAACTTTCAAAAACCAGATTTCTGTCCATTTCCTTTGCCCTTGTGAACTTAGCCACACAGTATGCTGACATGCCAAATTTTATACTGAAGAACTTGAAACTCCTTAAATATGATTGCTGGAGAATTGCAAAAAAATGTCAGTTAGTCCATGCCATGAAAGCAGGGGGTTTTATAAGAGGATTAACAGCAGCAGCAACAAAGCCAGGCACCATCTACTCTGGTCTCCACCTTAAAAAAACTTCTACATCCCTCTACTGTTAAGTCTTGTCCAGGACCCTGGCCTTCCTGGATCCATGCATTGCTGCTGACAAAATCTATGGCTTCCCATGGTCCATCCCATATTTGGATTAAACATGGTACAATAAATCAGTAAGCAATGAAAAATAATAAAACAGCCTTATTTTTGTGCTGATTGGTGCAAGTCCCCTGATTGGTGCTTTTCTCTGTGCATCAGGGTTAAGGTGCTTTCTCCTGCAGAGCCAACCAGGATGACATGACCTATCCCTCAATCCCTATGTGCTTCAAAGGGCCTTCACAACTCAGAGCAAACACAGACACACAGAGCATTACCCACGCTGTAACGCAACATTCTAAAAAGAGATATTTGTTCATGTAACTAAGCCAAGTTGCACACAAAGGACTGTAACTTATTTACAAGCATAATACTAAACCAAAGACAATGATCATTATAATGATGGTTAAATACAACTATCCATCCAGTTATCATCCTGGTCAGGGTCAGAGGCAGATCTAAAGGGTGGCCACCACTCTAGTCAAAAGCAGAGATTGTGTTACGTCTGTGACCAGTATATAGATGCATCAAGTACAAAAAAGCTGTTTTTAGCAGTCTCTCTTGCTTGCACCCCGAAGACCCCTAATCAGCGAAGTCTGCCCTGACAGCACTTCTATGGGCGACCGCCAGGTAATAGCAGATGCTGAAAATTTACCAGGGGGCGCCAATTCACCTGAAAAATAAGAAATGAACCCTAACCCACTTTACTGGTGA
The DNA here is from genome assembly GCA_026780765.1 of Petrocephalus schoutedeni. Classification (NCBI taxonomy): domain Eukaryota; kingdom Metazoa; phylum Chordata; class Actinopteri; order Osteoglossiformes; family Mormyridae; genus Petrocephalus; species Petrocephalus schoutedeni. The sequence continues at coordinate 503,731 of JAODKL010000088.1, forward strand.
ATCGGTAGCTTCCTACACACATTTTTATGATAATTGCTACTTATCGTTACCGCTTTCTTCTTTTTAGAAGGAGTAAGGCGGAGAAACCTGGCGGATTTGGTAAAAATGTTTAAGTTTTCGGAGACAGCCGACCGAGCAGTTCGCTTAATGCTTTGGGGGCGGGGGCTGATCGCACCGGGGGCAGCAAAGTCAGACAGTTACAAAGTAGGGACTCGAGTGTGTAACACTTACAAACGGTATACAGACGCACCGGCTACAAAAGGGCTGTTTTCAGCTTTTACCTTCGCTTACGGCCATACCACCCTGAACACGCCCGATCTCGTCCGATCTCGGAAGCTAAGCAGGGTCGGGCCTGGTTAGTACTTGGATGGGAGACCGCCTGGGAATACCAGGTGCTGTAAGCTTTTCTTACGTAGCTTAGTAAATACGTGGCTACCCCTCTTACCTCACATCAAAATAATGCGTAATATTTTACTTTATGGGGCACAAATACTTAGTTGTAACTCAGTTGTTACTGAAGTACAAATCATGAAAAATAGTAGCTTTTGAAATAAAAGGTGCGTTACGATTCATTAATGAACACACATGAGATCAAAACTCAGTTTGTGGTAGTTCATACATAAGCAATAGCATAACACCAAATTATTCGTGCCGCTTCAGGTAAAGTGTTACTGAATAATAAAAACCAAAAATTATTTTTATTCTCTAAGCTGAACCATGGAATCTTGTTCCTGACGGCCAACCCTATCAAAATTTTCTGCAGGTGCCCCAAGGGAATAGTAAATGAATAAATTCGAATATTCATGTTTATAAATTCGATAGTTCATATCATTTTCAAATTCACAATAGTATTAAATCAGGGTGATTTCGTAAACGGAAGCAAAGCAAGATACCAAAATAAAAGAAAACCAAACGAAAACTATAAACATTGCTCATAAACAAATAAAAATTAAAACAAACTTCAAATGTTTTCCATCACCCCCCCCCCCC
>JAODKL010000088.1:505207-517717 GCA_026780765.1 Petrocephalus schoutedeni
CCCCCCCCCCCCCCCCCCCCCCCCCACATCCTGCCATCAGAAGCGGCAGCATTACCTGCCTGCCCTCCGCATTTAGATTCGAATCTTAAAATTTGCACTATATAAATTAGGATTTTGTCATTTTGTTTTGTCCAGTTGACTTCCTCTGCCAGCCCCTGGAGGATGGGCTCCCCCTTTGAGTCTGCTTCCTCCCAAGGTTTCTTCATTCTAGGGAGTTTTTCCTTCCCACTGCCTCCTCTGGCTTGCTCTCTGGGGGCTTTGGGCAGGGGTAATGCCAAGCACTTTCAGACAATGTAGTGTTGCGAAAATACCCTAAACAAAATTGTACTGAACTGTGTAAAAAAGTACAACCCCTCAAACTGGTGCTTGGCTCTGCCTTCTGCAAGATATTTCACAATTACCCTTGTGCTTAGTGCCCTCTAATGGTGAATTAGATTCATTCATTGATCGGCAAATTTAAACGTGGGTCTGTATGGGCAAATGTCATGGGCCAGGTCTAAATCCCAGTGCAGCCATTGTGAGGACTGATAGCACTAGACCCAGAATGTACTTTTTAATGTTGATTTCAAAAACACACTCAGAAACCCATAGTTTTTCAGTGACATTTCCAGGCTCTATTGATAATTATATAATTCTTATATTAAGAATGTATGAATATATTACAGTTTGAAAATAATCATTTTATTTCTCTTGTGAACTTTTTAAGACTTTACAGAAGGCTGCAAAGTATTTTAAGTCAATTTTGACTGAGTTCACAAGCTGTAACACATTAGGGCATGTTGAGACAGGACCCTGTACTCCCTCTTTCTCTGATATGGGAAAAATGATATCAAGGCACGTGAAGCCCTAATGAGGGGTGTTCCTGACAGCATGTGAGCGGAGCGGAGCGGTGAGAATTTCCGCTCCTCGCTCACGAGGCTGTTGGCTCCGCCCGCTCCTCCGCTCTAATTCACACTAAACCGCTCCGCTCCATACCGCTCCTCGCTCCACTAAAATTTCCTCCCGCACCAATCAAATCGCTCCACGCTCGCTCCAGTTTTAAAGAGGGAGAAATAATCTGCATGCCTTACAACTGTCACCATAAACTTTTGTGGAAAAGTGGAAAACCAACACAAAAGAAGTAGCGAACTTTTGGTACTTTACTGAGATACCAACAGTACCGAAAGTACGGTACTTGCTGCACAAAAATACTGAAAAATTTACCGTGAAACTAAAAAGAATTTCTCTCCCCTGGAAGTGAAACATGCGTATATTTTTGTTGCACAAATGCAGTGTTGTGTAGTTTTCCTGTTTTGATTGAAAGCCTAACTAGACCCTTTCACTCAGGTATTCAGTGAGGGAAATTATTTGACACTCTGCTGAATTCTTAAGTTGACCCATTTACTGAGAAATGAGAAGTCTATAATCTTGCTTGTAGGTTAAACAGCAACACAGCTAGTACTTAAGTATTAACTGATACCAAGTCAGCAATCATAGATAACGGCATTACTCTGTCAAATAGTTTTCTTGGGTAGCTAACCTACCTACATCTTTAACCTTATCACCATATGAAGGACCAAAGAGCTGTTTAAGGACATCAGAGATATGATTGTTGACCTTGACAAAGCTGGAATGGACTACAAGACCATCAACAAACAGCTTGGTGAGAAAGTGACTGTTGGTGCAATTATTCACAAATGGAAGACAGACAGAACAACTGTCAATAATTCCGGTCTGGTGCCCCAAGGAAGCTCTTGTCTAGTGCGGCATCAATGATCTTAAGAAGGGTGAGTGCTAACCCCAGAGGCACAGGGGAGGAGCTTGTTAATGATCTCAAAGCAGTAGGGACCAGTCACCAAGAAAACCGTTGGTAACGCATTATGTTGTTACAGTTTGAAATCCTGCAATGCTCATACCCCTGCTTGTGAGCGCCCATGTTCAGGCCCATCAGAAGTATGCCAGTGAACACCTGGGTAATTCCAATGAGGCTTGGGAGAATGTGATGCGGTCAGATGAGAGCAAAATCGAGCTGCTTGGCATCAAGTCCACTCACCATGTTAGGAAGGAAAAGAATGGTGACTATAACCTCAGGAACACCATCCCTACCGTCAAACACGGAGGTGAAAGCATTATGCTTTGGGGGGGGTGAGTCTTTCTGCAAGACAATGGCCTCAAGGATGCAGTCAAGGCAACAAAGGAGTGGTTCAAAAAGCACGTTAAGTAATGGAGTGCCCTAGCCAGTCTCCAGACCACAATCCCAAAGAGAACCTATGGAGGAAACTCAAGCTTCCTGTAGCCAAGCGACAGCCTACCAACCTTAAAGATTTGGAGGACATTTGCAAAGAAGAGTGGATGAAAATTCCTGCAGAGCTCTGTGCAAACCTGGTGACCAACTACAAGAAGCGTCTGACAGGTGGGCATGCCAGCCATGGTTTCTGCTCCGGGGATCAAATACTTATTTCCCTAGATAAATGACAAATTGGTTTGTAATGGTTACATAATTATACTGACTTTTGTTTATAATATTTTGCTGTTAAAATAAACCTACCATTAAAATGATACTTCACTTTATAAATTGGTCAAACTTAAGAAATCAGCAGGGGGTCAAATAATTATTTTCCTCCTCCACCATTATCCACTCGTTACTGACCAACTCAGCCCTGGGCTTATCTATTGGGTCGTAGAAAAAGTTTAAAACCAAGTATTTGAGTTTCATTGTCCAAACCCTGCATGTTTGCATTTCACAAGTGATGTAGAGTAAAACAGTAATCTAAAGCATACTTGTTTTTTTCGTCACTCCATTAACTTTCACTTCTCCAGTTATTTAAGAAATATATTAATTTAGCCTGTCATCAACAACCTAAAACAAGGCTACATTTGATTGAAATCAGAAGCCAATGGAAAGTGTATAATATATACACACATCTAGAACACACATCTCAGTGAAGACAGCAGGACAACAGTCTGATTGCTGCAGAATCTGCAGACAAACTTCAGCAAAAAGAGAAATGCAAGCGATGACCGTCTCGAGAGAAACCACAAAGCACTGAAATGTTTAAAGATAAATTTTATTAGATTTTTGTTTTGTATTTTTCACCTTTGCAATAACACAATCAGCAATCAGATATCAGGTATAATTACTTTGTGTTCCAGCAAACTCAACAGGAAGAGTGGATTTTTGCTTTTTTTTTTTAAGCTAGCAGGTTGTTGCATGACTTCAGTTCATATCCCACCCCTCCAGTACAGTCTTACCATCCCACTGAGAAATTTATGCAAAGCAGAGTAAGTGACAGACAAATGATAGGCGCACGCGCACACACACACACAGCTCTCCCACCCCCACCCCCCAGCAACAACTTTGGTATTAAAGGGATTTAAGCAAAATAAACATTTTCTACAGCTGAGATCACACAGTAGTTTCATTGAAACAAAAACCCCTAGTATTTATCAAATGCATCACCTTCTTCATGTTGATTTGCTGTTTTGATCACTTAGAAAATTTTGAGCTTTTAGGAAACAAATTTGAAGTCACATGCACAATGGGATATGCAAACCTCAGACCGACACAAAGACCCCCAAACATTGTTAGCGGATCATCATCAGCGTGTTCAGGTTTCCCCCACCACTTCCAAAATGCAATGACTTGCACTTAGACAACATTTGAAACGACAAGCATACATGGAAACAGCAGACCACGAAAGCACACAATGTTCTGCAGTTACATAATTCCAACTGTCAGTTCCTGAATGTTTTGGTTTAGTTTGTTAGTCCTAATTACAGACATCAGGTGGGCCAACTCAATAGTCTCAATTGCTAAGTGAAAACCATATCAAGAACAGAATCATATTAGACTAGCTTTGTCATAAATTACTCTACATTCCTTGCTAACTGGCTGGGATTAAAACACAAAAACCTAAAACAAATCAATACTGTAAAGATGGACACTATCAGTTATTACAGTCATTCTTGTCTGCTATAATGAAACAATTGATCTCTTGCAGGTCTGTAGACATGACCTTCAATGGGGTCTAGAGGAGAAATCAAGTATAGATTATGCAGTAAAGGACCCAACACCAACCTTCCTATGCATACAACGTTCATTCACAAAACAGCATCTCATTTCGCATTTAACCAACTCTTTTAAAGTACAGATTAAAAACCAAGTAGACACTGAAAGTCAAAGGAAATTAAAAAAAAAAATCATTGAAACATGACCATGAATGAGCAGTCAGTGACTGATCCAGTTACTCTACCATATGAGTTAACAGCCCAGACATAAGCATACAACTTTGTAGTTTCTTAAAAAATGGAAATATTGTGTGTGCTTCACAGATTGCCCAAGTTACCATATCATCATGCTCAAACACCCACAGCTAATAGGTTTTACACTTTAGCACTGCAAAATGCCACACGTTTACTGAAGCCATTCAGTTCACAACCCATCTTTACCAGATCCACCACCACGCTGTAGCATCTGTGAAACGTGGCTTCATCAAGGATGGTTCTCTGTGGGGGAGAGAGACTGGGCCATTTTACAGACATCAGCGAAAAAAATTAAAATTCCTGCATTAAAGCAAAGGTTCATTTGGTCACCATGAAGAAAAAGGGTGCAACGTGACACCATAAACAGGAGCAATGTGTAAAGTTCCTGAAGGTTTTGTGGGAATTAACAACTTGAGGGTGGACCTGAGGGTTGTGGTATTTCCAGATTTAAAAAAAAAATAAAAAAAATCATCCAGTCTCTCTTTGAAGGGGAGTGGTGGATAAACAAGGCACGGTCATTTTGGCGAGTTTGTTTCGTGACTGGGGTGAAGCAGCCGGCTCACACTGGCGAATGCATGGATACTGTGTGTTTAATGCAGGCAAGCCATTAAAACTCATCCTACAGGGCACCCCATGCTGCCAATCATACACATGGGATGTGTGACTGGTCCAGCACATCCCAAGTGGTGCTACAGAGCTCGGAGCACCATCTTAAAACGGCAACGCTGCACACGCATGACCCAGAAACACTAAGGCCAAAACCAGATCACTGTACTTTATTTTCTTTTGAAACAGGTTTTGTTTAGACTGCAAAATGTTTCACACTTATCTACTGCTATACATAGAGCCCTAGTCAAATAAAAAGCACATTCCTGCAAATTTCAGAAAGCTTGCTAACATTGAACACACTAAAAATGATTGCACACATCACATGACATTTTTCATACTCGTTCTGCTTGACGAGAGCACTAGATGCTGTTAGTAAAGACAAGCCACCCGAGGGCTTTGCGGCACATTCGCTCCACTTCATCCCAAATGATGCACCAAAGATGCTGTCAGCTAGTCTTAAACCATATAAACAAAAAGTAGTACTGAACACTATTTCACACTACTTCATGAAACAAAAACCGGCACATAAACAGCATTGTACATATGGATTAAAAAAAAAAACAAACAAAACAAAAAAAAAACAATCATTGACAGCTGCTCAGATCAAGGTTAGGTCTACTGGATTACCATTAATTCATAATATAGTGTATGGCTGGTTGCCAAACCATTTTGTCAGTGAAGGTAAAACATACCGACTTTGCCCCAAAAGATTAGATACATATAAAAAAGGGCCACCTATATTATACACAGGGGGGTGGAAAAGAATAACCATATTAAAATGGCCTAGCTTGCCTTTGGTCTTGGTAGCACTTAACCTGGTCATGAACTGTCTGAGAGGGCAGTGGTGGTAACAAATAAGTAAATATACCTGTCTGATATAAGAAGCCTTTTGGTTACCCTCCAACACTCATTTGGGGTAAGAGCAGATGAATATATAGGGACACAACACTCAAAAGCAGTAGGTGTGTTCAGATAGACTCAGCCATTGCCAACACACTCCATTTTTAAAGATTTTTCCATAACAGTAGCTGCAAGACATACATATGATACTTAGACAAAAAAAACACTTCATTTATTTTCATATATTCCACTTTAAATATAAATATATATACTTCTGGGGAATATGAATAACTGGGCTCCCCTCACCATAGCATCACCCTCGCCAAGCCCATTTGAGACAATGGAAAACCCCAGATCACTGCCAGGGTTACCATCGGCAACAGGGCAGGGAATATCATCATAGTGAATGGCACATTCCTGTTCACAGTCAGCTCCTTTTAGATGGTCCAGACCATCACTGAGGAAATGTTCTTTAGTCTTACACACAGACCTGACTCCGCTCCAAAACTGCACACCAGATTATATTTTAGCTGATGTCATTGACCACTGGACTCAACCAATGTCAAAGCCATAACACCAGAGCAGAAACAGGCCATCCCTACTTACATGTTAGGATACCAATCCGGCATCCCAGACATCGGCATTGAGCAATCGGCAAATTTTAGTAAGTACTATTAAAAGTATTGGGGGGGGGGGGGGGCATCTACAACTTCCTGCCCTGGGCCATAAGATGATTAATGTTGGCGAGAAAGTAAAGTTGCACGACAACAATGATGACACAGGGAACTGTTTTCTGGTCTTCAGAGGCTCCTACATAGAAGTCTGGGAACAGAATTCACTTAAAAAATAAAGCTTGAGCACAATTAGCCAAATCAAGGTCTGTACTTCGGTGTGATTACCAGTGCAACATTTACGGGATACAGCAATTTCTCTATGGGCAAAGTTGTTAGAAATGACTGACATGTTGGAGGGAGTGACATCTCAAGTGCAATCCGTTATGCAAACCACGCAACTGGTGTGTCTGCTCAACGCGGCTCAAAGCAGCGCCCGGCTCAGGCTCCAGATCTAGGGCTCAACTGTGGACAGAAATCTTGCGTAGTGGGACCACCCAGCCCAACAAGTTTCCTTTAATTAAAAAAAAAAAAAACCTCTGATCTCTAAAACAAAACGACCAAAATCTGACTAATGAGGGTACCCCCACCCATGCTACTACTGTTCCAACCAGGAAAGCACAGAGGTTCATGAAGGCATTCCCCCCCACAGCGCACCACCAGAAGCGCTGCACCAAGCCGATCCCAGCCCCCCTGACACTTTATGCTCTTTAGATGCTGCAAGAGTAGCTGAAGCAGCTAATCTCATCCCACCAGGACCCTCCCCCCTTCTAGGAATAAACAGGATGAGACTGAAAGTCACATGCAACAGCCTCTAAGTACTTCATTTCAGCATAGAAATGAGGACCAAGCATAACATCAGTAAACAAACTACACCTGATCTTAGTGATTAACCCGGATCTACTTCTGAATTACTGTACCAGCAACTGTTACAGACAACCAATAGAAGGATGCAGCTTGTTAGTCTGACAGACAGCTCCAACAACACAGCCAGCACACAGGCAGCACCCCACCGCCATCTTCAAACTCGGCCACGAAGATGTAAACAAGTGATTATGTCGAATACATTCAATAACCGGGGAGAGGGTACCCAAGGGAGACATGATCAGGTGAAGAGCAGCCATGAGATGGGAACAGACACTGTTCGGTCACCAGGACAACTGCATTAGTTCATGACAGAGTTGGAACAGTGGTCCTGCTGGCTGGGAGCAGCTGAGCAGTGGTGAGAGTGGCGCAGAAACATGAATGCTGACAGGTGCTGACTTAGGACAAGGTCTTCAGTGGCTGGTGGGACCTGCTATTAAAACAGGGCTGTTTCTGAGGTGGCTCTGGAGGGTCAGCAAAGATGGCGTATCAACCAAGAAACCCATCTGGTGAAAAATAGGGCAATGACTGGAGCTGCAAGACCCACCAGTATGAAGCTGAATTTAGGAGGGTTCCACAATGGACCCCTTTTGGCAAACCAAGCCAATCAAATCCCTACCCAGATGCCACCCCCAACCACTAGAAACAACCCCAAAGCCACCAACACTACAAGCCTACACTCCAGTCAGATTCAAAACGCATTCACATTGATGCCAAATCAACTATTACAAATTTGAGTCACATTTCATTGCTGAAGATTTTTCTCCTGTTCAGGTGAGACCAGTTGATGTTCATAACTTCAGGTTCTCTTAGTGCTCATCTTAACGTTCACCCAAAAGGTGATAGCAACTGCTTTTTTTTTCCTGCCCTAAGGAACCTGCGCCCACCCCACAAAAAAAATAAAATAAAATAATAATAATAATAATAAATCCCACACACATGGATTCCGAGGACTAATTCCTCAAACTAAATGAGATGAGTACACCTCCCCCCTCCATCTACTGCTTTCCAAAGTCCACGCCTCTGGAGACAGTCTTCCGCTGGTTTTGTGAGAGGAATCCCAAAGGCTTTCCCACACCATTCAGGGAGGGAAATAACGCTGTCTTAAGATCAGTCGCTTTTAAATCTGATAATATATATTCTTATATATTCATCTCTGTGTATACATGTACATTCGTTCTTCAGTTTTACTTTGGCGATCTCGGGGGGACGTTCTGCTCTTTGCCGCTGCGTCGGGGCGCCCCCTGCGGGGAGGTACGATGTGCTAGGGGGAGACGTCTCTGCTGATCGCGCACTTTGAGGCCCGTACCATTGGCCTGGGGGGGGCCGTTGCCACGGTGGGAGCCCAGGGAGTCGCGCTGTGGCCGGATCTCAGCCGACTTGCCTCCCACGGGCCTCTCGGGGGTTTTGTCCGGTCGTTCTCCAGGGCCGTGCCCAGTGCGGGGCCGGTCCGCGGGGCCGTGTCCACTCGCGTCTTCAGTCTTGTTTACCCGGAGCTCCCGCAGGGGCTGGGCGGGGATGGCGGCGGGGGAGGTCGGAGGGGGGGGGTCCTTGGGTGGTCGCTGACACACCTCAGCATAGCTTAACTTGCGGGGCTCCTGTTAGGAACATGGGACAGAGGAAGATGTCGTCATACAAACAGGGGCCTGTTGTGACAAAGAGGAACACACATAGAACTAACGCTAAACTTCTGCAGCCGTTGCAGCACCTGCAACTCCATTCAAAACCATGGGTAGACAGACTTACAGGTGCGGGGTTGCTGTTCGGGGCTGCGGGACTGCAAGGCGCATTGGGCTGGCTGCGTAAGGGTTTAGCGGCGGGGGGCGGCTGAGGGAGCACCGGCTGTGAGGAGGGAGCTGGGAGGCCCGCGGAGGTAGCGGCCGGCACGAGGGGCGAGTCTTTCTGGACTTGGGGTTCAGCCTTCTTTTCTGGATGGATGACGCTGTAGGAAAGGCAAAAGCTTAATGCTTTAATCCTGGAGATGAACCAAAATAAATAACACACAGAGCAACTGAACTTCGTCACATGTGAAGGCTAAGCAAACGAGAAGAGCAATCTGTCCACTAAGACATCAAGTCCATCCGGATGTATGGGCCACGCCATTTAAGGGCAAGGACGGCTGAACTACTGTTCCCAAGGCTGGTGGGGATGAATGGCGCTGGGAGGGGCTGTCTCAGGCAGCCACGAGAGCACTTTGGGGTATTTAAGGAACCAGCACGACCTTGACCTGCCCAAGCAGTAGGCAAGATTCACGCTGCAGGAACGGAACAGCTCCCCTGGCCCAGACACTGCGGGGTCATTTGAAACATTTGCTTAAAAACAGCAGATTGATCACTGGAGGTGGTGGGTGGACAGAGGCAGCTCTTACCTGGAGCCCTGAGACTCAAAGGCTGCTGGGGTCGGCTTGCAGATGGGCTGGGCTGGACCAGGAACAGCGGCTCCCTCCTCAGGACCACTGGTGGAAGTCACTGAGGAATCCTTGTTTCCATCAGACTGTAGAGGGCGACACACATCTTTTCATATCTGAAGACCCTACTACATGCCCCTTGGGAGCCATCACCGGCATCGGCTGGACACAGCACCCACCTTGTCCCGACTCAGGCCTCGCACCACGTCCGACAACCGGTTCTCCAGCACGGGTTCCCCCTGGGTGCTCACTACGCAGCCAGGCAGGGGTGGGAAGTTGGAGGTGGCAAGATCAAACTTGGGGGGCGGGACCTTGACCTCACTCAGAGGGGGCAGCCTCTGCAAAGAGCCGACAGAGGAACTTTAAGAAGCCATCCCTTTTGTTGCGGGTGGAAGGGGGAAAGGGGACTGGGAGGCACTCACCACAGCACGTTCATCCTCTCGCCTACGACGCATGCCTCGAGGAGCACCCCTCCTGCAGGGGGTGCAAATCACAGGAGAAAAAAGCTCAGGATCCTCAGCGGCACATACCAGGAGAGTCACACACCTCAGAGTCCGACCCTCAGATCTCATAATCTTACAGCTCACTGGGAAGGGCCACAGAGGTTAATAGCTTTGGGAGGGGGGAGGGATAAGAAGGAGAGAGAGAGAGAGAGAGAGAGAGACAGGATAGAATGAGGAAGAGGAAAAACAGGAAGAGGGATGAGGAAGAGAAAAGCCAGCTACTCCTCTCACACCCAAAAATCCCTCTATGCGTCGTTTTATCATCACTGGGTCAGCACAAATCACAAACCCACAAATGCATGTAGACACTGACTGGCATGATTAAAAACAGGTTGCAAAGGAGCCCACCTGCCCCGGCCGGCCATGGAGACGTCGCCGTTAGCTTCTGCGGCAGGCAGGTGGCCGTCCTTCGAGGGGAAGGGGAGGCTCAGCTCCGACGGCACCAAAAGGGGTGTTCCGCCACGCGTGGGCTGAGGGCTGCGAGGCCCATCTACGAGGGGCAGGGGAGTGGTCGGCGGCGGGACCCCCTCACCAGCTCGGGGGTGGGGCTTCACGTGATTCCTAAGTAAGAACAGAGCACATGAGACAGCACACTACATGGGAATAGGCAGCCAGAGCCCCACAGTGCCAGTCCCTCTCCAGCGAACTGTATGCACTGCTTTATGGTTCAGCAGAGCCCCTTACAGCCCAATTAAGCTGAATGAAGAAATTCCACAATTAACAGCCCATTAAAAATCAGTGCTTTGCTGAGTGTTCTCAAGCTGTCAAACATTTAAATTTTCCTCTTGATCATGAAGACCAACAGCTTATTTTAACTCACCAATTATTCATTCTGCAATGATAGAGCACAGTTTTTCAACCCAGTTTGGTAATCTGATGATTACCAAATGGAATACTGTTTAAAAGTGACACAAAATCAAATAGCGGGATCGCTTAATTTAATTAACACAGCTGAAAAAGGTTTCAGCTAAACCACAAAGGCCAAGCATACCATAAAACACTATTCATTCACGGTAACATAGAACACACGTGCAAACATGGGTCATCCATGCTGAGGAGATGATGATGATGATGATGAGGAGAACACTGACAGTTAGGTCGGATTGAATAAAAAAAAAGGGTTTAACTTGCCACCAATAAAACAACACTACAAATAGAGGTCATTTAACAGAATAACCTCAAAACACCTATCTATAACTGAGCGAACAAAAATAAAATTCCGAAAGGAAAAAAAAAAAAAGGAGAAACTATCAAAATGATAGTGCCAATGAAAAAGCCCCCCCCCCCCCCGATATTTACAGGGTAAAAACCGAAGCTCCAAAGAACACAAGACGTTTACTGCACAACACAAAGCAGCATGATTATGATGAACATGGATAGGTAATTGTTATGGGGGGGGGGTCACTGCAAGTACCTGAAGGCATTTATTACATTCTTTCTGGAATACAGGGGGACACTGGAACAGCAAGAGAGGACAGGGCAGGGTGTCAGGCTGGGCAAAAGGGCTTTCAAAATACATGTCAAAACCACATCAAATGGAGAGCAAGGGAAAATCAGGAAAGTGGCAAACAGAGTATAGAAGGCCAGTTAACACAATGACCATGTGGAAGCTGTTAAGTCTGAATACACCTCCTCAAGCTGATATATGCACATAAAAGTGTCAAAACCCAGAAGTGGTCAGGCAAGTACTGGGACTCACCGGTTTCTGTGGAAGGGCCGCCCGATGTTGAGGGAGCTGGAGCTAGTTTTATAAGTGCCGTGCGAGCTGAACCCGTTGACAAAGCTACCGTTCGGGAAGGGGGCCTATGAAGTAGAAGGAGAGCATTGTGAGGGACAAAACATGAAAAACAACCTACTGTGGACCCAAGGCAGGAAAACAGAGCCGTGCTGACAAAACATGGTGACTTAGGGGTCTTTTCCACCACAGCAGACCAATTATCGATGAGACGATGGTCTCACCAAGGGCGTTTCAAAGTAGGGCGTTGGTGAGGGCGCCCACGCTGGCGGGACGATGCCATAGAGCGGGTACTGCTGCTGGGGGCTGTAGAGCTGCTGCATGAAGAGGGGGGAGCTGTACTGGGATGTAGACTGGGACTGCGGCGAGTACATGCTGGAGTCCAGGCCGCGGTAGCCATTCTTAGCAAAGAAAGTGTTAATGGCCTTTATCCGAGCCTGGGAGAGAGAAGAGAAGGAGAGGAGTGAAGTCGACTACAGAGAGCAGGACCTGGCAGCTCAGGATCACAGCTGAAGTCCAGCAGAGAGCTCCAAGCTATCCATGAACCGTACAGATCATCAGCAGGGTCTCCTCACAACAGTCTCGGTAGATTTAAAGGCAGCACGAAGAATGCCATGCCCTGAGGTTAGGGAGTCTCAGGGGCACTCGAGCTTCAGTGTTAGTCTGAGGTTAGGGAGTCTCAGGGGCACTCGAGCTTCA
>JAODKL010000088.1:517817-549981 GCA_026780765.1 Petrocephalus schoutedeni
GTAGTCTTAGGTTAGGGAGTCTCAGGGGCACTCGAGCTTCAGTGTTAGTCTGAGGTTAGGGAGTCTCAGGGGCACTCAAGCTTCAGCCTTAATCTGCACTTACACAATATCTCAAAGGGTACCAAGCCTGAGCGCGCAGGCAGAGAGCCCCACCCCACCCCACACTCTTATCAAAGGGCAAAGTGTCAAGTCAAGCTAATCCCTCCATTCCATAAGCACAGGCTGTACTCCCAAGCCCTACCCCACCCACACTCACCATGATCGGTTTTCCCTGAAATGTTTTCACCTCTTCCCTTAAGTATCTGTATGCCTGAGAACAAGAAACACAAAGCCATCAGTTTCCTCCTAAAGAACAGTTCAGAACCCCCCATTTCACCAAAATGCACAGCGGCAAGGCTTACTTGCTGGGCGTCCGTATCAGACTGGAATGTAATGTACCAGTTGTTGTTGTGGGCAAATTCAACACTTATGACCTTGGGACAGCCGTCGTTTTTAAAGAGAGCCTCCACTTCCTGAAAGAGGATGGAAGAACACAGCCAGCAGTGTTGAGAATTCACACTCACACAACCAGGCCACAAGATTAAGATTAATATATAAGATTATATATTAATGTATGACAAAATTAATAACCACTTGCATGAGATTTCACTGGAGAGATGCTTATGAATGGCAGCCATGGTGTAAGAAGCACATTGTTCTAGTGAGCTCAATAATTTAGTAATGCACTGGGATTTCGGCAGCAAAATATTCAGCTGAAAAGGCCAAAAGTTGAATCTTTCGGTTTCAGCTGAAAACTTTTTGAAGGCTGAAACGACTGTCCAAAACTGTGACGTTTAATACTAGAGCTGCCAGTGTTTGTTCGACCTACTTTAACCACCCGCTGCAACATACTCTGTTGTGTTTTAGCTTATGGACCATTGTATTAACATAATGTTCATCCATCTATCAGTAATCCTCACAGCTACACAGTTGCCGTCACCCCCAAAAAAAGTCATACAACCCATAATATGTTTACATTATAAGTTTCTCTCATCTGCTGCAGAGAAGAACGACAATTCCAGTTGGCAATTGTACCTGAAATTAAAACTAAAGGCACCTGTGCAAAATGCAATCGTATGTATGTGGGAGTTGTTCAAGAAAAGCTGCCAAAGACATGTATGGACAGCCCTCAGCAGCTGCATATAGTGTTTGTTTAGCTTTATGATTGCAGTAGGGTTTATGTAATATTTAAGCACATTTTACAATTCAGTTCAAACTAAAATGTACTTTTCCCCACATGGTTTCAAAGGAGGCTTGTGACCATGGAGTTTTAAGGCCTGCAGTGCTGAGAGGAAATAACACCAACTTCTCATTATCTTGCTGTGTTTATAATTTCCCTTAATTGATAAGCTTAAAAGCAAAATTAATGGAATACATCAGTTTCGATAGACTGGTACATAAATTGTCATGTAATTACCCACAATTAATTTCGATTTCAGTATTGGACTGAAAAAAAAACTGGTTTTGGTGCTCCTGTGAAGAATTCATTTGGGTGGATCAGTACAATAATTAAGTTGATCCAAAAGCATTTTAAAATCAACAGATTTTGGATTTCTAAAATGCTTCTTTATAACATGTTTTCCTTAAATATCAAATGTAACCATGGGGATAGTCCAAATTATCACATAAAAATGGTGGCTAGAGCACCACGCAAAGTTCGATGGCATACCGCAGCTGTGCTAGCACTATGCAGGAGCACCTGAAGAGGAAACAGAGGCGGTATTCTGCAAGATGGACCGCCAGAATAGGCAAAACTACCGGAAGTCGTCTAGTCATGATTATTAAGATACCATTAGTATGCAGAGATTTTTAATATTTGTCCCCGTCACTGGTAAATATACCCATTATTAAAGCCATAAAGTTGTCTGCATGCTCTCTTTGAATTTCCATTGAATAATTGTGAGAATGATTAAGATCAAGACAGTGATTAAGAATCTGGGCTTATCCACGTTGACTGACTGTGCCGGTGTGTGCTGCTGAGCACTGGGCTTGCTGGGACCCGTGTTATTATTGTAAACTAAAACAGTCGAAAATGGATACCAAGTAAATATTTGTGAATTGTAACAAAAAAACTACATTTAACAAAAAACGTGTTGGGCTTTATACTGCAATAAGTACTGAACACACCACCGTCTTTTACCTTATTTAACCACAAAATATCCTACTTTAAAAGATGTTGTGATTGCTGTACTGTTCCCTTTCTTTTCCACCACTTCAGTGCTTGTCCCGTCCATGACCAAAACAGTAGTATGCAGTATAAACAAAGATACGCCGAATTTATACAGATTACTAACTTTTGGGCATCACAATACGCCTCTCTAGACATGCTACTAACCTGCTTATCTAACTGGATGCAAGTAGCATCTGCATAGTACAGAAAAGTCAGCATCTGTCATCTAAACTCCTCCAAAAATTGACAACAAGCCAACTTATAATGAAACGCAATTTGATTTTCTGGAGGAAAATTAATCGTTTAGAATTAATCAGACAATCAGTAAAATAATTGATAGATTAACCGATGGAAAAATCATTTGTGGCAGCCCTAGATGGCGTTATGACTGAGACTGAGTGAAGCAGCAATATGAGGCGTTCCCCAGTCCTAGGAGGTTCTCTGTAATCAGCACTGAAGTAATAATGAGAACAAGGCATCTGATGACCTAATAGTTAATCACGCATTACATGTATGTGCCATTTTAGTTCCACAGTGATAATGGTATTTTAAAGATGTACAATAAAACCAAAGAGCATCCCCCCAAGCCTCAAACAGTGTAGACCAGTGTTTCCCATCCCAGTCCTCAGGGAACACTGGACAGTCCACGTTTTTGCTCACTCCCAGCTCCCACCACACCTGTACCAGGTATTCGGTGTTTCTGAGTGGCTGGGAGGGAGCAAAAACGTGGACTGTCTGGTGTTCCCTGAGGACTGGGATGGGAAACACTGGTCTAGACCATGAGTAATAGTGTGTGTATGTGCTTCCAACTGCGAGAACAACACATGCTCAGACCCATGGTAGCCATGTTTAATTTTTCAGAGGGATAAGTGGGATCAGGGCTAACAAATGTACCTTGACGTACTGTTATTTTTAATGCAAAGCAAATAGAAGGAAGATTTTTGCAGACTTTGTGGCATTCCATAAAATTGTGTTATGTAATTCAGTCAGTAACTTAAGCCAAAAATCAAGAGCTCAGCAGGGGAATAGGCAGCATGCCCCACAGCGCCCCCACCCAGTGAGCGTACCTGCACAGGCGTGGTCTCCGGCACCTCCCTCAGAATGATGATGCAGCGCTTGTGGTTGGGACGCACCTTCTCCCCCTTCTCATCCACCTGCACCATGGGAGAGGCTGCACACAACCAAAGGCTAGTTAGCTGATAAAGTACGTAGATAAAGTAGAGTCAAAAATGACCGGAGAAGGCCTATTGTTACACGACTATCAGTCATCAGGATAGTTGGGGGGGATGAAGGTTCCCCATTAGTATTTCAGTAAAGGGACAGGACACACTACACAGCACGTACTGCATCATTGCAAATAAATGGGCCGACATTTGCAGCAGCCCTTTCCATACATGTCTACACTCCCCCACCGCGTCACACAGGTGCCCCACCACGTCACACAGATCCCCCACGAGCTTACCGCCACCTCTTAATTTACCAGTTCTATCCTCAACAGCCAATTAGAAGAAATAAATACTACATACTACATTCCACCAGTCACCAAATTGATTTGAACAATTTGAGCAATACACATAAAAGATACAGCAGAGAGCACAATCTCTCTGCTGCTCGAAATTCCCTGATACAACACCTAGCAGGGAATTTTAAAGGTTTTTATAAGCTGCTGATCGGATCCACAGCTTATAAAAACCTTTAAATGCAAAACAGATCAAATTAAAAAGGACAAAATGGATCCCGAGAAAAAAAATAAAACGGAGGGCCCTAAATATCATGTTCTTCATCTATTCATGACTGAGACAAGCCAGATACTTTGCAACAGAAGATCTTGGGTCAGACAAGAGTACCTGGGACACTAGGCGGCCTTAGGCACCATCCTTTGGCCAGACTGACTTACCACGCAATACGTCCAAGATGAGGTCCATATCAGTGGTGAGGATCTTGACATCTTCCATGCTGGCGATGGTCCAGATAGGAACAAACTGGTCACTGTCCATCTGAGACATCAAGTACAAGTCCTTGGACAGGTTCTCTCTGTAAGGAAAACGTCACCTGCGTCTTAGTATCTGGCACAAGAATAAGTGCACCTCAGTGTCAAAAAATAATAATCGAGCCAATCAGAATCTCAGATGCCCAGCTTACCTGGAAAAGCAGAATTCCAGTTGTTTCTTGAGAGATTCACGCAAGTTCTCCGGTGAAATGGGCTGCTCCTGTGATATGTCACCTACCACAAGAAAAAAATATGTATTTACTGATAGGAACATGCAAACTCATATGGCATTCAATTAACTTGAGGAACTGTCGGAGGCCAAGCTTTCAAGGGCCCAACAGTGATGATTGTTCAACAAGCCATAGGATTTGAATGCAGACCTTCCAAACACGGGCATATTTCTAACCCACTGAGCTCAACACCAGCCCCTCATACTCATACGAAATGCATTTTGCACTGACCAGCAAGCCCAGACACTGGCTCATAGACAGGAAAGGCCAAGTCGGGTGGATCAACGCCATTGACGACCGCCTCAGGCAGAGAGGGCGGGCTGCCATCTGCAATGTTTGTCAGCTGCACACTGCCAGGTTTATGTTCTGCGGGAGGAGTCTCCGAAAACCCTAAGAGACAACAGGTCAATAACATTTAAGGACACACAACTTTTTTGATTCTCAAAAGGCTGCTTCAAAGAGTGGCAGAATTCTTTCAGAACATGCTTTGTCCAAACCTCCAGTGATGTCAGTGGGGGACATTTGCTGCCACTGGGAACCGTCACCACTGTCAACAGGAGCGTCACTGGGAGCTGATGAGATCTCCTGCCACACCTTGGCATTGGGATTCAGGCCAGCTCCCTTAGAGGTGACCTGTGTTAGAGGGAAAAAAAATTATATACACACCTCATACACTTGTTACCTTTTACCTTCCCTTAAGTCACACCACCAGCAACCACTTACATTAACCAACATAAAATGCCCAAAGACATTTTTAGCACGTCACTTAACTTCCCCTGCTAGACTTTGAGGTTCAGCCTTATCAGAAATTCTATCCTTTCAACTAGATGAGCACTTCCTTAAAAAAAAAAAAAAAATTACCCAAGAGCTTAACCAAAAGGAAAAATTGTGTTACGTTACAGCTACATTCAACTGGAGACATTTCCCTCTGATTTTTACTCACATGCCTGAATGGTCATAGCGACTGTTAAAGATCCAATTAACTGCAGAGTATTACTACAAACAGTCTTCCTTAAAGAGCTGATTATATGTAAAACGGATTAGGAAAAAGTTTTACAGCAAACTCCGTTCAAAGTATGAACATCACCTTAACGTCTATAACAATCCCATGAGCTCCACATGACTTAGAGAGTAGCGAGTACTGCGGCTGCCTGGCAGCGGCGCGGAAAGGCATATCGGAGGGCAGGAAACGTCAAGGCCCATTCAGCACAGTCAGCAGACTGCCTCATTAACACCACACCGTATTCAGTGCGCAAAAACCAGAGATCGGTCGAAATTTAACAACTGCGTCTTAATATAGCGTTAATTCGGCAGCCATATGCGGTTATTAATAACCAACAACCGGGAGGTTAATAAACTCTAGCCAAGAAACTAGTTAACGACTTAACCAACACCAAACCTTCAATAATAAAATGTGACGAAAACGGTGAACCTGCGAGAGCTTCGGCTCCCGGGCACCACGCGGTCTGCCTTCGAACTTACTGGCACAACGAGCCGCCACCATTACGCAGCATTTACCGGTCGATACGCAAGTGGCCACCTCGGAGACGTCTAATGACATCTAAAGTGTCATTGTTACTCTTCCTCAAAACTAGAGAGTCGGGGACAATATACACACAAAACAAAGAGGGAAAACGCGGTCTAACGGCGCCGAAAAGCGTCCGTTCGGATTAAAATCGCCAGATGCGTTTTATTCAAACTGGCCACCCCGTTCAGGGAGTCGCGCGATCCCCCGTCTACATCTGCTTATAAAGTCCTTGCGAAAGTACGGCTTACATACCTCAAGCAGTAGCATTTCTTCCTTCTATGAGATCTAGAAATTGCCAAAGTGCGCATCAATTAAAAGGCTATCGGTGGAGAAATCCAGAGCTCAAAAGCAAGATTAAGGGCAAACTATCACCCAGACGGTGCGGTCCCAGCCGGCCTAGGAACTCAGACTCCTCCCCTTGCCCTTTACTACGCAGGCCCCACGTGATGCAGCCACCGCAAAGCCATTGGTAGAGTAGCCCCAGAAGACCGGCCCCTTCCGGCTACTGAGCGGCACATGGAAACGGTACCGGGAAACGGAACCGGAAACCCCTTTTCGTTCGTTGTGTCACGTGATACGCGCAACCGACAGTTTTTTTTTCTGGAAGTAAATGTAGAAAACCAATATCCCCAGGACTAAGCTAGGAGATGCAATTATGCTGGTAGTTCTGTGGACTGATGGAGAGAGACGTATTGTCAGGAGTTATGTTTTAGCAGCACTGAGATTAGTATGGGCATAAAGAACGAATGCATGTCTTTAGACCCTGTTACACTTTACTTGTACAGCAGTAACTCAAACTGACGCCTTTCGTGGGGATTCCTTTTACTGTATATGCATAGCAATCTAAACTACATTACAGCCATAAACCAGTTAAAATCGCAATGAAGACGATTACACTGACAAGTAGCACATAACACATGGTGGCAGAGATGTTAATTTTTGTTTGGGGGGGGCGGGGGGCGGCTAGAGCAAAACAAACAATGCTGTCATACATCCTGCTGTACTTCTCCACTTGTATTCCTACTCAAACATACAAATCAAGTGTACTGGAAGGTATATGAAAGGAAAACTATAAATGACTATATAAGTGAGTATGCCAAATTACAGTCTAATTTATTCATGGGCATTCCACAGATTCCTTTTCACAAACATGCTACTTGTATTGTCATGGAGTTTCAATTCCCTCCCTTCCCCAACACACATCTGCGCTGCAAGATAATGCCAGATAAAGCATGCAAGTAAACCCATTTGGTCGACACCAAAATTTGAAAACGTCCAGGATGAAAACCTAATAGGAAATGGCATAATCAAAAATGTGCATTAAGAGGGGCGCAGGTATTTTAAGGTTAAATGAAAAAAAGACCTCGTGGTTCCACTTAACTTTCATCTACCATCTGTAAACCACTACCAGCAATACTGCGGTTCATTTAACGGATCTTGTATTACAAACATGCTCAGGGTAAATTAATAACTCCGAAAATTGCTACAGCATCAACTCACAGGACTGACAAGTTGATGAATGATGAAGTGTACTGGTGGAGACGCTACACTGAACACCCAAGGCAGCCAGTCCTTGGGACCAAGTATTTCAGAGTATTGAGTATGATGTCTGATCACGTGGGAGGGACACTTGAGCCAGGTGAAGTTTAGATTGGCATTTGAATAAATATTTGCTGATACATCAACCTCGTCAAGCCTACAGAAAAATATGGAACATCCAGCAGTGTTACTATACGAAAAATCTACTTGGACTGACCGGTAAAAATAGGAGAATAAAAAACATCTGCCCAATAAAGCAAGCTCTTTGGAAAAAAAAAATATGTATATATATATATGATTTTAAATAACTATGTACCTGTCAAGGTAGGTATGTTTTAAAACGTTTCTCCAAGATCTAAAGGATGTTTGCTAGTTTACCTAGAATTTAAAGTTGATGGGGTTTAAAGGATATTTATAGGGTCAATTAATGCATTAGTATGCTGATGCGTCAAGCAATGAAAATTTCAACTAATGTTTTTCCAGCTGCATAATCACATTTTACTTGCAACAGTCAATTTGAAAGTACTGCTTTGGAAATATGTGGAAAACCTTCTGCTTAACAGTGTAGATATGCACTTTTAAATGAAGTGTGGCCACAGCTTCTCACTCTAAAATGACTTTGTACCTCATTAATAAATTATCCTGTGCATAATAAATTATAAATGCCCTGCACGACGGTACTTGTAGTTGGTGTTAATGACACGAGGGCTGCCTGTAACTGTGTTCAGCCGCGAACAGTTTTGACGAATGTACGTTCTGCATCGTAACGGCGAGATTACAGATCTGTGGCCGATAACGTGCACAGAGAAGGGTACATTAAGTTGTCCCTGGACTTTGTCAAGCTAAATAATCAATAAGAATAAGCTAGTGCATACAAGTTTAAGATGGCAAACACGGTAGGTGGCCATGAGGTTAGGGGACAGATCGGCGCTAGGCTGGTCAACGCAATGTCATTGAAATGCAGCCAAGTCAGCAGTGTGCACGCCTAGCTAATGTCAAACAGGCTAAAGGCCACGACGGGCCACCCGCACTCGGCGCCTTGCTCTTTTCTAAACCACGAGCGACTGTATAATGTGTCACTGGACAGGGGGACCGACCGGTGAGCCGCACCGGAGGCCCAGACGCCCGCCTGGGACAGGCCTGCGGGTCACTCCGGCAGGCAGGCAGGACAAGAGGCGGTTATTCTCCCGGCACAGCTGCGAGGCCGTCGCGCACGGCGCTCAGGCCGGAAAGGGGAACAAATGTGCGTTTGTGTACGAATGTCACCGACAAGCAGAGCCACATGTCCAGGCGCCTTTCTGGGCCGCTCGGGGAGCCGGACGCCTAAACTAAGGAAAAGAGCGGGGAAGATGGACCCGGTGAACATTTCAACCACATTACCGCCAGGCTTCCCCCCGACCTCACCCCCACCGCCGTCATGGCGGTATTAGCCCGCTATAACGGCTAGCGGGACATTTCAGCAGTTCAGCGCTTCGGTTAGCATTAGCGTTAGCAATGCCACCGCCGTCATCTTTAGCATTAGCGTCACTGTTATCGCTAGCATTAGCAGAACCAGAACCAGGCCGCGGGTTTGCACGTTTCCCGGGCAGCCACCTTCACAGACAAGCCAACGTCTGACCATATAGTTCTTACGGAGTCTAACTTACAACAGGACCGGTCTTTTAGGAGGACTATTTTTGAATTAAACGTTGAGAAACGCGTTGCCATATGGAAAGTAACCGTGCAGCTCACATAATGGCTCAATCGGGGGTTAAATTATGCGGCGATCCGTTCACTCGCTTCGCCGTCAGCGGGGCTTTCGCCGGCGTATTTCGCGGCCAGCAACAAGGTGCACCGCACCGAACAGACACGGGATCCCGCGGAGACGGCCGGGTCATTCGGACGGAGCCGAAGCCTACAGCTCGCCAAGCCGACATGTCCGGCGCTGCCGCGGATGACGCGGCTTGCACGTCCGAACCGACACCTGCCTTCTATATTTGGCATGCGGTCGCCCCTTAAGTCACGTTCAGCCGGGAGGGGGCCGAGCTCATTCGCAACCAGGCCCGACTTACCATGCCGCCCGGGCGCTCGCTGCTATCGACCGCTGTTTCCGTCGGTCCTCCGGTGTCCAATCCCAGCTGGGCCTCCTCCTGCTTCTGCAGCCCTCCGTCCTGCTCCGAACTCATCGGCCGCTCCTGGCTCGCCGTTCCTCCCGCCGCCGCCGCCGCTCTCTCGTGGCTCCCCCGCTTGCCGTGATCCCTCGCCTCGCCGGGGCGAACGCAACCGGACCCGCCGCTGTCTCCTACTGCGACCGGCTCAAGCGTAGACTGGATAAAGTCACCGTCGGAGCGAAAGAGGCGAAGGCTGGACGACGCAAAGGCTCGTCGATCGTTATCCTGACCCGTTAGTTACCCTGTGACAGACCGCATTCATGGCCGGGCGACGAAGCGGACACAAGGGACACGCACCATTACTGAGCCCAGCTGACAGTCACTAATTTACACACCGCCACCGCCCCGGCAGTCAGCGCGGCCTGTGCTGGGCTCCGCCCCGCCCCGCGCGCCCCTTCCCTAGTAACGCCCCGTGTACTGGAACCGCCGCATAGCAACAGCGCGTGACAGTAGCCGGTGTGAGCGGGGCCGAACCTGAGCGCGGCGGGGAGCAATCCGGTACCGCCGTCTGACATCGCCGTGCCATACGTCTGGGGCTCACATCTCGGCCCAGAATGTTAAGCCTTAGGTTATTGTTACCCTAACTCCCGCAGCCATTATCAGCACTACTTGCTTTTAAAAATGTTGGCAATTCCAAAATAAGCGAAGGGCTCCTTAATTTTATAGGACGAACGCAGTGAGTTCAGACTATTGCTGCAATCATCAAGCGATAAAAAACAATCATGACATTTTAAGCGAATTATAAACCAATAATAAAATAAGTACCATGCTAAAGAATTCTTGAAATGCTCTGAAATCTTGAGGACAGACAGTAATGTTAATGTAGCAATTGCGGCGGGGAATCTCTGACAGGCATTACTTCGAAGTAAGCAACCATTTATGCGGAGTTTTATTTATGCACACGAAGTTGGCCTAGGCTGAACAGTGTCAGACTATTCAGAAATTTCTATGGCTATTGCCTTACATAATATCAGCCCACAGAAAACGTCTGGGGATTAATTTTGTCCCAGTGAAATTTTCAGATTTGCATCTGTTCCATATCCATACGTTCCATGGCCATATATTCTTCACACCTGTATCAAAGACTGCTAATTTCCTGGAAGTAGCCACTAGTGGCAATCACTAACACAGTCATGGGTCAGTCCAGCGCTCTTTGATAACCATATTATCTAATCTTAGAATAATCGGCACTCCGAGGAGTTGGAAATAGCCTGACAGACCAGGGATATTCACACATAGTCAAACATGTTGGCAAATATCACCAGTAGCTCCCCCAAACACAAAGACATTTGGAGAACATGCAACCACAGTGTGAGAGCAAATACATTTTTTATGGGACATGAATTAAATTAATACATTTAATTATTGAGATTTGTCATTTAGCTTTAACAGACTTGATAATAGGTCCAGGATGATGTCAAGCCCAGTTCTGCCCGATTCTTTTACGAATTGTGTTATCTAGTATTGTATATGCTACATTTTCACTTTGTAGCATTAGAACTGAAGCAAATGAAACTAAGAAGCTTTTTCAGATTATAGCATCAGGTCATGTGCACTGAAAACATTCGTGCTTCGTGACATAACATGGACTTTTTGTGATGTGATGAGACCCCTTCCCTCCAGCTCATGTCCTCTCTCCTCTCCCATTTTAAGTATGACTGGGAGGTTGACCAGTACAATCACAATTTTGACCCCTTTCTGGCAGTTCTGAGTTTCCAGATAAAGAGTTTACAACAATATCCAAGTTGGCCATTGCAAGCTAAATTTGCAGTACATGTCGGTGCATGTCCTGTTTGTGTGTGCCTCCATCCCCACTGCTGTTAAGCCTTGGTGGTCCCCGACTGTGGTGCCTGCTGACTGTGTAGCTGCTGAATCTTCATATTCATGACCTCAATTACAGCTGAAAAAGAAACAGGAATAACAATTACGATTCAGCAAAAAAAGCAAACATCTAAGACTTTCTCTTACAAGTGAGATTTTTCTCAAATCTGGTTCATCATTAGATTTGTTCAGTTAGACCATTTATTTATGTTAATCACCGTTTCCCAGCTTGGTCCTCAGGGACCCTCGGACAGTGCATGTTTTTGCTCCCTCCTGGCTCCCTGTCAGAGAGTCCAGGTTTTTGCTCCCTATCGGATGCTGGGAGGGAGCAAAAACATGAACATGGACTGTCTAAAAACCCAGGCCTGCAGCACTGTTAAGGGATATTGATGGGTTACTTAAATGGGCACGTTAAGGCAGGGGTGCCGCTACAGATATTGGCCCCCAACCCAGACCAATCCAATGATTTTACAAATTTTTATGGGGCTCTGTGACCCAGGAGCCCTCCACCCCACCCCTTTTTACAGTACCACTGCACCCAGGGGGCAATCACATGAAGTGCTAACAGACCTCTGCCTTTTATCAAAGCCTCAATCTTGCACGCTACATTTCATAAGTATTTGCATAACATTGTTCATGAAGACAACCTACTGCTACACAGCCCTCGGGGAAACACTATACTCAAATTGTCCAAATCCATTTGTCTCTAGTTCTGCAGATAATTTCACCCATTAATAGTACAGAATAGAACAGAATGCCTTTATCGTCACTGTACAAACATCTGTTTGTCAGAGTGGACATGAAGCACCAGATGTAGCTAGCATAATTTACAAGATCGATTCCCACTCTAAAAATCATTATAGATTTAACGCAGTCAGGGAATCTGGATTTCAAACAAGCGTAGTGCCATCTTATCCCATTTTGGAATGCGATGTCATGAGGTTGGTAGGCTTGGGAATCCTACATTAGTCTTGCAACGGCTCTAAACTAAAGCTTTCTAGTCTCAAAGGTTTGTGTTTCAAACTAGAAATTTCACTAACATTATACGGGTTTATTAGCCTTGGTCCATGACCCCACTGTCTTATCTGCCTAATAGTCCAAGCTAGCAAGCTGGCAATATAACAAGGTCACTAACTAAAAAGCAGGCCCACTAGCTTCCAAACAGACGTGACTCCTTTTACAAGCCATACAGCGACTTAGTATATTAACATCAACTAAAATAAGCAACTGCGCAAAAGTAGACTTTCATTATTATCAGTATTATTTTATTAGGGCTGCACAACACAACATCACGATTACATGGTGCATGAGCAATAATCTCCTAGACTTCACGTGATGGGCATAAGCATTTGTCCGGACACCAGCTTTTCAGTACTATAAGGACATTTACTCACACCCACAATTTTGTAAGCAGATTAGTAGTAGTACATTCAGCAAATCCTTGTGTTTATTAAATCTGTCAGTGGGTGGGATGGTACTTTTGCAGTTTAAAGTCTGACTTGTTTATTTATACAGATTACTAATTTTGAGTGCCACAACACACCTCTCATTAATATTTTAGGTGTACCAATTGTGGAGGTCAGGAAGTACTCATATAGTACCAAAAAGGTGGCGTCCGGACAATTTTTCCACCCATCTTCTGAAGCCCTGGGGATTGTGCATGCATACATATTCTGATATCACAATGTGATATCACACAGTCCTATTTTGACTTGACTCAAAATGCAAGCGGCAACTCCCTGAGTGCTACTTCCAGCAAAATGATGATATAATGAACAGTTGGCATGCTTGGCTTACCTTGCTTCATGGCATGCTTCTCCTGGAGGGCGGGTTGAATCTTCTCAATCTGCTTCGTGAGGAAGTCAATTTTTCGCTTGAAGAATTCCTTCGTATCCTCTACATTCTGACATAATGCAAAGTGACTTTTAAATACACACCACACATGATAAAAGCTTCACATCTGGCTATCTGAGCTTCCACCTTTTAGGATTAACTAGGATAAAATGCATTTTGACAATCAACCTTTTCATGTTAAGTATTGATTTCCTTACCTTTTCCACATAATATCCAGTTCCAACATCCACTAAGACATGCTCAACATCATTCAGTGTCCCAGGAACATACATCTACACATACTTCATTAAGGAACATAGCCATCACCCTCAGTGTCCTTCAACTTAGCAATGATATGTCAATTTCCAAAACCTCCTCAATGAAAATACATAGGAGGTAATTCCATCAATTTAATGCAATATTGTGGAACTGGTATGTTCATGACAAAATTTGCAGAACTAGAAAGGATACAGAACTGGTAAGGGGCACAAGAAGTTCTTTTCCTGAAACAGAAGATGAGAAGAAAACACAGTTTGCCCAAAAGAGTCAATACATGAACATTTTTTCCCTTCATAAAGTTGGGATAAAGGATGTTTAGATAATATGGCAAAGATTAAAGAACATTTTAACGTTCAAAATTCCTATATATGAAAAATACAAAATATTTTAGTTTCTTCAAAATAAATCCTCTTTACTTTGAGCAGTTATCGTTTCATCAAACTTTCAGTTACAAAGGGCTAATTTGTTTAATATGCAAACATTTCACTTCTAACAGCTGTTCTGAAGCACAAAGGAATTACAGAACTTTAAGACAATAACAATGAAGAGGCACAAGAAAGCATTAATGTTAGGAAATGTACAACACCAATGTGGGGAAGGACAGAAAATAAGTAACACACCAAACAAAGCTTTAAGAATTTAAGAACTACTTCCTCAATGACTTTATACATTGTGTGATGTTTGGAATTAAGCAGTATTAGCCCTTTAAAACTGTGACTAAGAATATAATATTTTCTCACATGCATCTAAAATGTCCAGATGAAAATGTCTTCATGCTGTTAGTGACTCACCTGCATTGTTCTTGTTGAGGACATTCAGACTGTCTTTGGCTTCCACATACTTTGTCTGCACAACTTTTAACTGACCAATTGAGGAAGTCAAGAACTCGGTCTCCTATAAAACAAATGTTCAACAATTATACCTAGAAACCTTGAACTAAAAATAGATTCTCTTTAACATATTTTAGCCAGTCTATAAGTTTCAATATGTATTAACTACTAATTATTGAAGTCTTGCGCGAAAATAAGGCTATTAATATTATTTTATATATGCACTTTTTTTTTTTTTAATTACCACGCTACCGGAGATTGCCATTTCAGTGACAGTTCACCTAAACTGTATGTTTACGCTCACCCAATAATGATTAAACATAAAGATTAAAAACTTCCTACTAAATCATAAAATATTGCTTAAAAAATAAATCAATAATAATAATAATAATAAGCATTCTACGTTCATACAATTATCGTTCGCGCAAATAGAACGTTTCACGGTGCTGACTTTATTTCCATCATTTCTGTACAGTTTGATGCATCTACATTGACGTACATCAGCAGTGTGTTTTAGGTTGACACTCGTTTGTAATGTAGTCTGATTAAAGTCATATTACTCTTAAACCTGCTGTGCCTTAAACGTGTTCTGTACAACAGAACAGTAAACCGCCCGGATCGGGTTAAAAGAGAATAAAGACCGCAGACCGCACACAAGTCAAGCCGCATGGCCATGAAACACGTTAGTGAGCCGGTATCGGCCTTCACATGCCCGCTTCCATGCTCGCTCTCAGCTAACCTTAAATCCATATATTAATGTGAAGAGGCATGCTCGCCTACCTGATCCAGCTGGGTCTTCAAGCCTTCTAACTGAGGCAGAGACAGCTCCGTAAGATTGACCGCCATGATGAACGCACTCACACAACAACGCTGTCGTAAGAAACGGGGACCGGAACGGCTACGGTGGCCCAAATGCGTTTTATTTTTCTGTACGGGGCGCCGTAGAAAGTCGTGCTGCCCGCTGACACGCCCCTCCGCCTGACGTCCTACCATTTATGGCCGGCTGGCGGGGGCGTCCGGCGGCACAGACACCGGCGCAAAGCGCACGTCATTCAACAATATTATGCAGTTATTTCTCAAGTTTGTGCTTGTGAGAGGTGCTAACGAAGAACGTTTCAAGAAAAGTCTACGTCAGATTCACGACGCGTTCGTAAACCGCGGAATTGTTCGCAAATGCGGTTCTGTAAAATGAAAACTCCCGGTGCGCACGCCGGCTTGTTCGTGATCGCCATAGGAAAACGCCCCGCAGGAGCCTGCAGGGCGGGGTGCACCCACAGAAGCATCAAACTTAGGATCAAATTAAGAGGAGAAAGCTGAGAGAGAAGCCAAGAATCCCTAAACGAAAATGTGAAATGTGAAAATGTAAGAAAAACGCCAGGCAGTGAATAGCAAACGAGCTGTCATACTTAGTAGCGTCAGCAGTGGATATAAAGTAGCTGGATATAAAGCGACTCCGCGCTAAAAGCCTAGTGGGGCCTGTGGTAGGAATTGAATCTCACTCGGATGTCCCTAGTTTATAACGTTGTTTTAATTACAATTTGAGCTCAAAGTGGGAACATACGCAGGAGAAGTCTCCACAGTAATGTTCTCTGTTAAGGTACTGACCTTTATAGTAACATACAAACAAGCCCCCCCTTGGACAGTTATTTTCCACTTCTTATCTAGTGAATTCCTTCACTTCTCAAGGCTATTCCCTGAAACATTCTCTGACAAAACAAGTCCTTTGTGTTAATAAGGCATGGTCAAGCTACCACCTGGTGCTGCAGGTCAGCTATTCTTTATGAGCTCACCCTCTGTATGCTATCTTGGCCTACACACACACACTCTAACTCAACACCCTGGGTTCTTGCAATTAAAATAAAAGAGCATACATTAATCAATAAAAGTAAAAGAGCATGCAGTAATTTTTTCATCACAGGCCCAATAGACTGTATGGGCACGCTTTAGGCAACACAAAGGCTGGAGTTAGTGGAAGTGGACACAAGGATATGAGTCATATCACCAATGGCATTAGATCTCTCATTAGAACTGCTTACTTATACAGCATTGCATTACAAACCCAAAGTTATCTAGCAGTGTCCAGTCATTGTGGTCTACATCAGTAATATATCCAAAGCAACATTCCGGAGCAGGGAAACCCACTGCTTTCTAGGCCTTAACCTGCAGCCTTGTAATAATGCAGACTGTGCTTGAATGTCATGTCCTCAGATGTACTTTAAATAAAATCATAAACTAGTGTGTTGTCTGGTTATATGTCTAACAGTTCCAAATTCTGTCTCTATTCCTCTGGGATCAGGACAGATCTATTCCAAGCAGGATTATTTTATTTCTTATATTAATGGTTATCAACTACTGCAAAAGTACGACTAGTTTCAACAGCTGACCTCTGACAATTATACAATGTCAGGTTGAAAATAAGAGGGTTACTGGGCCGATCATTTCAATTTTAAAACACATACGGGTTAAGGGGAGGGACCCCACATAGCACAATGAGGCCACACAAAAGCAAGGTGAGTACATGAGGAACATGATGTTGCAGTACCTGGTACACCCATTAGGAACATGTTGCAGTACCTGCTACACCCGTTAGGGGGCACAACCACTTATGTCATTTCTCATTCGCATTTTCCTTTCACAAAACAGGATTGAAATGTGGGTTGAGTGAAATTAATCTATGCACTAAAGATCCTGGTTAACTCGCCCAGGTTCTACACTGTGAAAATGGCCAAATTAATAGGGCTATTGAAATAGATATTCCTAGACTAAGGCATGTGTGTGAGTTCCAATTGGACTAATAAGATGGGGGGGTTGGGGGGATTTCCATCTACAAAATGACAGGTACCATTTCAAACAATCTGCTTTTAATAAACTCTTAAAAAGCATACATTGTATACAGTGAAGGACATCATATTATTTTTATATTATAATATATATATATATATATATATATATAAATAAAAGCCAAAGACTGAGATAATACCAACCACAAGAGTCCAGTTTAATAACAAGTTTAATATCAAAGGGTAAACATAAGATTAAAAGTGTGAAGAGAAAACCAAACCCCTAGCACATGTTCATTGGCAAAGTCAAATGCCCATTTCACAATGCTGCTAGATCTTTTAAACTCCCCAGAGCTAATTTAGCTCATGGTTCCATGCTATCGCAGAAAGACAGGCAGGCCATAAACAATCGGCGCTGCCCCAATTAGGTGTTTCAGGTGCGTGGCCTGGCGGGATGAGCTCATGTGATCCAGGAGAGCTGCCCCAGGGCCTGCAGAAAGCCAGGACTGAAGGAGAGCCTTCGTGAAGCGATCGATGTCCCGATCAGTCACATCCCAAAGGTTTCCGAGGACCAGGGGACTTGGGGTGGGGGAATGGAAACAGACACGTAACAATAAGCAGCATGTTGGTCTCTAGAAGGCATTAAAGCAGAACCAAATCTGGACTTCCTGTTAACTTAATACAAAACCCACGGCTCATTATAGCTATATAAATTTTAAGAATATTCTTAAATAAAATGGGGAATAAAAGGCAAAAATGAAACCAAATGGCACTTCAGCCAATACATTTAACAAGCTGCAGCAAAGTTATTGGCAGACATCAGCATGAATGACAATTCTTCAGTTCCTGTCCAATTCATCCCTACATCTCAGCTTCATGCTTTAAGGTGAAATGGAGCGCCAAGCTGAACTGTTGCAAAAGGATGTTTGACGTAAACCATGGAGCAAAACAATATTATATCCTACAGTTAGTGTCAAAATACAGGACTGCACCCACAGAAGGTTAGACCTTACAGTCCACTTCACTGCATGTCTGTAGTACACCATCAGCAGAAAAACCATCGTGGACAGTGTCCTGCACATTTAGTGCCAGGCGGAGTCCATGCAGATCCAACTCACCAACCAGCCATGAGGTAATTCAGGATTATCCCGGAACCTTCCAGATCGCCATGGACAGCCAAGGCAGCACTGCTGCATCCAAACAAGAATGAGGCAGCATGCAGCTCCTCCTTCAGGATGCGCTGGCCTTCCAGAAAGCGGGCTCCTGCTCCATGGCCCACGTAGCTGAGGGAGACAAGGCCATAAGGACACAGCAGCAAGCAGCCCTACACAAGACAATCCCACCAGGAGCTCAATGCTGAATCTCTGCATGATATCCTCAAGGAACAGAGCAAGGTAGGGAAGTGCACTAAGGGTGCCTGAAGTGTCAGATACTCACATGTAGAGATCTTTAGTGGTCATTGCCTCTTGGAGCTGTACTGGGTTAGGTGCAGCCCCACATACACCCTCCCAGCCAGGCTCCCTTGGGTGAAAGCAACGAGGAGACGGGAGATTAAGTCAGGATACTGCTAGCTGACACTAATGGCACTGTCAAACACTGAAAACCAACACCTCAAACATTTGCATACAACAAAACTATAGATCTTGCAAGTAGATTTAGTATTTGCTACAATTAACTGGGTAAACCAAGGCTACTGGGGACTATGGGCAGAGGTGTGCACCATGTGGGAGATTTAAAATTGGGGGCATATCCCCAGCAAACTCACTTTGCGAACCACTCCCGAAAGCGCCCCTCACTGTCTGTCAGGTTGGCATCAGGGTTCAAAACATAGAAGACCTTCTTCGAGTCCACCCCACGATTCAGCACAGAATCTAAATCCATCTAAACGGTAGAAAGGGACACATTCTGAAGACTGCTTCACTGGAAGAAAGGTTCGCTTTATGATGCATTTAAGCTCCAAGCATGAATGTCTGAAGTATCAGCTTTGGTCAGTTTCAGGTGTTTGTGCATCAGAGGGGGCAGCCATGCCCTGGAGCTCACCTCCTTGATGATACTGTGGCCTATGAGGAACTGCAGAGAAGGCATGCGAGTGATGGAGCAAGACCTGAGGCAGGGGATGCTCTCCCAAGGCAGCTTCTGAAGGTACTACCGGGAGAAAAGGCACAGAGAGGTATGAACACGCCAGCAATCACCGACGTGCGGACCAACAAGTCCTTGTCCCATATACAACTCACCCCCCAATAGCAGCCAACAAAACCAGATAAGCAAACTCAGTCTCTAGCATTTCAAATAAGCTGGGCGGGTTCAGGTGGGCCATACTTTATCCAGGATGAGGACAACATGTCCCTGTGGCTCCACCCTGTCCCTCAGCAAAGACACTGTAGCCTGGAGACGCGAGAAGGACTCCTCTGGTCTTTGTGAAGAGAGGCCTCCAGCCAGAGCCTGGATGTCTCGCTGTGAGAGGAGAGGTGAAGCTGACAGAACAACCTGGGGAAGTGGGGGGGGGGGGGGGAAATCGACAGGGTGGTAAATAGACTGGGAAAAATTCAGACAGCCCATTAGAATGCAATACATCTAAACCAGACCTTTTTACACATCTGTACCTAGTGATCCTAATGCACCCTATTGAAATGGTTTTGACCACATGATCAAACCAAGACAGCCACATAACATTTTGCTCGTTTTGTCCAGCTTCCACATGGACCACCTTCCGAACCTCATGGAGAGGGGCTCGGAATGGAAGAACATCGCTACGTGGAGCAGACAGACCTTGAGGAGCTCCTCTGTAGTGTGGGCACCGCACTCCGTCAGAGTCTGGTGGAGCTCCCTGGCCTGGTGGGAGACCTCTGGGTCGGGCGACACGGGCAGCAGCAGCCCCATCCAGCAGCCCAACATCTCCCTCATCTCCTCCAGCAGCCTCTGGAAAGCAGAACATGAGTAACATGCAAGAGCTGCTTCTCACCAAGCGCCCTGCTGATCATGCAAGCCGCAATCTCCATCAGCAATCAGTTTCCCCACATCTACAGCATTAGGATTTTACTAATTAATTCAGTTATCTTGTACGTTTTCACACTTTAGCACTGGGGCTACGTCTACGACCCATGAGCACAGCACTGCCCTTAAGCACTGCCCCACATAACCTTCTAAAAGGGCAAACGCCTTACCTCCACGCGGCTGTCCAGCGTCCGGCGACCTTCCCACCACTGCGCCTTGTCAGCAACGCTGCTCACCACCTTCTGCTGCTTCTGCACGCTGTCCATCTCTTGGATTATGGCACTCACTGGACACTGAGGTATCAATGCCCATATTAATCTCAGGTTATCAAAGAGCTATCAGTGCTAGCAAATCCTATGCATAGCTGGCTTACTGGTAACAAAAAAAAAAAAAAAAAAGTTTCATGGTATGTATGGTGTATGGGCCATGTATTTTTTTTTACACATTAAGCCCTACATAATTTTGTGCCATATACCTGAATATGTAAATATGTAAAGCAGATTTCTTTTCAGCTGACTTATAACAATGTTAGTATTAGCATATGAAACAGGAATGCACTTCTGCACAACACATTAATCTCCATCTATCCAAAATGACCTGCAGTAGAGGGATGGGTTTAAAATTAATGTGTGCTCTTTGGGATTAGAACTCACAACCATCATGTTAGCACAATGCTCTACTTACTCAGCTACAGGACAGTACAACAAGACTGTTAAGTAGTTTTACACCTGCACTGAATGCACAGACTGAGTGTAGTAAAATTCAGTCCAACATATCTTTAGATATGTTGGACCATTTCCATCGTGAATAAATAACTCTGTCCAAGAACAATTCATAGCAAATCATTTTAGCATGCATTTGATCGAGAGGTTTGAAAAATCCCGTGAAGCACTGCTTTGGCTCCATGGGGCTCAAAATCAGCTCACAGCCGAGATGCCTCATACCTCACGCTGTACCGTGGGAATGCGAACGGTGATTGGAACCAGCCCATGCTCCAAACGGGTCAACAAAACGGTGTCTCCCATCTCACCAGGCCGCATGCCAACCACAGAAAGGAGGCAGACTGTCACACCTGCAGAGAGGTCGGGACACGTTGAGCACCGTTCACCACAACTCCACCATCTCACAGACTGGCGCCAGCCACGGACAGGCACCTTACCAGGAGGGATCTTCTGGAGCTGCTGAGTGAAGTCCTGGCAGTGCTGGTGAGGGAAGGCAGAGGGGTCGAGGGTGGGGAAGCCGAAGACAGCCTCCAGCTGACTCAGCCTCTGGGTCAACTTCATGTGTCCACTGGGCTCATCCAGATTCAAAGATTCCAGCTTCTCAGCCAAATCAGGAGCCGGTGCCTTTTTCAGCTTCCTAGAAGATGCAAGAGAAGAGAACACAAGAGAAGTCTTAAGTGGTGAAGTCAAGCACAAGGAATAGATCAAAAGAGAAAATTAAGGATGGGGAGGCTTGCTGACTTGATTCTGTTGGTAAGGTGGCGCGTCATGTGATGTCTACTGGTGAGACCCAGGGCCTGGGAGTGGAGCATGGCGGTGGTCATGGGGTCCCCCTGGCCCAGGCATAGGGCGAGAAGCCCACAGAGCTTCGTGTAGAGCCTGGCTGGAGGAAAGTGCTGGAGAGCAAGCAAGGCACTGCGCAGGAGATCCCGTGCATACTCCAGTGTTAGCCCATCTGTTCAAAAAATAGATTTGGCGTGCATATTACACAAAACGGCTGGGCAAGTCCTTGTCCCATATGCAACTCACCCCCCAACAGCATCCAAACCTAGCACCTTACCTGGCACCGAAGCGGGAAGTGAGGACTGGGGCAAGAGTGTCCGAGAGCAAGCCGCTCTTCTGAGGTCTCCAAGGTCATCCCTTTCGGCATCCACCCACACGTCCCTCCGGAGAACCTCCAGGTCTGCGTCACACCCCTGTGGCCCTGCTGTTAAACAGGGAATAAATTGGAGACCAAAGTGGCCAGAAAACCAGAATTTGGAAATCACACATTTTTAAAAATCCAGCAGAACACAAGAGCAAGAATGTGAGCAAATAAAAATTTAAAAAAAAGCAAATGAGAAATCTCACCCAAGGCTTCATGTTCCTCCACAGAGATCTTCAGTTCTTCCACACTTGTATCCATTGCAGGTTCCTCCTCCTTTATGGTCCTCATCTGCTCTGGCTCCTCTGTACTTGCCGAACTGCCTTTGGCCGCTCGGTCAGCACACTTTTTCGGCCTGCCCCTCCGAGGGGCAGGAGCGGCGGACTCCTCATCAGAGGGACACCCCGGGGGGAGGGCGGTGCTCCTGCTGGTCCTGCTCCTCCCCTTTTCAGTGACAGCCACTGCTTTCTCTCTGGTTGGAGCGCCGGTTTTGGCACGTTCGGGCGCCCTGCCGGCTTCCCTCTTCCCAGTAAGCACCACCGGGGCACTGGTATCCGTGTCACTCTCGTCGCTGAATTCCACCTGTGTGTGCAGAGAAGCAACCTAATGTTTCCTGTAGCCACCACCTTAAAGACCACAACCAGTAAATCAAAAGGATTTTTGACTGGAAATGCCAGCACAATGTAAATTAAGTGGGAAGAGCCCCGCCCTGATGTCTCACCTTGAAACGGGACCTGGTGCTTCTTTTGGGAGCTGCAGGCACTGGTCTCCGTAGGTCTGCTGGTGACGTGGACTCCTCGTATACCCGGAACGGCAGTTTCACTGCAGACTTTGCTGCGCTGCGGCGCGCAGCAGGGGCCGACATCTGGACGGGAGTTTGTGGCACCGTGGGAGAAGGTGGTCTCATGACAACCTGAGGAATTACACTGTCAAAGTCAAAGGCACTCGGCTCTCCCACAGCATTCGGTTTCGCCTTTGAGCTTTTCGTTTTGATTGTACGCGGGGTTTTGCAGGTCAGCGACTTTGTCTTTGTGGATGGAAGTGTTATTTTAGCCTTGGGTAGTACTGAGGGTGCAACCGTCTCTTTAGTTGTTTTCTTCGTTTCTTCTGTGCTTAGGCAAACCCCTTTGTCCTTTTTCTTGGCCTCTTCTGCTTTAGAAGACAGACTAAGATCTTTGGCTTTTTTTGAGGGAAGCATTCTGGGTTTGTCATTAGACTTTAAAGGATTCCAGGGCCACACTGGAGAGAAGAGCTCTTCCCAATGGCAGTTCTTCTGGGAAGCTAAGGTAAGCATAGTGGCCAGGGCTTTTGTGACCTGCAGGCTAGCCTGCACTGCATCCATTTCAGGAGACGTTTTGGACTTCACAAAGGCAAAGCCAGAATCGAGGAGATCCCATATACCAGGAGCCTTCTGCACATGAAGACCAGAAAGGGACATGCGCGTGTAGATCCTCCCCGTAAGATCATCAAGAAGAGACAGCGAAGGTTTGCCCTTGACTGCCATCAGTTTGGCCAACTTGGCTGCAACCTTGGCCGTCACATTCCTGCAGCGTAGCAAGGCGGTGAGAAAAAGCTTAGGAATCTGCTCCGTCACTCCTTGTGGCAACTGACTAGCTAACTCCGCTTGGACAGCAGCCCACTGGGCACAGACACGCCCCAAACCTGGGTCTGAACAGCAGGGGCAGCTGCAGTCTGCCTTGTGCTCCAGGGAGGCCAGCCGGCACTGCCGTTTGGGCTTGAGTTTGGGAGAGGCAGCCTGGGCCCACTCCTCCACCGTCTCCACAGGCTGCTGGTGGAAGGACCTAGTTTTCAGGAGACCACTATATTCATCTTCTACTGCCTGTGGGGACTGGGGCTTCTTAGCTGGCCTCCCTTTTCTTGGCTTGATCTTGACCTCCATCTTCTCTTCATTGCCAGTAAAGTCTGACAAGAGAAGCAGTCCCAACAAAATCACATTTTTGAGACTTTGCAAAGCAAAACCCAGCATAAACCATAAATTTAACCCTGCAAAAGAGAAACACCAACCAGTGCAAAGATCAAGAAGATTGGTGACTTGCTCAAGGTCCATGCCACTCAGTTCCCTCTCCCCTTTCTGGAGCTCCAGTTCAGCCTTCACCACCAGGAGCTCAGCACATCTGTACAGACAATAAGTATGGGAGATGAGGAGTAAACATCATAGAACGTGTTGCATGTATTCAGATATTAGGCTACTAAAATTCCCCTGTGAAATGCTTATAATACATCTTATTAGCTTTTAGCTTATGCCAAGAGGTCCAGGGCCTTCATCATATATCCACGTGCTCACCGCCTTAGAGTCTGAAGCTTGGTGGCCAGCTTCAAGGCTTCCAGGCACTGCACCTTGGCTTCATGGATGGCACCACTGTCGCTCCTCACGGTCACCATCCTCAGGGAGCAGCCGAGTACCTCAGCCAGCAGCTGCCACTTCAGGAGGACATTGTCTCCTATGATGGTTAGGAACAAATTTCAGTTTATCACCGTTCCTTCCAGTGGTTTCCAGGATTTACAGGTGAGCACTATGACAATCATGGACCAGTAAAGGTCACTTCCACAAAAGGACAAAATGACCTGGCCTGCAAATTGACTCTTGGCTACTTGCATAAAAATGAACAATTAGACAACACAAAAATTAGCCTTCATATGCCATACCATAAATGTGGCAAGTAATTACCTTGATCAATAAAACGAGTGTCCACAGCAGCACTGGCTCCATAGAGACCGTTTCCTAATAAGGTCACCACAAGGCTACAGAGCAGCTTTAACCCTTCATACAGCGTCGTATCTGGAGTCTTCAGGCCTGGAAACAGAAGCCGTTTACCATTTTTAGACCACAGGCATGGAGATACAAAACCATGGTTTGACAGCAGATCCAAATTCATACTTATGTGAACACAAAGGATAGAATTCAGAACAAATATTTACTCGTCATTTACTAATTCCAATGCACTTCCTGCCACCCAAGGTAATGACCAATCCCTGTACGCACCATGTTCAGTCAACCTTTGACGAAGTTGACTAGGCAGAACAGTGGCATTGAGGCTGAGGTAGGCACTGGCCGTTTGGAGAGCCTTGGCCCGTAGCAAATACCACGTCTTGGAATATCTTTGTTCTCCCACCTCCTTCAGGACCAGAGATAGGTGGGAAACTCCTTTCTCCACCTAGGGTGGATGAAACAGCTCCTCGTCAAGACTCCTCATAAGGCACTTTACTTACTCCCTCTCCAGTCACTTTCCAGCCCCCTACCATCCTACCTGCCGGGTGCTGTAGCAGAACTCGGCTTCCAGGAGCACAGCCCAGACACGCAGTGGCAGTACACCCTCAGCACAGGAGTCCATGGAGGAGAGCAGCTGTTCTACCTGCTTTAGCTGAGCCTGCGTATGAACACACATGGTCATAACACACACACGGCCTGGCTGCCCCCGTCAGCTCCACCCTACCCAACATCACTGTTCAGTTAACATTTTCCCAGAGAGCTCTTCACCCAGTTCTACAGCTATATAGTTTAATAAAACAATGCCCAGTCTTTCCTTCTCCTTGATTTTGTATTTCTCTCTCTGAATGGATGCTGTAATGTGTCACAACACACGCAAGTAAAGTGCCTTGTGGTGACTGTTGTGAAAGGCACTATATAAAAATAAAACTCAACTGAAGTAATAAGCCATCAACAGTCTGTCCACAAGATCAAATTTATTATGTTCATTTCCAGGTCAGATTGTCATTGCAGCACAGCAGGCAGACCCAGGTGTGGGATGGAGAGTTACCTCTGCCAGCTCAGGGGCACCCAGCTCCAGCAGCAGCCTGGCCGAGTGACACAGAGAGCTGGCACAGCAGAGGGAGTCCCCGATTCTGCGTGCCAGGCCCACTGCAAGCTGGTGACTCTCCAGGGCCCTCAGGGGCTAGCAGGGGAAGGAGACGTTAGGATGAACAATGAAAGTGGCCCAGCAACTGAAGGATTAGCACACGGCTAATATACCACAGCCAGGACCCAACCTTGCCAATAAGCTTATAGAGGGCAGCCATGAGAACCACCGAGAAGACCGTCTGCTTGGCAGAACGGACTGCAGGCTCAGTCTTCTTCCTTAGAAGGTCCTTCCAAAGCTCCAAAGCCCTGTCCAGAGGCTGGCCCTGCTCTGAGAAATGGTGGGGGGGGGTGGAACAGTCAGCTTGGGGAAAAGCATCTGATACCGATGCCTGCAAGATGACGACAACAAGATGCATGAAAACTGATGATGAGGAACCAAAGGAGAGAAACCAAGAAGCACAAGTCAACAAAAAAAAGGAAGGAAGGAGCCAAGTCCGTGACGAGAACATTAGAACATACTGCTTTCAGCCATCAGGTTGAAGCGCAGGCCCTCATAGACCAGCTGACTCTCCTGCTGCTTCTGCCTCTCTTCATAGTCCAGGTCATTGGTTCCCGCCGGCTCCAGACCCTGGCTTTGCTGTTCCCGGGCCTCACATAGCCTCTTGTCCACCTCCATAGCCTACAAGTTGACAAAGGGTCAGGTATCTCCAACCAAAAGCGTTTCAGCCAGTAAGAACACTCATTGAGGTGATGCTTGCCTCATGGAGGTTCTTCTCCAGGGTGCAGATGTAGAGCCACAGCGAGGCCTGGGCCTTGTCATCTCTGAGGCACTCGGCATTCTCTGCGGTCTCGGGCTCCTCATCCAGCAGCCTTAGGGACTCTAGGGTGAAGTCTACTGCCGAGCTGCACAAGAGCAAACCTTGCATGATCCTCAAGCACCGCAATACAGGAGGAACTGGTGTGCCCCCCATTTATAAAGCACTTGTTAGCTTCACAACCATAAAAACAAACAATTCAGTGAGACATGTTTTTAAATTATTATTATTATGGTGCAAATAAGAACATCTAACAATATAATTACAGGAACAGGACAAAAGTCAGACAGCATGGGGACAGAGGGGGAA
This sequence comes from Petrocephalus schoutedeni, assembly GCA_026780765.1. Taxonomy (NCBI): domain Eukaryota; kingdom Metazoa; phylum Chordata; class Actinopteri; order Osteoglossiformes; family Mormyridae; genus Petrocephalus; species Petrocephalus schoutedeni. The sequence continues at coordinate 544,811 of JAODKL010000088.1, forward strand.
AGAATGTAATTTTTATACTTTGCATATAGTTATTTATATGTATAAATGAGGGTCAAGTCACACACACACACACACACACACACACACACACACAGCTACACAAAAGAAGTCTTGATGCCTCACTGAAACTTGTTCAGAATGTCAGCTGAGGAAAATGTAACATTCTGCTCACCAGTCAGTCTGCTCACTGAAGTCCTGGAAGCAGACCACCTGGGCCATTTCGTACAGGCACACCGCGCGACGGTGTCTGCGATTGCTGTCCTCGTGACAGATGTCCAGCAGGTCACACAGTGTGTTGTATCGCTCCTGAGCAGTGTCGCCTGATACCTCCCTGTAGGCACGGAGCTCCTCCTCCAACAGCAGTAGCATTACCTCCTCTGCCGGGACATGCAGCCCGAAGCCATCACGGAGCGTCCTAACATGTGACAACAGTAGAATTCCATTGGATGTTCCACCTCAGACCAGTCAGAGGATCTGGTTTAGTATTAAGGTTGATTAGTAATTGGCTATATAAGGTTATATTATAATTATCTCTCTTTATCTTTCTCACTTTAACACTCAGTACAAATTGGACTGGCTTAACCAGGTCTGATAGTGATACACACCCTTTGTGATAACAGCACCTATAATAATACTCATTGGGATTTAAGATGAGCAATATGTCAAGTAAGAATTGTTCGACTGACTTGAAGGCCACTCAAGTCACATGAGCAGCTTTGATGGGATCAGAAGTAGGACCCACAGACGCAACCTTTCGGCCTGCCCACACTACCTGAGCCGCATGTCCGCCTGTCCTCCTCGAGCGGCATCTGCCTTTGTCTTGACCCACAGAGACACCGGCTCCACCATGTGCTCTGTGATTTGGTCGCCCAGAGCTCGCAGCCAGAGCACTACCCAGTCCAAAGCACGGTCCAAATGGCCGCCTCTCCTGGAGCTTTGGACGGCCAGCAGGAAGGCTCTGTTCAGCTGCACAGGGGTACGGAGTTGGGAGTTAGCAAAGGTGAGCTGCACTCAATCTTACTTTAGACTAGCTTTAAAACACTGCCACATCAAACTCATGTCCCAGGTCACCTCAGGACTGACACCAATACAGAAAATAAACATCCACCGCTAAATACCATCCAATAGCCCCCATGTCAGAACACAATAGTATATGCAAGTTTGGTCATGCTGTGGATGCAAGCTCACCTTATCCACAGGCATCACAGGGTGATTTTTCTTGACAAGCTCATGGCAGAGAATCTCCACTAGGGAGAAGGCCTGGTCATAGTGTTTGCGGTTGTACAGCGCGTAAACCAAGCCGTTGATAGCAGATGCTGTGGAAGGAACAAAAGGGGCAGCTCTTGAGTCTTAGTGTTGCTAGCCCTTATGAGGTTTAAGGTCAGGGGCAAACTGGATATGGCACAAGGTGAAAAATAACAGGAACATGCATTACCAGCCTTATTGAAGACACTGTCAGAAGCCAGCTTCTGTGACTCACTCATCATCTGGCCAGCAGTGGCCTTGCAGTACAGCAGGACTCTTTCCAGAGTCTGATTGTCCTCCAGCTGAAACAGAGTACAGTAGTCAGTAAAGGACATATTCTACCCTACCAGCAGTAAGAAACAGGACAGACTGTCCAGGAAAGATCAAGACCTATACCTGCAAAGCCACCAGGCTGCTGTAGGCACTCATAAACCCTTGACACATGGTACTGCATAAAGTCTGATGGAAGAGGACCTTCTGCTCTGGCCGTATGATCTTAGCCTGAGATAAAGATACGAGCAATTAATAAGCACCACTATAGCAAACAGCATCTAGAAGCCGGATGCTCAGTTCTCAAGCAAAGTACACTAGACGCGCTATAAATTTTACAAGCTAATACAACCCTGCTGGAACATTTTGATTATTCAGATACCTTGGAAAGGTGCGTGTGCAGGAGCTCCTGGTATTCCTCCAAGAAGGAGAACAAAGCCAGGAGAGATGTCCCTTGCAGCCCCTTGTTCTGGTTTATCTCAAAGGCACAGGCAACCAGCTGGCTGGCTTGCAAGAAGACATGGCGTTCCTGGTCACCGAAAGAATGAGGAAGGCATCGGATGGCACGAGCACACTTGGTGAGGGTCGCGGCACAGTCTTCACCGGACACGAGCAGGCAGTGAATGTCCACAGCCCACCCAGCAAAGTGCAGAAAGGGGTCAGGAGTCTCCGTCAGCCACGCAGCAGCTCCCTTAACAAAGCCTGAAGCCTGGCTCCAGAGGGTTGCCTTGCAGAGGAGCCTGCAGGTGTGCAACATGACCAGCTCAGGGCAGCCATGGAGACCGCGGCCTGGGGGACCTGCTCCCAGCAAGTCACATAGGAAGTGCTGGCTCTCCAGAACCAAGAAGGAGGCGTCATCCTCAGTTAACCTCCCACAGGCCTTCCCAAACTCGCCGAGAGCATCCTCGGCATACCCAGGGACTTTTGAGGTCACGGAGGATGTGGCAGAGACCTTGTCCAGCAATGCCAGGAAGCGCAGAGCTTGCAGGCGTCCCCCGAGTCTTCCCCGAGGAAACTGCGGCAGATCAGCCTGCATTGCGGCTGCCCCATTCCAGAGTACAGCAAAACAGCTGCGCACCAGAACCTGATAGTCTTCCGTCTAGAAGCATTTAGACAAAGGAGGAGGAAAACTGTTTTCCTTAGTAACAAAAACAGCCAATGGAAAATAAGACATACCATGTTAAGGTTACAACAGGAGTAATGCTTTTAAAACATGAAAACAAGTTTTTTTCCTTTTTACCAGGAAAGGAGTGACTAAGACCAGTCTCTTATACAGCAGGTCTCCCAGGCGTTGGCAAGGCTGGTAGGCTCCCTGAGTGGACAGTTTCCTCATGATGTGAAAGAGGATCTTTTCCATGTAGAGAGGGCTACTCTGCATCCCATAGCTGAGGAGTGCCAACTCAACCAGTGACACCAGCTCAGCAAGATGGTCATTTCCCACAGCTCCTCCCAGCTGGTGGTTGCAGGCCCTGATGATTCGATCACACAATGTCCTGCATTCCACCCCAGGGCCCTTCTTCATGTAGTCCTAAGAGGAAGATACATGCGTCACAGCCACTCAGAACTTCACATTCACACCAGACTGCGGCAGTGAAAAAGGACACATGTACCACTGTCGCACCGGGCCGGGCAGCGCAGAGGGTCAAGATCCATTCCACCGCAAATTGTTCCGGGCGTACAAACCTGAAGCTCCTGACAGAGCGCGGCAGTACTTGCGCGGTCGCCCGTCCGCCTGATGTACTCGTCCACTTTCTGTAACTTCATTTTCTAATTCACAGGAAACGCGACGGACGAGTGTCAAGCCGTTCAGAACGCGTCCAATCCGCGCCTCAAGTCTGCTCCTCCACACCGATGTTGCTATAACAGCATTTCATAGACTGCGCACAGCAGAAGAGCGACTTTGAGAATATTATGGAAGCTTCTAATCTACCAACATGCAAGTTGTATGTTGCAAACTGACTAGTTAATACACGAAAGCTCACGAAGTAAAATCGAAATCGAGAAGCAGTTCCTGAAAACCAAATGAACCACTACTGAAGTAAACAGTCTGAAACACCTAGCCGGTAATGTCAACCATCAAACGCTACGAGGCCGCTCACTTGGTTTAAAATTGAGATCTATCCAATCACAACATGTGTATATGTGACGTCAAGTGTGCGACGCGGCCTGGGCGTGGACTTATGGTTCTTGTAGTATTTTTATTTTGACACTCAAACCGTATTGACGCCAACATTTAAACGTTAATCATGATATCAGTGTGCAAACATTTTACTTAAATAATATTTCTATCCTCACAAAAAAACGTTAAGATTGTGTGATTAGCTATCGTACGCCACTTGACCCTAACATTTAATGGATCCATTTTCCATTGCCACTCACCGAACAGGGAACATTCCGAGAACTTTTGCCTGTTTTTAATCATCTCAAGTTGGCAGAGTGTTTTTTTGTAACTGTAACGTTAATGGAACGTTATTTCCATGTTTTACATTTTAACAAAGATTCTGTCAGCGTAAGCACGATATTATAATCTGAACATTCTTTAATCGTATTATCGATGTGCTGTTGTGATAAATGTGGACCCTATACGCGTGCGATATTGTAGTAGTACTAGCACTAAACTTTCTAACAATGAAGTTGACCACACCTGGGAAAAGATGGGTTGGCACACCATTTATTGGGGAGATAAGCACACGGCCGGTGTAAAGAAAGGCTACAAACAAGCGCACGATCCATATTGTCTTTGTCTGTTGGACAATTATTAACATTACAATACTTTGCCAAACCGTTTATATAGTTATATCATGTTGAAAAAAATATCTCTTGTTAATGTGATTTAGCAAACTTCTCCGGCTTGTAATACGGTTTCCAGCTTTGGTCACCTGGCGTGGGAAATTTGTAATGGAATATCGATTTTCCGTAAGATATCTTGCGTGGCCATGAGTCTGAAAGCGTGCCTCGCCAGATGCAGGAGTTTCAACCCCGTATATTTAAGTTCATGTAATTGAACAGGGTAGCTGGTAATTAACCCGTTTAATCCCAAATTTCCCCTGCAACCCTTCCAAACAAGCCATACTTGTTTAGTCTTTTCCTAATTGTACCTAATTGTTTGACATTATAGCATTTTTATAGCGTCTGATCAGTAGGGGGTGCAATTGCATGCCTAGCGAAATGGTGCTTTCAGGATGTGATTTCTCCAATAGGTTTTGTCAGAAAATATGAAAGTAATATAGCTTTCACATCTATCCCATGTCTCCATCATCCGCCACAAATTCTGGTTGGGGTTATGGTCAGGGTTAGGAAGCACAGGGCAGGTGCACCCTGGACACAATGCCAGCCAATTGCAGGACACATGCAGTGCATGCACTATGGGCAAGTTGGAGATGCCAGGTAAGATAAATTTATGTCTTTGGACTGCAGGAGGACACTGGAGCAGCTGAAGGAAACACACAAGAGGCGAAGACCCAAAATATATCCACACACAGGGAGATTTGAGGCTTGCAGGCCACATATCATTTTCATATATCAAATGGGTGTAGGATCACGCAGGCCCCACAGTCAGTATTTTATGGCTGCTGAGGGAGTAAGTCGGCCACAAGGGCTTATCAAGCGCCCCATCCGCACCTCTCACACCCAGGGTCCCTCGGAGTAAAGGCGAA
>JAODKL010000088.1:552671-565567 GCA_026780765.1 Petrocephalus schoutedeni
TTAATAATTAATCCATAATTAATTCCCCTAAACATCGGTGGAAACACACCACCATTTGAGCTGTTATTTCCTACATGGGAATAACTAATTTTCCTCAAAATACTTAAAAGGATACATACATTTGTTATAGGAAAATCTTATAAGCTCCCAACAAACCAAAACAACAATCACAATTCATATGCAGAGCAAGAAAAAGGTCTTATTTCATCTGATAACCAGTGATTACAATATTAAAAAATTACTCCATTAAGTTATAGTAAATAGCACATAAATGAACCACACGCTATAGTATTATCAAGTAAATTACACCACCTTCTTGTGTGTTAGCATCTGCTCCCACTGTATTCATCTGTGGTAGCAAAGGTTGTTGCCCATGATACATTTATCTGTAAGCACTCACTGGTTCTGTATTTCTACATTTCAGTATAACTTTATATATAAATCTTGCTGATCTCAGCAAAGCCGCCCCCCTCCTCCACCGCCCTAACGGTACACTCTCATGAACATGTGCATGTGTTAAAACCAGGGGTCTGCTCAGCTCTAATTATGGCTTACCTTATTACTTGCTTATTCACGCTTGCACTTCCAACAATGTACTATACATGCCATTTATTTAATATATTTTTATTTCTTTGAGGGGGGCTATTGTGCTGGAAGGTTATTTTTTTTAACAATAAATATTTCCCCCCAAAATGAATAAAATTCTGTCTCATCTTATTTTTGGAATGTATTAACATCACAGTCAGGAATGGATTCAGTTCCTGACTGAAACTGTAGTCTTGACGAGTCAGAAACAGTGGATCTTTAGTTCATATTCATTATTTACAGTGACATTACTGCGGTACTTCTAGGGCTGTGTAGCTTGAATTTAGGACAACAGTAAACAATTACAGATCAGGACAATGACAAACTAGAAGTGAATGTCGTCTTCTTCCAATCAGCTTTGGGTCAGTCATCGTGCATTGGGTTCATGGTTACAGTGGTCGCACCCTGGAAAAGTGGGTTCTGAGACTGCAGGGGAGAACAGTATGTTAGGCAAGACAGAAAACCTGCTCAACTATACAATATTTGGATACTGTTTGCAATAAACAAATTCCCCGGATGGTAAATCTGGAATAAGAAGATCATCACAATATATGCACATTGGCAGTTTAGCTCAGTAGATGAGCAAAAAGTTCTCCAGGTAGCTTGTTCAAAAATCTCCCAGTGTAAAACAATACAAAAATACTTAGCAAATGATGCAGTTACACATTTAAGACTACACAGGCCACTGGATTTGATATTAGGTAGCACAGCAGTTAGGCAAGTGCACTTATAATCTGTTGCCAGATTTATGTCCTTGTGGGAAATTTCCTCTTATTCCTTTAAGCAATTGCTTAAACCTAAGATGCTGTGGGGAAAAATACCCAGCTCACAAAAAAGGGGAAACTCTGTATGTATTTGAATATGAACATCTTGGGAATACTAGAGGGCAACATGATGGACTTAACGTCTTCACATAGCTTTACCTCGGCCTGGAGGGCGACACTTACATTTTTCCACTCCACTTTCTTGTTTTCGAGAAGAAACTTGCGATATTCCCTCCGGAAATAGACCTCCAACAGCACACGGTAAATGATAATGCTGAAAATGCCGATGAGAATCACCCCAGACACAGTGGCACCAACAGCCACAGATCTCTTGTCAATGGTACCTGTGGGATGGGATGGGGTAATTTGAACTGGTAGCTATGGTCTAGTGAAGGGTCCATACTCAGCAGACAGAAAGTTCTGGTGACTCACCAGGGGGGTAAGCATAGTGAATTTGGATGGCTCCATCTTTTTCGTTCATTTTGACTTCAAAGGTGACTGACCCCGCTTGGCAGTCAAATTGCTTGTAGCCAGAGATGTAAACAAGGTTGACTGAACCGCAAAATTCAGTGCAGTTGTTAGACACTGTGCATGACACACACTTCCTATAATGTGAGGGAAGAAGTGGCCATTTACCAAAATTAAGCAACTGTTGTGACAGAAGGACAGAAATTGAAGTTGACCCCAGTGTGGATTCTTTGCATTATAATGGGAAAATGGCACAACCCAGGCTCACCCTTCAAAAAAGGTGAGTACACCCGGCTGCTTTCTGACTTTACTCACATGTGGTCCCTTAAACAGGACCTTGTAGTGACTGCATGGGTTTCTGTGCAACATCAAAGCTCAGACACTGAAATTAAACTTACTCATATGTTTGGCAGGGTGATGACAGCTCTGTGCACTGGTTGCGGAAGAAGCCGGGGTCACATTCACAGCGGTTACATACGCATGTGCCGTGGTTGTTGCACATGATTGACCCTTTACTGCACTTGTCAGTTTGGGTGGAGCAATCGCAGGCCGGGCCCATGAAGCCTTTGTCACACTTGCAGTGTCCACAATTACATTTACCATGGCCTGCAGGACAGGATGCACAGAAGACTCTGCTTATGGCTAAAGGAGCGAGACTAATCGGAGGACAGGTATAACCTCATGATGCAACAGTGTAACAAACCAATAGGGCTAGACCAAGGCATAAGCCAACTATTGGTCACTTAGGGCCCGGTGGATAACAGGGGACACCTCATCTGAGCAACCCATCAGGTTGAGAAGGAAGATGACACATGACAAGTAAATTGATCAAATTTTGCTTAGGGCCTTGAAAAGGGTTAGCCTGGCCCTACAACCTTATGGTTTAGTACGATCATCACTGGGCATCGTGCACAAAACAAATGATTATATTTAAACAAATTGAAAAGTATTATTGACTTCTTTAGACTCAAAGTTTTAGTTTCCAACAGAACCAGGGCAATTATTTTTTTTAGGAGTGTTATTAATTATTTGCTGTTATTACCCTGTTGAAGCCCCTCATTTCACTGTTAATAAAGTTTTTTTTTTAAAAAAAGAAAAAAAAAAAAAGCAACTGCATATTTCAGAAAGATGATTAGGCTACCTGTCCGTAAATCATACTGCTTATATATATATAATTGTACAATTATCTTTCGCAGTCAATCAATTTTCAATGATCATCTAGCCAAATCAGGGTCACAATGACAGGACATGCATGAAGCCACCATCACACAGTAATAACCTGATAATAAGCGTGGAATATTTGAAGTACTGCTACTCGCTTTTTTTAGTGTTGGTTTCAGTCTGAGGGGGCTGAAGGTTTCAGGCCCCAAACCCCTCTCTACTCACCACCACAGATCTGGCCGTTGGATTCTAAGCAGCTGGTGTCGTCACACTCGCAGAATTCCCCCCGGTATTTGTTCCTGCACCGGCACTTGCCGCACTCACAGCTGCCCTGTCCACTGCAGGTCAGCAAGCTGTTGTTCTGCCGGCACTGAGCCTCTATTTCATGCTGCTGGCACTCACACCTCTGACCCAGGCGGCCCCCGTAACAACTGGACCATCAGACAGCACAGTGTTATTCTATGAGCACCCCAGTAATACTGCCGCGCCAAAATGTCTACTAAAACTCTGACTTCAGGTACAACAGTACAAACATGCATCAGATTAACTAAAACATAGACTTGAGGTACAGCTCAATGTGCATGCGTCAGGTTAACTAAAACATAGACTTGAGGTACAGCTCAATGTGCATGCGTCAGGTTAACTAAAACCTAGACTTTAGGTACAACAGCACATACATGTGTCAGGTTAACTAAAACCTACACTTGAGGTACAGCAGACATACATGTGTCAGGTTAACTAAGGCCTAGTCTTAAGGGTACCACGGGACACACATTTCAGGCTAACTATGATGAATGCTAATATTTAGTGCTAATGTTTTTAACCCTGGTTAGTCACAGTAAAATCTAGAGCAACATATATAATCTGGAAATAACTGCCTTGCCTTAATGATAATGTCATTTGTTTTGCAGCTGCCATATTTGATTTAATTCATTCAAATGATTACATTAAAAATAAGAATAAAGAATAGTAATCACAATTATACAGTATGTATTTCTGTAATGTTATGCATCATTATCTTCTTATTGATATCTAACTGCAGACTTGCCTGCACATGCCGCAATACAGAGTCCCGTTGCCGTCGCAGTGGGTGGAGTTCTCCTCCAGGTCTCCACAATCGCAGTCACACGGCGTTTCCACGGTGACCTTCAGCTCCTCGCGAAGCCCCTGCAGCTTTATGAGGAAGGTTTCTGCCTTTGACAGGCACGTCAATGCACTCAGTCTGACAGTGAAGTTCACCTGGAGAAAGACAAGACCCGCAGCATTGTTTCCAGCACTGCTCCCTCCCACACGCTCTCTCAGACTCCTCTGGTCCTCGGCTGGCCCCTCTTTTCACCTGCTGCTGGATTTTCACGTTGTTGCATCGTCCCGTCCTCTCCCATTCACTCTGCTCTCCCTTGCTGCAGTGAGATTTGAATGAGATATCCAGCCCCTGAGGAGCTTGCTGGTGCTCCAGAAGGATAGTAGAGGACAGATTCTGTGGAAACCCAATGGACCACACTTATCAGAGACATTTATATTTATTTTGCCAGATACTTGAGTCTAAATCCTCTTAAATCAGTTGCAGTTAAGTACAGCAGCAAGCAAAAAAGCAGTATAGACAGGGGTTGACGTAAGTGGTGCGCGAGTACGCATGGGCGGGATCAACAGTAAAATGCACGGCAGTTTTACTCGCATGGGCGGGATCAATAGTAAAATGCGCAGCAGTTTTCAGTCTTCATGGCGCAAAAGCGTACCTAATTTGATTAACTTCATACTGGAGCTTTAATTATTAGAGCTCCATATTTGATTGCACTTATGTGCACTCCTGAGTACAGAGGTTATTAGCAGGACTCGCCTACATTAACACCTTGGAAAAAAGATTCCCGGCATGGCCTGTGATCTGGCAGCTTTTCCCTAACAATTCCTTGAGATTTAAAAAACTAGAGATTATTGATCAAAGGCAGCAATCTCAGTCAAGCTCTAAAGAACAGTCTACTGTGGCACTGAAAGACCAGTTGGTAGATGTCAGGTGAATATCTCATCGAGACGTCTGGCTGTTTAACCACTGGTTCCTCCTGACGCAGACGGTAAAGCACGAGAGCCAGCCAGTTACGTGCTAGACGGCTTCCGTTCTGAAAAGAGCATGAGATAAGAATCAAAATGCAGCAGTAGAGGAAGCTGCAGGGACCCACAGAGAGTGAAACAGAAGTGGTAACAGCAGAGCTATTGAATTCACATCCCGCAAAGGTGAAAGTGATGCATGTCACTTCCCGACCTTGTCGATGCATCCTTAAAAATCTGCTTATGAAATGGTGTGTGGAGGTCGTGATATGATTTTCAGCTTTAAGACAGCTTCATTTACGCTGCTGAAAGCACCACAGGACAGGACTGTGAATAGGTCTTACAATAAGAGAAATGCCTGGCTTATAAACAAAACAACCCTTTAATGTAGACTATTGCCCAAAGTATTGGGACGCCTGTCTTTACACACACATGAACTTTAATGACATCCCATTCTTAATACATTGGCTTTAATATGGAGTTGGCCAACCCTTTGCAGCTATAACAGCTTCAAGTCTTGGAAGGCTTTCAACAAGGTTTAGGAGTGTGTTTATGGGGATTTTTGACCATCCAGCAGAGCATTTGTGAGGTCAGGCACTGATGTTGGATGAGAAGGCCTGGCTCACAGTCTCCGCTCAAATTCATCCCAAAGGTGTTCTATCGGCTTGAGGTTAGGGCTCTGTGCAGGCCAGTCAAGGTCCTCCACACCAGACTCACTCATCCATGTCTTTATAGACCTTGCTTTGTGCACTGGTGCACTTGGTGATGTAAGGCTTGGATGCAGCTGCTCGGCCATGGAATCCCATGCCATGAAGCTCTATATGCACATTTCTTCAGCTAATCTAAAGGCCACACAAAGTTTGGAGGTCTGTAGCTATTGACAGAAAGTTGGTGACTTCTGCACACTGTGTGCCTCAGCATGCGCTGTTCCCGCTCTGGTTTTACGTGGCCTACCACTTCGTGGCTGAGTTGCTGTCATTCCCAATTGCTTCTACTTTGCTATAATACCACTAACAATTGACCATGGAGTATTTAGTAGTGAGGAAATTTCACAAATTGACTAATTGCACAGGTGGTATCCCATCACGGTACGACGCTTGATTTCACTGAGCTCCTAGAAGTGACCCATTCTTTCAGAAATGTTTGTAGAAGCAGTCTGCATGCCAAGATACTTGCCTTTATATACCTGTTGCCATGGAAGTGATTGGAACACTAGAATTCAATCATTTGGAGGGGTGTTCCAGTACTTATATAGTGTAACTAAGAACGCCTGTCACTATCACAGTGTGACGTCCCATTCTGCTCCTTGTGTTCCCTTAGTCCTCATAGTTTTCCTTGCTCCCTGAGACGCTGTGTGGCTAAATGGGCTAGTGTGTATATACTGCTTAGTAGTTTTTACTATACTGTATATATATGTATATACTGTATATATATGTATATACTGCTTAGTAGTTTTTTCTTAATTTTGTGAAGTATCCTCAAATATAAACAGCACAGTGTAAGTAAAACTAATCGTAACTAATGACTCTAAGAAGATACTGTACACTAAAGGTAAATGTTATTTCCTGTTGTTCTAATGTTTTCATAGCGTGATGTGTGACCTTGAAAAGCTGCTGACCACATGTTATTTATGTGCTGCTGTGACTGAGACTCCATGCAGTATTATCAGCAGCACCTCCAAGCTGAGACTGCTGCTTCTGGAAACACTACTCACCCCATAGGCATCTGAGATAAGCTGAACTACATTGCTGGAGTCATTCTTAAGAACTCCAACTACCGACTGCGGGATTAGCTCACTCAGTGCCTGGGGGGGGGGGGGGGGGGCAAAAAAAAAAAAAAAATATTAGCTCTTTATCTGGCGTACTGCTCCATCAAGAAACACAGGTAGGGTCACTGACCTTGTACGTTGGAATGCTCTGCTCTGTGACAGCAAAGATCAGTTGAATGTTGTTGGCTGCGAGGACCCTGGAGAGCTGTCCAATGGAAGGATAGTCCTAAAAAAAAACAGAACAAAAAAACAGCAACTGTCACGAAATAGCAGCAGTACCTAACACTATCCACAGAGTTCAGGCCAACCGCTAAGTGGTGTGCATCTAATACGAGTTCAAGGATCACATATCCTGGAAGGAATAGACAAAAATAGGTATCTACTGACAGTCACGTACGTAAACTGTGTCTTTGTCATAGACGCCTTCTGCGTTGAGGTGGCACCGCCCGTCATTGGGCTGGTAAATCCCAGCCAGTCTGCCGTCTCCAGCCATGTGGAACGTGTCATCGGATGTGTAGACCAGAATTCGCGTCACGTTGCCCCAGCCAATTTGATCCTACAGGAAGGAAGCAATATATCTAACAAATCAAATGGTCTGCTGCTCTTCACCTGACCAGTACATCATTGTAACTGTACAATGTTTACATTCCCAGGCTATAGAGGAAGAATTGCAGAATGTAGATTTGTAGCCTAAATAGGGTTAGGAAAACTCTGTTAATTATATAAAATACGGTATATGGGAAAATACAGTAAAAGCTCTGATTAAAGCCCAGCTACTGGTACCTGACAAACTGCGGCTTGTATCATAGCATCCAGGCCACCCTCTGGGGAGTCCAAGTTGCCCGAGATGATCTGCTCACTGACCTTCCGCTTGAACTCATTGGCATGTTCTGTGAGTCCCAGCACATTTTTAAAGCTGAAGGCTGGCTGGCAGGTATCAAGGCGGGTGGGGCATGGATTATCCCGCCTGGCTTTCACTGTGCAGACGTAAGGCATGGATACCTTGTCTACAAAAGACCCAAAGCCTGCAGGTATTGGGGGTCAAAAGGCAATCAAAGAAGAGTTTTATTAAACATCATATTGTTGTTGAAAGTTGATATAACCTTCTAAAAACATTACAATTGTCTTTTAACAGAGATTAATGTTTCAATAGCTATAAGTCATTCATTAGCCAGTACTCACCAATCCGGACCTTACGCGTGACACGCAGCAGATTATTAAGGATCTCCTGGCCCAAATTCTTCACTTTCTCCAGGTCATCTTTCATGGAGTAGGACAAGTCCATGAGATAATACAAGTCAATAGGGTAGCCTTCTGCTCGTTTGAACTCCACATTGAAGGTCATAGGTTCTCCTGAAACAGTGATAAAATGCAGACGAGATTCTCGAACTGGCAGGGCAAGGACCAACTAACTCTCCAAATAAGTCAAAAAAAAGATAAAAATTTTGACTTGAATATTAGTTTGGACCCAGAGACCTTATAGCTTAGCTTTTGTTTAAATACGCAAGTAACAAGTTGATTATAAAGAGATGCTTGCAGTTCTACTGGTACCTCCTGTAAGACACTACTGAATCAACTTCATTGATTTACGTTATGAAATGTTTTAAATGTCCAATATTATTACATGTGTTAGTCACTTTAGAATCTGGAAAAACAACTTACATCAAAACATAAAATGTAAGCTGCAGCATTGCTTAGTGAGAACAGCAGTGGAAAAATAGCTCACCAACTCTGAGTTTTAAGTAGAGGTTCTGTGGTCGTAGCTGAACTATGTTTTCAGTGTCACTGGAGAGGTCGTCGTCTCTGCGGGTGTCTTTGAGGGACTCCCAGTAGAACACATCGCTACAATTTCTCTCTCTGAGAAACTCTTTCGTGTCACACCTCTGCTCATTGGCCTCGCCAGACTTCAGAAAGTCCTGAAACATGTCCTGCTTGTTTAATGTCTAGAATAGCTTAAAGTAAAAAGCAGTACCAATAATCAATGTGGCTATGCACCCTTTACATTTCAGTCACTTCTGATGCATTGACAATCTGACACTGAAACACTACATTATTATTTTTATTATCATTTGCTTATATTTATGCACAGTATCAAAAGCATTTCTGTGAAAGCAAAAAAAAAAAAAAAAACTGAACACTCAAAACTTTATTTCCAATCCTAAACGTATCCACCTTAGTTGGATTAGGGTGCACCTGGACAATAACGGCCACTATTAATAATTTCCAGACCAATTCCACCCTTGACAATGCAATAAGCTAATTAGCCTTCTGCTGCGATCATGTGGCCTACGATTAGCTCAAAATAAAGACAGCTACACCAGTAAGTCACCCTTTAACTGTAAGGTATAGGACATGACTAAGACTCCAAACAGATTGTCCCATTAAAATGAAGAGGAGAACCAAGAGGAGAATGATCAGTTTGTGCATGTTACAATATCACACCAGCCACTTAAATCTGGGTCCTAAAGTGGGGGAAGCCAAGAAAAAAAATCTTTATTCAATGAATCACACCTTGAAACTCATTGTAGACATGTGAAACAGCATTATGGGGATTCTGCGTCCTGTGGAAAAGGATTCTGCGGTGTGTGATGAAACAAAGAGAACTTTCTGTCCTTTGGTGCACTAAAGCATAGCAGAGACACCTTGCCCTGGCGTTCCATGTAAGACACCAGACAATAAACAGAAAAGACAGCTGAATAATGTCAAACATATATTGATTAAGAAAAACTTCAGGAAAAGTCCCCCCGGTAGGAAAAGTGAAACTGGAAAGAAGTTTCAAGAAGTACTTTTCATCATTACATTTACAGCATTTGGCAGATTTGCCAGAGCAACTTACATAAGTGCTTTAAGACTCTATAATGCATTTTTTCACGATACTGGCTCAATACCATCTATCTAATACTCTGCTGGGAAAATACTGTTTTTTTTTATTCAGGAAAAGTATAATACCAGAAGTGCTAATCCAGATATTTCTGAAAGAGGTAGGATTTAAGTCGTCGTTTGAAGACATTCAATGACTCAGCTGATCGGACAACTAGGTGCCAGAACAGAGAAGAGCCTAGATGTGTGTTTTCCTTGTGCCTTGAGAGGTGGTTGGACCAGTCGAGTAGTTCTGGGGGATAGATCGTGGTGCAGAACTTTTCATCATGACAGTGACCCAATACGCAGCGCCAGAGCAGCAATAATCTGAGTGCACATGTATCTACACTAAATCCTGCTCTTCTGTAATCAAAGGAAGACAGAACTTAGAACCATCTAGTGACTTCAGACTACTCTGTTGCAATCAGACTGATAGAAATTTACACCTATCATATCATCTGAATATTAGACTTCCTTGTCTGAGGGCTGGTTAGTGATAGGAAATAGAAGATCTAGGTTAAACATACACAACACTTTCGTTCCAGACAGAGTGCCCCATCAATCATTCAGTAGCTAAATCAATAGTTATCAGCAGAAACTGCTTTAAATCCAGCTGTAGGTTGTCCTTTTAATTAAGCTATTGCTGTTTTTGACCATATTTAGATGCTATACGGCAATATTGGTTAGCGCCATCACATCTAACTTTTACTAAGTTAACCCTTGCTTGACCATCTAACAATCAACATCATCGCCCAGCATACTGAATGTAATAGACTGCTTCCGGTTCATTTGGGCCAAAACGGCCTCCATTAGGCTTTGGCTATAACAGTGAATAGCACTGGGTGTGTTCATTCATTCGTGAGTATATTTGCCATGTGCACAGCAAACAGCCAGGTCCACTGTGCAATGAATATCTTAACAGTTCATAGAAGGCTCAATTGGTTGTACTGGCAATTAAGACAGAAAAGGGAAAACTCACCTTCTGTTTGCACCAGGCACAGTACAGGCTTTTCAGGCACTCCTGACAGGTGGGCTGAGGTTTGCATATTTTTGCTGTCTCTGAGAAACACCAAGAACAAAGGCCTATCAGGACAAACTCATCCCTGGCAGCCAACCCTGACCAACACAGGACCTGACTCCCTTAAAAGATCTCTGTCTCCATGAATTATGTGTGTGCATGTGTTCATCCTCTGGTCTAGGAGTACAGTCCCATGGCTGCCTCTGCATCCTCCTCTCGACAAGATACTTTGGGTAGAGGGTATACCATACACAAATACTAAGAGTAACACATAACACTCAGGAAAGAACTCCATTGTTCTGCTTGTTTCAACCCAAGGTGAATCTGAGGAAGTGGCCTCTTGTAGAAGAAACCTGGAGTGCTCTTACCTAAAGTCTGCATCAGCTGCACAAAATGCAGAAGAGCCACCAGCAACCATGCCAGCTTCTTCATTGCCTGCACAACAAGTTAAGGGTAAGAAATGGGATACCACAGACTAGCAGAGTACCCGTGATGGGTGTCAGCTGCCAACCACAGTGTTAGACTGGTTGTGCTGCTACATGTCTTGATGCATTCTTAATCACTGCCATAAGCACTAAAGTCTAGCCATCACCTAGAAACATAAAACTTTCAGACTATAAGATGTTTTATGTCCTAGGAATTATTTCAGATGTTCTGGGTTGTAAGTTTTGAACTGGATTAAGCATGATTGAATATTTAGGCGGAATGTGTTTGATTGCATAGTAGCACAATGAACTGAATATGACAAAATCTACAAAACATCATAACATCATTGACCAAAAGATCATGAAAACCACCAATCAGCTGACAGAACAGTTTCATAACCCTGTTACAACAAGCATGGGTTTAAATGTAAAGAAAAAACTTTTGATGTTTGGTCCATTACCGTTCTCAACTAAGCTAGTTTTAGGAATCAAGGGGCATGCGAAATTTGTGATATTGTGTTCAGATTTCATATACCCATTAATACCATAATATCTGTCCTTTAAAATGCATCATTTTCACTTCAAACTACCACCAGATTATTGAAAATATATGTTTTGTGCTACATTTCCAGAAAAAATAGTACTAATTTGTACCTTTGCTTATCACTGGGGCTGTACCCTCAAGGGTTTGCTAATTTTACCCCTAGATGTAGGTAAATGTACCTTTTAAGGTACAGAAATGGACTATGAGGAACATTTTTGTATCATTTTGGGTATATTAATATTGTTTGTACCTTGGGATGCTTCTCAGAGTCAATTTCTGTACCTTAAGAGGTACAATTACCTAAAGGGTACAATTTGCAGACCCTTGAGGGTACAGCTCCAGTGACAAGCCAAAGTACAAATTGGTTCTCTTTTTTTCTGAGAGTGTACTTCTTTAAAGCAGGTCTTTGTGGGCAGCTATTATAGGCTCCCATATGGATTACACAGAGTATTATTCTCTTGTCTCACTGAGCCTCTCACATTAACCAAAAATGCACTAAAATGGAAGGACTGTAGCTGATGCAGCTGCCTGAGCAAAAACCCCAAGCCACAAACCAGGTTCTTCCTGATTTTCTGTAACACGTATCAAACTGACACTAGCCTTGAGTGCTAGATACATGAGAACTTCAGCACAGTAACAGGAATTCGACACACAAAGTTTATGTTACACGTGAGGCTCATTACATTAGGGTCAGCACTGCTCAGACGTTTGAAAAACAGCCATACATCCATATAATTATTATTGAATGCAGGGTCCCACACACCACAGCTACGTGAAACTGAGAGTAGAGATGTCAGGAGGAGACTGCAACTATGCCTTGCACCTATTTTAACCCATTTCAAGTTCCTGTGACCCATTTTCATGTAAGACTCCTGTTACGCTCAACAAGTTTCTTATTGTTGTTAAAAACAGGAAATGAGACATATGACCAAAAATAAGACAGAAAAAGGGTTTCTTAATGCAAATGACAAAGAATCATGAGCTTATGGGGTGGCTCACTTGACCAAGCTATACATTAACAAGCTACAAGTACGACTTTTCACAAGACATTGATTTTGGTGCAAGCTTCCAGCAGAAAAAGAAAATGTCCCTTCTGCCTTTGCCAGGGATTATTCTAGATTAGTTATATCTTGAGAAAACTTTGAGAGAAATCATTGGACTTTTTTCTGGAAAGTAGCTAAGCTGACTCCGGTTTCCCCCCACAGTCCAAAGACATGCTGAGGTTAATTGGCGTTCCTAAATTGCCCGTAGGTGTGTATGT
>JAODKL010000088.1:567125-585508 GCA_026780765.1 Petrocephalus schoutedeni
CTATATCTTGATTTAGTCTGTAGCTTGATTCAGTCTGTAGCTCGCGCTTCATTCTTTACCCGTAATTTACGCCCATGGTACAAGTAACATATTAGACATTAAAATGCAAATGAGACTAAAGAAGAAAGCAAGCTCAGCTCATTGTCATTTTATAAAAATTTGAGATCAAACAGAAATGTCTTACATTTCATATGAGATATGAGTTCTGGCCCTCATATCTTGTGATGGGAGGACATTAGACTGATGTCATTACAGGGGTGCAACCTGCTGGGTACTGAGGTACAGCTCTGAAAACCATCAACGGCTTTAACACTAAATAGTTCATACTTCACTTGCCTGTGTGCCATTACAGTCTTTTTGGTCATACCAGACTTTTGCGTACAAACTACATTTGTCCATGTACACAGATGGTTGTGGTCAGCATACGTGTTCACCAGATCGGCAGAGGGAAGATGTTTTCTTAGTCTGAATGAAGATTACACAGGAACTGTGCACAAGAATACATCCACATGTTCCTTTAATAATGAGTCATTTATATATTTGTGGGTACTATTCTTCTGCTTGGTCTCCAATGACCTTTGCTCTGTGAAAGTCAGTGCTGCTGCCTACTGGAAACACCTAGTCATGCACTATCAATTCCTTGCACATGTGCAGTCGACGCACCCAAAATCTTTGTGCAGACTGTGCAGACTATAAGTGGACCGAAACGGCATGTGGACAAGTGAAGTATGAATTAGGCTTAACACCACTGAGACCAGAGACAATTTTACAAAGTTAACAACTAAATAATGACACTGTTGACAACTGCTGAAAGCCAGTAGCTTGTAAACGGTGAACTCTACAGTTTCTGGCTACTTCCTGAAATGGATCTCAAGACATCCATGGCTCTGCTTGGCCCTTACACAAGCCCTTTCTTTTTGATCACATGCTCCAAGGTAGCTTTTTCAGAGGTATCCAGGTTGATTTTGTACTTGGCTAAGATCTTCAGGATGGGCCTCAGCTTGAGCCACCACTCCGTCTTCGGGATACGGTGTCTATGGGGAGGGGTTGGGTTGGGGGGGGTGTTGGGTGGAGAAGATAAAACCTGATTAATGATAATGGCAGCTATGGCCAGGTCATACTTCTCACCGAGTCATTCACTCAGCTTTTAGGACCATAGCCTCCAACATTCCTGAATTCTCCAGGTTTCTCCTGATTCTCCATCCCTCTTCCCACCGTACTCCCAATTGACCATCTCTCCCTATAAAACCCTGCTGTTCCACATCCACATTTTTATGATTGTGAGAATCGGTCCCCCGGGAAGGTATGTAAGGACCTTCTGATGCTTTAATTTTGCTCATTTATGTCCTTAACAATAATGTTAACCATTATGCAAGATTCCTAAGAAAAAGACTAACAGACTGATTCAGGTTGGACTCAGCCAAAGACCGATAAACATAATTTCACTGCTGTGCTGTTTGCTGTAATGTTTATCACATTAAAATAATTCCACTGCTGTATTTAGCATGCTAAAGGAACATTAGACGTAAAGCGAGAGGACTCACTCAAAGTCTGTTTGCTCCTTCAGCTCTGCAAGAGGCAGGAATACCAAAGCCCTCTTCTTCATGCCCAACACACATGCCGAATTTGGCGTGTTAGCAAAGATGCGGCCTTGGAGAGAATGAACACGAGAAAGACATGACAGCAGTCACAATCATAAAGAACACATGATCACAGTAACTGCCCAGACCAAATTCTAGAATTTTGATAAGTTACAGCTGAAAACCTCACAAGTACAGCTGACAAACGACACTTCATGAACCTTTTGTGATATTTTGAGCCCACATGGCGCTTTTGGTTTCCTTTTCAGCATGCTTTGAAATAGAGCAAATTGTCCTGGAAGTGTCATTTTGGCCGTCTCTACAATAAAGAATACATTATAACTAAGATTAACTATCTGGTTTCTTCAGTTTTAACTCAGGAGTAAAAATAAGCCTTTATCATAATAATTATCGATATCGACTGATATGATTTTTTTTATCGTGGTGACACTTTTTGGCCATATCGTCCAGCTTTAATCATGAGTACTAAATGAAGACTCATGAATTTATGGAACTTTTTGAAGTTTCCATTAAAAACCTCCAGATAGTCTTTGAGATGGACCATTTTGGTCATATAGGATGAGAAGAATGTTCATTCATCATTCATCTCCACGTACCATGTCTGTAACATTCCTTCAGCTTCTCGGTCAGCCAGAGGACAGCCTTTGCTCCCATTTTGGTGCCAAAATTCCTATCAAAGGGGGTGGGGGTACCACCCTAAATGATGGTAGAGATGACACATTTCAATTGCTTAATACAGTCATTTTGAAATACATAATTACTCATCTGTCTTTATTTACGTCATTCAAGAAACACAGAAGATGTTTTATGTGTATAAGGCTCATATCTAAACGAGATGCTTCGTCTATGCTGGCTTTTAGCTGGACCTTTAAGTAACCTTAGCTGTGCTACTGAACACTGTAACTACACAAATCAAAGTGTATTGAACTGAATTTGCTTCAGCATTGCAGTGATTGGTTGATGGATCATAAAACCGCTAGGGATCACAGTCATTTATTTGATTTGTTATGATACTATAAGACAAGATAACAGAGCACCATTCATTCATCCATACATGCTCTAACCACGTTTTGGTCAGGATTGTGGCAACAATTAAACTTTGCTTAATCAATTATTTTTTTAATTGTTCATGGGTTAAACTACATTCGAATAAACATTGTATGATTACAGGGAAAAAAAATATATTATCTATTGTCCTGCAAAACTGACAAAGATTAGGGGTTATGACGGATTGATGGGTTAAGATTACTGTACTTATATGATTAAGTGGATCTTCACTGAAAGATTAGTTTAGTTTAGTTGAATTTAGCTTAGTTTAGTTTAGTGCATTAGTCCATCCTAACTGACCTGCTGCATATGTCCCAGGACATTCTTCCGGCAGTCAAAGACTCCCTTGCCTTCCTCGGAATACAGGTTAAAGATGAAGTCGGTGGTATAATTCTCATTGCATCTCTCATTCCTGGGAGCGCAGCAAAGAGGGACAGATGAACACAGAGCAAAAATCAGGGATGAGGTTTTGGTGCTGCCTTTCTGTTACATTTACACTTATGCTTGCATGCTATTCAGCAGACACTTCTGTCCAAAGTGGTGAACATCTGAGGCAGACTACATCAGGAGTATGCAGCTGCCACAGCCGCCTCAGCTGACGTGAAGTTAAGCTGAGCTTCCAACAAATGACTAAGAAGTGGAGCCATAGCTATACAATACGCTTTGGCCACATTTTATAACTATAGCTGCTGGTACAGCTGTACACTTCTGCTTGTCCATCAATGTGACTGTGCATGTTCTGAACACCCATGACCTCAGTTGTCCTCCTCACATGCCTGCATAGTGGCTGAGCTGGTATTCCTCCCTATTTGGTAGTTTTTGGTTCCTCTGCGCTGCTGTCTTCTGGCTATCTCTTTCTGTCTGTGTAAATGATGAAATAATGGATTGCCACACACCCTGGTAAAACACCTGTTGTGAAAATTTCTAAGGTTTTACATATCAGGATATGATAAAGAAAAAAGTATTCTGGTCCTTCGCAGGTAAATTAGGTAAATACAACCCCAGATGAACAACAACACACGATATATTACACAGGGTCATTATTTATTTAGCAAAAACTAAGCCAAAATGCAGAAGTACCGTACTGTGTGAAAAATAAGCATACCCCTACAGCTTCCATAGGAATTAAGAGGGGAAGTAGCAGCTAAGTGCTGCTAATCAAATGCAGTTGTGTAACTGATCATCAGCAAGTGTGACCACATCTATAAAAGCAGAACTTCCCAAGCACACAAGCAAATCAACAACGGAATGGCTGAAAAAGAAAACAATCAAAGTGTAATGGCCCAGTCAAATCCCAGACCTCAGCCAGGTCGAAATGCTGTGACGGGACCTTCAGAAAGCTGTGTATAACAGGATGTCAGCAAACCACAATGAACCAAAATTACGGTGTGAAGTAGAATGGACAAAAATTCTCACGCAATGATGTGAGGCACTGATAAAGTCATACAGAAAATGAATACTTCAAGTTATTGCTGCTAAAGTTTCTGCAAGCTATTGAGTCATGGGGTGTACTTAGTTTCTCCATTTTGGCTTCATATTTGTTAAATAAATAATGACACGGTGGAATCTGTTGTGTGTTGTTTTACATCTGAGGTTAGATTTAAGTAATTTTGGAACCAGGTAAGGGTTATGATACATAAAACCTTAGAAATTAATGATTTTTATATACACATGCCTGTGTATAAAAAATGAATTAATTTGGGCCTAAGAGGACCATCCTACCCTTGGTAACTACCTACTCTCATTCTTCCCCTGATTAAATTCATTTCCCCACTTCAGCATCTTCTGCATGATGCAGACCCAGAGTGTCACTGTAAGGATGCACACCTGAGAACCAAACCTCTTTTCACAGTCGTCTTCATCTTCTCCACCAGATGCTCCACGTTCACCTGTCGGTGAGAAAAAGGTGTCAGCTGCACGCTGCGTGTAACGCGGCTCAGGTCAGTGCCTCCTGGTTGTGTCTTTCACCTCAAGGTCACGGATTTTGAAGGACTCCTCGTAGATGTAGGCAGCGTCTGCACCGGCGGCCAAGCCTGCCATGGTGGCCAGGTAGCCACAGTAACCGCCCATCGTCTCAATGATGAACACACGCCTTTTTGTGCCAGCGGCCGACTGCTTGATCCTGTCACATGTCTGGAAGACAGAGGATTTGGGGATTTTTATTTGTAATATGCAAGGTATACAGCCAAACTATAACCTGCAGTAAAATTAAAGGTGGCCAATTCCGCCAAAATAAAAAATTGTAATATCAATGAAAGAGTAAAATAGAAAAGAATAACAATAAATATATGAAAATAGGATACGGATAATTCTATTTAAAAAGAAAGGAGAAAAGAGAAAAATGCATTTAAATAAGCTAAGTGTTTTAAAAGGACTTATTTACAGTCAACATTGATATCAATGGGTTGTTCTGCATGTCTGTACAGTATTACGCATAGCACATTTCCATTAGTAGAATAACCCTCAAGGTTTCAGACAATGTGTATAGATTTGAATGTGGATGTGAAGGTTTGTTTACATCAAGTTTCATTATTTTTATTATCATATCATCTACAGATGTGACATAGCACCATGGTGCAACTTAGAGACAGGATATGACATGCACTTCACGGTAAAACACTACACGCACACAACACTTAATTTTAACGTCAAATACGCGGATGCACACAGCAAGTAACACAGCTACAGTACATATACGAGCAGCGATGCGCATGGCATGACGGCCACATGGTGTCACACTATGTTTATCCTTGTAATTAGTAGGAGAAAATTATCTCGTTATGTGGAGAAAACAATATTTGTCTCTAGATAAGAAAATTATCATTTCGTTATCTTCAGATAACGTTCACGGTACGAAACAGTCGTAGAGGTGAGAATCATCAACGCGCTGGATGATTGGCGTGTACGTCGCGGAGCCGCGCTATTAAAGAGATACTTTAATTTTCCTAAATGAAATACGATACGCCCGAACAGGGACTTGAACCCTGGACCCTCAGATTAAAAGTCTGATGCTCTACCGACTGAGCTATCCGGGCTCATAATTTCCGCGGCTCAGCTACAGCCCAGATATTCCAAGTCTTACTATTGCAAGCTCTTTTGACATTGGGTTTACCTTTGACAATGGCCATCAATGACAGAATGCTATTTCAACTAATTATAAATTTAGTTTAGACAAAGGTTAACAAGCATGTTCTCAATTGTTGTAGTAGTAATAATTGTAGTAGTAGTAGTAGTAATAATAATAATAATAATAATTATATCTTGAACTGGGTTTCTGTTGTGACTATATTGTATACATGGAGCCCCCACTATGTCCAATTTTCTTCCATAACAGGATGGTTAAAATAATTAATATTAATATTTTTTCATGTCTGTAACATATAACCTAGACACTGAAAGGTGTCACTTGTGTAGTTTTGCTAGTATGACGTCAGTATGATTATCTAACTGTCTATTTTTCCAAAGAACCGCTTACCGCATGCGGCGGTGTGGCTGCTTTGATCTGATAAATTGGGGGCCGAACTGAATACCAATATTTCTGCAGCCGCGACGCACACGCCACACATGCAGTGTGGCCCGGCCCTTACAAATCAACCAGCAGATGGCAGTATAGTCACAGTAATTACAAAGATCACGCTATTCGCGTATCGCCTTGTTTAGTTGATTTGCATGGAGGTCTTCTTACCGACACACCAAGGTGACACCATCATACTTGAACCTCACCTATACAGTGCTTTATCCAGTCACCAGTCTCAACAATTATATAGCAGGGTCACCCAGCATCCCTAGAGCTGCTAGGGTTAAAGGCCCTGCTTCAAGGCCCAACAATGCCCACTTTCAAGGTGTGTGCCCATGACTAGGGCTGCCACTTTCACTCTGATGAATTAAGCGATGCCCCACCTGAGGCCATGAGAATAAAATTTTTTTTTTTCTTATAATACAGAACAATCCCATATCATACCTTAACATCATGGGCACAGAGTCCTCGCATGCAAAGTCATGACCCCCCCCCCCTGCCCCACATGCCTGGTGTATATGGTAGAGGTTGAGGAATGATGGGGAATGTTGATCCTGGGGGTTACGGACACACAAACACACCCACACACACACACCATGAACCTGAGCCCAGACCATCGAAAGTGTGCTTGTGTGTGAGTAAAGGCAGTGATGGCCTTGGGGCCACCCGACAGTCCTCACCGTGGTGATGGTGTTCAGGGCTGTATCGGCACCGATGCTGAAGTCTGACCCTGGCACGTTGTTGGACACGGTGGCGGGGATTACCACCAGGGGGATGCAGAGCTCCTCGTACTTCTCCCTCGCCGTCACAAGCTCAAGGCCGCCCACGAAGGCCTGGGACAACCAGCGAAGGCCGCAAAGACGTGACAAGGCTCAGTACACCGTAGTCACTTACATTCTGTACGTACGTATGTAAGTAAGTATCGTGCCAGTTAAATATATGCTCATTACATCATAGGAGCGATGATTCATAAAACACTGTACTGCAAACTCAGAAAAAAGGGTACCAATTTGTACCTTTGCTTGTCACTGGGGCTGTACCCTCAAGGGTCTTGTACCTTTTAAGGTACAGAAATGGACTATGAAGAACTGTTTTGTACCATTAGTGGAACATTAATGTTGTTTGTACCTTGGGGATTCATTTCTGTACCGTATAAAATGCAATTACCTACAGCTAAAGGTACAATTGGCAGACCCTTAATGGTACAGCCCCAGTGACAAGCAAAGGTACAAATTGGTACCCTATTTTCTGGCAGTGTGTACGTGAAATGTTGGAGGCCTCTGTACTAAAGTGCTTGAGAGTTTTTCTTTAATAAACCAGCAGATCATGCCAGGAGAGATTCTGCTTACTTGGCCCCCTCACCTCAAAGCCGCCAATAATGACCAGACCATGGATGTTAAACTTGGCTATATTGAGGCTGATCTCCTCAATGACACTTTTTGGAAGTGTTCTTTAGAGAGAGAGAAGGAACAAAACAGATCTTACCACTAGCACACAATCGCAGCAGTGTTCCTTTCGCAATATTAATATTGTTTGCTACTTAATTATGGTTTTCTGCATTTAATCATGCATACGGGTGGTTATTTTAATGCAGATGTCATCACTGGTATGACATGCTGTCTTATCTGCGATCCTTTCTCAGGAAGACAGTTATGCTCTTTTCAAACAGGAGGTTTTCAGCCCCTACAGACAGCCTACATAACATTTAACTTGGAACACTTTACCTCTTGGTGCCCAGCTGGGATCCACCCTTCCCAGTCCAACCACCAACATCAGACCACGTGATGGGTACAATCTGGGGTGGGGTGGTAAGTTGGAGTATGTGAGCACTCCATGATTTATTAAAAAAATACTTTTCACGATTTGCACAATGAATAAAAGCAAAAATTGACAAGGAAAAAACTACTATAAGTTAACCAGAGATGTCGAGGTTGACTGTAGTTTCCTGTGGAGTTGAGCGGTCTTTACCTGGCCATTTGCCAATCCGTCGAATCCGTCATGCACTGCCAGCATATGGTGACCTTGGGTGATGCCAATCCTGACCGCAGCACGAACCGCAGCATTCATCCCAGCACAAGGGGCACCAACGTTCAAGATGGCAATATTGATGTTACTCTAAGGTGCAGAAAGTTATGGGTCATAATCATTTCTACACATTCGGGGGCCTGCCTGCGGATACTACTAATAACAGGGGTTTGACGATTCTCCAAATTCACGGTTTTGTTCAGACCCTGGTTTTAGAATCATGATTCGGTTCATACTTCGATTGTTTTGCTTTGTCATTTTTTTGGGGGGGGGGGGGGGGTATATAAGGAAAAAGGCGGGGGGGAATCTGAGTTTTATAAATCTTTAAAGTACCGCTGGAATCAATGTTGGGATGATGTGTCTTGATATGCTGTTGCATATTTAGAGTGTTGTCTGACATCTAGGGAAGCAATTTGAAACATGATAAAACACACACACAATTTGTTTTCGACACGGTTGCAATCCCTATACGCCACTGAATAACCACAATGCTCCCACGCCGCTGACTTGCATGTGCCCGGCAGGCCTGCAGACTCAGGGATATTATCCATCTGGAGCTAATAAAACTAACCTTGCTTTTGTGTCAGATGTGATCACTCGATCAAATGATTGGATCAGAAAGTCACGTGGCAGACACAGAGAGAAGACACAAAAAATTCATACAGCTGGCCCTAACTTTAAACAGAACAATCATTTATTGATTTATATGTCTTATAGTGTTAATTGTGAAATGAAAAACTTTCTAACATTAGCATCATAATAAGAGCTCAACAGGCTGCACCTGGCAGCAGGTCAGAGTTTCAGAAGGGTTATACTATTAACTACTACTAATAAAAATTATTATAATATGCAGAATAGTCAGGCTGGTGAATTTGTATTAATGCTTCTTTAAGAACTAGGAAATCTTAAATTTGAATCAAGGCATGCATTTCCTCACCTTTGCCTCTGAGGGGTGGACATGAGCCAACAGCCTGTATGTATTCCAATTGTTTTCAAAACTCCTTGATTTAAAAAAAAATATATGAAAGAGTTAGCAGCCTAATTGAACTTTTCAGGTTTTACAGCAGTCAAACAAAAGGAGAAATTTAAGCATGAGACGAACAACAGGACACCTACTTGCCCCTGAGTTTGACAGCATCATCAAATCTGCCCTCTTCCATGGCTATAGTGACCTCTTTTGTCTGATAATGAGGGAGAAGAAGAGAATGGCAAAATACGACTTAACAATGCTTGGTTTGAACACATTCTTATTTACACCCATGTCTGCTAGTCACAAAATAAAGCTTAAGTATGTTTGTTCCTTCATGACTGCCATCTCTCTGTAGTGTGCGCCATAGCGATTCACCCGGAATGACACCTCACCACTTGCACACACTCCATCAGTGGCACCCTGATGGCCATGTTTCCCGTCAAGCTGACCACACAGGCAGGCGTGTCTGGGGTAGCCTCCAGGAGGGCCATTACAGCCTCGACGCCCATCCTACTTCCCTGGGGGTGCAGAGAGATGCCATCATTAATGCTGCAACTCTGGCTTGAGTTGTATCTGTTTGAACAGGTGTACCTATCTGATGGGGTCATAGTTAATTGGATCAGGATTGACTGGTAGACAGATAGAGGTAGTAGAAGAGGGAGCAAACGGATGGGAGATGAGTACCAGGATCCTGTCAAAAGCAGATGGCGTCCCGCCTCTCTGTACGTGTCCAAGGACTGTAGCGCGAGTATCGTAACCCAGCCTCTTAGTGATCAGCTACAGGTAAATCAAGAAGAGAAGGGAGCAAAGCCATCAGTAGTGGAAGTCATTCCTTAGAGGGCTCTCCATGGAGCATACAGTACTGTGCAAAAGTCGTAGGCAGCCAAAGGAAATGATGCCTAAATGATCATTATATTGGTACGAAACTTGTGCTGTTATGCTTGTCAAAGTGTGTTAGCTTAGCCATTAGCTTAGCCAAACCTCTGCTAAAATCGCCCCATTATTTGCAGCAACCATACATTACAGTCAATTTTTTTGACTCCACCACTAGCACACGGCATATAGCTAATCAATATCTCATTGACTTTTTTAACTAATTAGGTTAATTAAATAAATGAGCTGGTGATGAAATTTAATTAATACATGGAATTGCTGGGGTGCCCCTGAGGAGAGGTTTGGGAACTGAAGTGGTGTTCATCTGGCCGTCCAGCAAGATATCAGTAACTTTTTGGAGAACAGAAGAAAATTTCATTAGTTTTTATTGTGTTATTCTTAATTTTCACATGTTCTAATGTTAAATTGTGTTTTTTGTTCTGAGGAAATGTGCACTTGCTACCCAGATAAATAGCTTTAAACATTTCCTTTGGCTGCCTAAGACTTTTGCACAGTACTGTATGTCCCGGTGCGAAAGCTGGATTACGTAGGATGTAAAGGCTGTGAGAGAGACAGGTGGTGTCTGTGGGAACTCACATCCTTGACCAGGTTGGAGGTGATGGATTTGCCCTGCCTGTCGATGGCCCCCTCCGCCACTATGATCACATTCAGACGAGAGCCTCTGCCTCGAGTCTGAGGTTGTGGAGAGCAACGCTGTATCAGAACAGGAAATCCCCAGTGCTGAGGCAGCGCGGGCAGTGGGGACATTAGAGGTTCACCTCAGCCAGTCTCCTGCACAGATGGTCCTCCCAGTTCTCCTCTGGGGGCATCTCCGGGATGAAGACCCAGTCGGCCCCACAGGCCAGGGCGGTGACCAGGGCCAGGTATCTGCGGGGAAGTGGGGTGCCATGTGACCATGCTGCACTCATGCTGACATACAAAGACAAATGCACTCAGACACTCACCCACAGTGTCTACCCATCACTTCCAGGATGAAGGTCCTCTGATGACTGGGCAACAGAAGAATGTTGACATCAGATTCAAATTAAAGGACACACACAGATTCAAATCAAATAGTCCAGTTGCATCTTTCACTATTACTCTGTATTTAACAAATCAGCCAGATTATCTCACTGAATGACATTTAAATCAGACTCATGACTCTTGAAAATGGTGTTCTGCTCTGGACTTTTTAGTTTGACAACAATGAACGTGGAAGCAAAAATGGCCTCTCTTTTCAATAACCACCAGCATGCTCTGGGCAAAGCACATGAGCACCTCTGGGCTGTGGTGGTGATGGCGTCCACCACCTCTATGATGCGGTGCAGGGCAGAGTCGGTGCCAATAGTCATATCGGTGCCACAGAAGTCATTGTCAATGGAGCCCACCATGCCCACGATGTTGAGGTGGGAGGACTGCTTCGCCTCTGCTTCTGTGATCCTGCCTGGATGTGGGGTGGGATCTCAGCTCAGCCAATGAGAAGCTCGTTATCTAGTGGTGCTGCATTTTACGGCATTCAGATCTTGTGTTTGAATAATCCAGGAGACTACTGGCATGCTGAACTAGGAATTAATGAGTTCATTATTCAAAGAAACAATCAGAAGAGAGCATATGAATTCACCATCGTTTTCGTTATTTACATGTGATTGTTAGTCAGACTTGACATTCTGATGACTACTGAATGGCACCAACCAAGTGGAGTTAGATGAAGTGGAGAATCCAGAGTAGGTCTTGGCTGAAGATGCTGAGTTTTAATGCTGGAGAAGGTGCTGATGGTTTGAAGGGTACTGGGGGAAGTGATGATGGTACGAAGGTTTTTAACCCTGGGGAACCCACAGGGTCATATTTGACCCTGCCTTTTATTTCTGCCTTACATTAAATCCACTCATCAAAGTAAAGCAAAGTATTTTTTTGGTTTTGCTTTGCAGCCCAGTGTACCATATAAGACCCAAAAACAAAAGTCAAATCTTTACTTCTATGAGTGGGTTGAATGTAAGGCAGAAATAAAAGGTGGGGTCAAATATGACCCCGTGGGTTCCCCAAGGTTAAGAACCCTAAAGCTTACCGGCTTTGATAAGGTCAGCCAGCAGCTCGCTCCATTCGCTGCGGAACTGGTTAGCTCCAGTCAAGCTGCCGTCGCCTCCGATCACACAGAGGTTCGTGATTCCCAGCTTCACCAGGTTGTAGGCAGCCTTTGTGCGCCCTTCCCTGGTGCGAAATTCCTGACAGCGGGCACTGCCGATGACGGTACCCCCCTAAATCCCGGACAGAGTGACAGTTAGGGGGAGGCAGATATGATCACCCAGCAGGAGGAGGGCACGGACATGCTCGAAACAGAAGCCCCGAGACACGCTTTGCTCAAGTTATCACCAGGCATTTTCCCTGCTGTCTTGACCTGACCGCTCATGCCACACTCCCAGGCTCCACCCTATCCTCAGCGCCGATCTAATTGCAGTGAAGGAAACATTTAGCTCTTGACCAGAAACTGCATTGTTTCCCAATCAGTTTAACAGGGTGTACAAGGGTATGCTTAACTACAAGGTTACACTGCTCGTATAAGTTAAATGTCAGTGGGTCAGAGGATGAAGTAAGCATGTGAGGAATCAGTTAGAAGGTCACAGTGAGGCTCAGATTGGCAAAGCAAGCTTGGGGTGGGATAAGCGGTTATATGAGCATCAAGCATTGCTAAACTATCCTCAGGGGCATTTTAGGCTGAGGGGTTGCCATACACAGGGTGATAGAATTTTAGCGTGTTTGAATGACGTACATGCTTCCGGGGTCTATGACGTGGGTTACAAATCCAGTCATCAGTTTCACATAGTTTACTGTCCCAGAGGTAGAACCAGGACTTGGTAGCAACATTAATGCTTAATTTCCTGCTTGAAAACTATGATGCGCCAAATTTTTTGTCAAATTTAACCTGTATTCTAGTGATTCCCAGCGTTCTGTAGCTCCCTTCAGAAAACTAAACAAGTGTGATAGAAACACCAAAAAAATGTTGTCATGTTACATTAAATCAGTTGGAACTAGAAGGGAGCTTCCTCTTCAGCACAAATCAACAGACACTGATTACTAGGGTTTGCAAGTGGTTCTCCAGTCACAAGAATGGGGTTTAAAGGTGCAGGAGTCTTAGCAGGTTTCCCAACAATATTGCCTGGAAGGAATCTCACCAGCTGCAGCATCATGGACACACTCTCCCAAGTGGCTGGACGGATATGGTCTCCTCCATCCACCAGCCCCTGGTAACCCTACACAAAGAGACAACATCACCCAGTCTGCGATGTCAGAAATAACTAGAACTTACAAATGTTTGGTCTACATTCTTCATTGTTTTGACAGCTGTTGCCATGGCAGCCTGGATGTAAACACCCTTTAGATACTGTCATGGGACATGGCACTCACCTCGTGGATGAAAAAGACTTTGGCTCCTGTGTAGATGCCGACCCTGACGGTAGCCCTGACAGCAGCGTTCATGCCTGAAACATGCAAGCCAGAGTCAGCCTGTTCCTGCTTCTTTCCCTCGGCTCAAAAGGGCTACTACAGTCGTGGCCAAAGGTTTTGAGAATGACACA
The DNA here is from genome assembly GCA_026780765.1 of Petrocephalus schoutedeni. Classification (NCBI taxonomy): domain Eukaryota; kingdom Metazoa; phylum Chordata; class Actinopteri; order Osteoglossiformes; family Mormyridae; genus Petrocephalus; species Petrocephalus schoutedeni. Next base: position 580,731 of record JAODKL010000088.1, read on the forward strand.
AATATTGGTTTTCTCAGAGTTTGTTCCTTCAGTTTCCATGATGCCAATTCGCATATACTTCAGAATGTTATGAAGAGTGATCAGATCAATTGCAATTAATTGCAAAGTACCTTGTTCAATTGGGGTTCAATTGCTCAAAAGGTTCAATTGCTGTGAAGAAGGCTTCAGGGCACCCAGGAGCCGCTACCATGAGTGCTACCATCAGTCCTGTGTCATGCCAGCAGTAAAGCATCCTGAGGCCATTCATGTGTGGGGTTGCTTCTCACTCAAGGGATTGGACTCATGCACAATTTTGCCTGAGAACACAGCCATAAATAAAGAATGTTATCAAACCATCCTCCGAGAGCAACTTCTCCGAGCTATCCAGAAACAGTTTGGTGAAGAGCAATGCCTTTCCAGCATGATGGACACCGTGCCATAAGGCAAAAGTGATAGCTAAGTTGCTTGGACATCGAAATTTTGGGTCCATGGCTAGGTGGTTCCCCAGACTTTAATCCCATTGAGAACTTGTGATCAATCTTCAGGAGGCAGGTGGGCAAACAAAAACCCACAAATCTTGCCAAACTAAAAGGACTGATTATGCAAGAATGAGTTGCCATCAGTTAGGATTTGGCCCAGAAATTTATTGAGACCATGCCAGGGCAAATTGCAGAGGTCTTGAGAACGAAGAACCAATACTGCAAATATCGACTCTTTGCATAAACTTGATGTAATTGTCAATTAATGCCTTTGAAATATATGAAATGCTTGTAATTATACTTCAGTACACCATAGAAACATCTGACAAAAAGATCTAAAAACACTGAAGCAGCATACTTTGTGAAAACCAATATTTGTGTCATTCTCAAAACTTTTGGCCACGACTGTAATTCCCACCCTTAATAACTGTAACCAGAGAGTCTCACTGTAACAACAACAGAACCAGCTTGATAAAAGAGCTAAAGTCTATGTATAATGGGAGCCTTTTGATTTGAAAGAGGATATATAGAGAAAATGTCTTGCTTAGCTGATGTATGCATCAATGATATATCATTCAAGGATACAGCTGCAGGCACTAGAGTGAATTAATCCACCTCTAGTTCCTTCATCATGTCTGTAGTCAACCTGCAGGCAAACAAGTTGTCCGTCTTCTATTGCTATGAACATCCACTGGGGTCACATGACATTGAGAATTTTAGTTCTACCCACATGACTGTTATTGCAAAAAAAAACACCCTGCTTAGAAATGAATAGTAGGGACAGTAGCTAAAAGTGCAAAATAGCAGACTGGTTGTTTGGAGAGAAGTGGTTATTTTGGATAGAGATGGGATGGGTAGAATCTATAGTGGGTAATGACTTTTCTGCATCTTCATCTGATACAAATTTATGTGTCATGGCTTTCAAAAAGAAACCACGCTGAGAACGTCCTGCAGAACAACATTTGAGAAGAAGGGACTAAACAGACCAAGCTAAAGGGCAAGTGATCGGGGACATGCCTCTAACCCCCCAGGCCTCTCCTATTTCAGAGAGGGGCTTGGAGCTGGGTGATGCCTGCAGTCGTATGACAAAAAGGTCACCCCCTCTAAAATTACCCCCAGCAGGAAGAAGAGAAAGAGAAAGTCAGCGTTTGTGCATTTTGACCTGTCTGAAATGTGAACCAAGATGAAATGCAAACTTAGAACTGTACCTTATATACAGAGTTATGGTGACTCTTTAGGAGAGCAGTGTTTAAAATGGTTTAGATACTACAAAAGGTCATAAACTGGGTTTAAAGTCCCAGGAAAGGTCAATGCAATTCTACTCTGCCACATGGCCCCCCACATTTAGGATTTATATAGATTTCAGCTGCAGAGTGTACAGGAGGTCCTACTGCCCACCTACAGAGCAGCAAACTAAACACGAGCAACACAGGATGATATGGAGAAAATGTCTTTGCCTTTAAGGGAAAAGATTCATATGGAAACTGATCTTTACATACGCTAAATGAAACTGCACGTACGACTACTTCTCTAAGGACCCTTCACAGTTTAAATAGCATATGATGGGTTAATCTCATTCCTGTATTATGAGAAGGTCAAAACGAACTCAGTCAGGATTTCAGGGGAGCTGTCATCATTCTGTAAAAGTAAGACTCCAGGATGGTTCTAGCGATGTCTCCGTCTAAGGGATATGCACACATCACTGTTTCTGTACCCAATATATCAGCTGTGTCCAGTCTCCACACTATCCCAGGCCATCGGCACCTGCTCGGCCCCCTAGTACTTACCCTGCGCGTCCCCACCGGAGGTCAGCACAGCAATGGCCCGTCCAATGCCCATTTTAGTTGGGTCCAAGCGGGCAGCGCCCACCATTGCCGCCATCGCGTCTCCAGGAAGCGCACAGAAACCGACCGGAAAGGAAAAAGCAGGGAAGAGGAAGCTGCCTTGCCGTAAGTCAATGCCAGCAGGCTTCAGGTCAGAACTGCTTCTCACAACAGGCCCCTAGCTGGGGCATCAGCTAACAGGACGCCGCCCAGTTGCCTTTCTTACACTTCATGGGGCACAAACACGCTCCCCCAGCCTGAGCTAAATATAACATTAATTTACAGTCAGACCCTTCCCACATTCCACTATGGAAGCCGATCTGAGACAGCCAGGAAAAGAGCTTTAATTATGAGGCCACAGGTAAGACCGCCACAACCAAAGTTTGAAACAGTGTCACTTTGAAGCAAACTTGCAAAATTAATAAATTAGCATGAACGAGGTGTAATATTAAAACTCCAGGCCAGCAACCCCACCCCCAGGAACACTGACCAATATAAGCAGATGGTGGGTGGGAGTCATTCATTAGATCAGAAAATGTTAGAAATATTTCATGGATTGTTAACTTGCTCATCATCCACATTCATTGTTTCAGTGAATAGCAAGAACCCATCAACATAATGATTACTGAAGTGATTTTAGTCCATAGTGGATGAAATGGGTGGGTTTGCTGTTGATTTTGTTCACAATCAGAGACTCATTGGATTTCCAGTGAGGAAGATTTAAGATATGGAGCTGATGCCTATGGCCAGCAAAGCATTGTATCAGAATAACGATGGCTGGACTGTTGAGGCTGGGACAGGCTGGCTGTAAGGCTCCCAGCTGAGACCAGAACGGGGCAACTGTAAGGCTGGCTGCTGAGGCAGGGATGGAATGTCTGTAAGACTGGCCTCCGCTTCTCACCTGTTTTTGTGGAGAACCCTGTAAGACCAGCCACCTTCCCCTGTTGGAGTTTGGTTAAACTGTACAAGGAAACCCTGGGATTTGTGTATCAGAACACAGCTTTCAGATATTTAAATACATATTAAAGCCTGTGACATGACAGTCGCACTGGATTGGGTCCGGGGGGGCGTCATGCATCATCAATCATGTTAAACATGCAGCACATTCAAAATGGCAGGACGTCACATGCAGCATAGACTGGTCGGGAGACTCAAACATGCATCTCTAACTAGGAACTAGGAAGGCAGACAGATTATCACACACAACCATCATCCGCTACAATGTGACAAAAACATACACACTTCACCCAAATTTACCTATGTCTTCAGGGCTGTGGCTAAACTTTATGATTCTGTGAGAACCTGTTGAATACAAATAGTTCACATTTATATATTTTAAGACGATTTCAAAATAAAAATAAAAAATCACAACGTGCTTCTTATTAATTCCTGTAATTTATTTATGGAGTCTTTTGACTCCTTTGGTATACTCATTATGTACAAATACAGTATGAGTACTGATCAGGATTTATAGATCACCTATCTCTACATCCAGCCTCATATCAAAGTGCTAAGTCATCGTAGTGGAAATGGAGATACACAAAGAGATACATTGCGTCCCAGAAAAGCACAGACCTGTCACAGGGCCTGGGGATTTAACTGTCCTCCTGAAAAGCAACACCATTACAGCCACTAGCAGCCCAGTGGACACCAGCAGGGCGCCTAACGGGACAAACGACTCCCACATTGTCACCCCCTCCAGGCTGCCATGTTGGAATGAACAAGTATTATTAGTCCTGATGTCACTCCTTCTGTCTCTCAGCGGTCCCTGTGACACCAAAGGCAGCAAGATCAGGGTCAACATCAAGCACCACTAGCTGAAGAGAAAACAGCAGACTGCATGTTGGGCTTGACTGGTTAGTACTTGGATGGGAGACCGCCTGGGAATACCAGGTGTTGTAAGCTTTTCTCGCTAGCCGATCCGAGGGGCGCCCCTTCCCGTCAAATCACCTGTCAAACGTGTAATTTTACTAATTATTACATGCATTAATTTGTATATTATTCGCATAATTACGAGGCTGAGAACGCGGGATTTAGCTCCACCGCATGGCTGATTTAGGAAGATGATGATTATTTTAAAGAAATCGTCATTTATCAATCTTCATACTCCTTGTAATTGTCCACCGACAATAAAGGTTAACAGAATGCAAAAAGAAGAAAAAATGCTGTGAATATGCAGAGTTTATTTCAGATAAAAATGTATCAAGTACTTGTACAGCTGTTACCAACAGGCCTATGTAATATGGCCGTTGATCAAGTAACACAAACGTCAAAGTTCAGCCCGATATTCAAAGTATTTGTAGTGACTGATTTAACTTTTCGGCGATGAGTGATCAGGACATGAAAGGTAGAGTCAGCGGGCTTTAGAATAAAGTGATATAGTTCTTAAACAAGTAGCAGTGAATACTATAGTAAAATATACAGTGATCACATTTAAACCTGAGAGAGTGGTGAATCAGCTAAAGAACACGGACTACGATGCCTGACATCTACAAAC
>JAODKL010000088.1:626750-669280 GCA_026780765.1 Petrocephalus schoutedeni
CTAGACCTGTGCCTCAGTGACAAAACGTCTAAGCATTTTGACTTGCAGTGCTTAAACAATGCCAAAGGTATAATGCATTTTGGGGGCATTGACTATTTATATGAGAAGGATATTTAGTTTTGACACATGGATAAACTGTTTTGGGAGAGATATGAGCTTTTGCAGGGGATCCATGGTGTTGTGCTAAACCATCCAGGTTATTTTGACAAAAGCACTAAATGAATGCACATGTGCCAAGGCAATTGAGAAGGATCTGTGCTATTTTGACTGTAATGACCTTTTATATGGGAAAGGAATCTGCTTTTGAAGCATGGATGAAGAGTTTGGGGAAAGATATTTGATTTTGCTAGTGAGCTATAATGTTGTGAACAATTGCAAGGTGGTTTGGAGATTTGTCCATGTTATTTTGAGAATGTCATCTCGGTTTCAAGAAATGAGCCAAACCAATAGAGAAAAACTGTAATTACAAGGCTGTCATTACACTGGGGTACCAGCTTATACCAGATACATTACTGTATTTTTTTGCAAATCCAATCAATGAAGGACCTCTAGGCAAGACTATATAGCATGGACACTCAATTTCATGTGTTCTGGTCAAATGGAAGCAGTTATGGCGAAGTGACTCATGTTAAACTACAAAAAATTCACTGCCAACCCAATGCTGACCCTTAAGGACTTCTTCAAGACTTTTCTATCTTGTGAGGAGAAAATTTGGAGATGTAGCTTTGATGTGCGTTAGAATGGTTGTTAGCGTATGTCACTGAGCGTAGTGAGAGCTGACACCAACACATATTTAGCGGCAATGCGCGAGAGGAAATTGAGAGCTGTGCGCTTTATCTCCTCATGTTCCTGATGCCTTCTGCCACCAACACCCTAATCAGGGGCACAGGGGGAGAAGAGAGCCATCCGCAAATCCCGCCCCCCAAAAGCCATGTGCTGGACCAGAGAAAACCTGCAGAAGTCCAATCAATATCAGAAATAGCTCAGCGAGGCCAGTGCCTTAATTAAGGATCTCATCTCATAACATCTGCATCGGCATGGAGACATTATGGGACCTCAGTTACAGGACACTTCATCTACAATGAAGCCTGAAGAAAGACCAGTGTTACTGAAAATATAATGCGCAAAAAAGAGCATATGTTAGCAAAGGAAAAGTGAACAGTTTGCTTTTCTGGTTACTACACTGAATCATCCTCTCAGTTTCAATTTCATTGCATAATCCCCCTGTAAGCTGGTCATTTCTTTTCAGTCTGCCTCTTTTACAGCTATTTGCTATTGTCTTTTGGCTTTGAACTGTAGCCAGGCTTTACAACTACAGCTTTTATAATTCAAGAATTTGAAAGAAATGTTTGCATGAAGTGTGACCAGTTTTCTGCGTGATGGGTCACACCCTGAGCATTCACCCCTCTGTTAGGAAGCCGGCCTTGTGCATCAGATAGACCCAGGCAGCAGCATCATGAAGAAAAAACAAACAATGGCCTGCATTCATTGAGTTGCACTCATTGGTCTGTACTCATAGGCCTACACTCATTGGTCCGCACTCATAGGCCTACACTCATTGGTCTGTACTCATAGGCCTACACTCATTGGTCTGCACTCATAGGCCTACACTCATTGGTCTGTACTCATAGGCTTACACTCATTGGTCTGCACTCATAGGCCTACACTCATTGGTCTGTACTCATAGGCCTACACTCATTGGTCTGTACTCATAGGCCTACACTCATTGGTCTGCACTCATTGGCCTACACTCATTGGTCTGTACTCATAGGCCTACACTCATTGGCCTGCACCCAGGGCCTGAGGTCCATGCTGTGCCAGGTTTCATTCATGTGCAATGGACGCACATATTAGGACAGAGCCTACCTTCACCTCACTGGGCAGCTGAAAGGCAATTAAAAAACTTAGATGTACTCATAACCACCAGGGACCTCCTTTATCAAAGCTGCGTACGTACAAAAAGACACCAGAAAAACGTACGTATGCAAATTTTTACACAAAATACTGGATTCATCAAACAAAACTTTATGGGAAAGAAATGCGTATATTTCCGGAAACTCAGGAGGAGTTGGGAAAAATTGACACCTATTGTAAAGCAGGGAATTGCAAGTAAGTCAGCTAAATGACCAAGTGCATGGCAAAAAGTCACACCACAGTAACTCTAAAAATGTGAACTGAGATATGTTTTAATTACTATTATTTATTATAATTTAATCAATTTCCTTAATTTCATTTTTAACAGGATTCCATTTGTGTAAGCCAAAGGCATTTGCCTTTTAAATTTAAATTGCTATGTGAAATAAAAATATTATTTCTTCCCATGAATTAAAAATATTTGTAATTGTGACTAGTTGGACTAAACGTGATTTAGGCATCAGACATTCCAATGCATGGATCAACATATAAAAAGCCTGTAGTCATAAAAATGTGATACAGCATAATGGTATTCTTCCTAGTAACCATGTAAATGGGAAGATTAGAAATGAATGAGTTTTTATGGAACACCAAGATTGTTTTTACTTATTTGTTTACTGTTTGCACCATGTGTAATATCTTTGTAATTTGTTTGTTTTTCATTAAGTGCACATTCCCCTACGTTGTTGGTGAACAGACACTTAAAAATACATTTGCAGCAACGTCCAGTTTTCGCAATGTAATCGGGGCGTTTGACTGTATTGACATCATGATAAGGGCACCTCCAATCAAATCAAAATTTATTTATCAAATGCACTACAATACAGCATATAGCAGTAGATTCAATAATAGAACAATGAAATGAGTGCTAATTAAGCTACTTTTGCTAATTGAAAGCCATTTTGTTCTATTTGATTCATCAAGTCATCGGTGATGTCCACATGACTTTAACATCACGACGTGTTCATCTGGAGTTTCACGTACCACATCAGTATCTCCTGATTGCTCTGGCACATCACTGCATAATAGTGCATCCCCTATTGTAAATGCCAGTGAAGTTGTGGGTTTGCCCCCGGTTACAGTCACTCTGGCTCTGTGCACAGCAAGGCATTTATTTCTCTCTATATTCTGATCTGACTGCAGCAGTGATGTGTTGCCATTTTATACACTTTTAAGGATTCATCGATATTGTCATTGCACAAAGCACAAGTACTCTGACAGCGAAATACCCCGTTTGGCATCTAACCCGAAAGTAGAACAGCTATACAATACAATGCACGTGTAATAAATAAATCATTAAAAATACGCTTAGGCCCCCAAATACAACATTTTATCGTGTTTCTATTTTCGCACTGTTCGAAATTCCTCTTTTTAGTTTTTAATGTACAGTCGCTATCGTCAGACTTTGTAATCAGAAAGGCTTGGCTTGCATATTACATGAGCATTCTGCTCATTTACATTGAAGATTTATGGTTATTTGTGGTGAGCAACTGGGCAGGGTCTCAGGCTTGTGCACATATGCACATTTACAAGATTACTGAATTGGATAAATCTAAATTTTTCTGTGAGTACACACAATGATCAAATTTTTATGCCTATGCAGTTTTCACTATCAAATTTACCCAAAGATTGATAAATTGGGCCCCAGATCTGTATATCCATCTGTGCCTCTGTCAATCTCAGATTGGACTGGAGATGCAGGTATCTACACACTAGGAGTGGCTGGTCCATGGAGGTTGGGGAGGTAGTAGGGTCACCACCTTTGATTTGCGAAAAACTGGGACACTTGCTGCAGTTAAACCATTTTTATGCATATACTATATAAACTATATTATGTGGGGCTGAAGCTGTGGAGGCGCGTGGAAGACCAACAGCCCAGGCGGCTGCTAGCCAATGAGATACAATGAGATAGCCAATGAGATTCGTATTTCTGCTACCAATCAAATAAAAGTATAGATGCGGCCAATTGTTGCTACCATTTACCTGTTTTTACGGACACAGGATTGGAAGTAAAAACATAACCAGGAAGAAAAAATAATAGCAACAGAAGGAAATTAAGTGAGGATTTATTTGAAACTACAAAATTCTAAATTATATGCACATGTTCACAAAAAAACTGAACCATTTGTGTCCCAGGAGCAGTTACAGTTGCTCAAAAAAAAGGACAATCCTGGGAAAACTGGGACAGGTGGCAACCCTAGGAGGTAGTACATCCCCTTTGAGGTTAAATTATCATGTTAGTTATCAAATTATGATGCAAGTAATGTTGAAATAACTCATTACTATAATTTTGTTGTCATTCACTGTCTTTCACATTTTTCTCTCTTCTTTGGAAAAATTCCCTATTGTAATATTGTAAAATATTGTAAAGTAGATCTTACCCCCTGAATTTTATTAGCCACCAGCCACCACTGCTGCACACCCTGTCTATGCAAGGATATACTGGAGATCTGTATTGGTTTAGAAACACCTGCTATTAGCAGGCATTTAAAAAAATGACACGGGAGTGTACCTTTCACATATTTCAACAGATACTACAACAGAGAAATGGGGTTTCGCGCAAGGTGTACAGCTGGAATTGATTAATTAAAAAGGATGGATGCTCTATTTAAGGGCTCTCCAACAATTAACATATAGGCGAGTGTAAATCAAAGTAAATCAGCGTCTGTTTTGCATAAATGCATGCGACAGTAATTACGTGTTCAGCGGTGTCATATCGCGGAGATATGCCGCTCTCGAGGTGCGTAATCGGGGCTGGGGCATCACAGCGGTCTCCTTCTGCGGCATGGGGGGAAGGCTGTGTTTCGGCTGTGTCTAGAAGCCCCCCAGGGCTCCTGAAGGACATGGAGATGGCTGTAGAATAGTAAGCGGGAGGCAGTGGTAATGTAAGAGAAGGGAAAGATTGCAACACGGCCCACAGATCGCTCGGCTCCCCGGCAAAAGGGTGACACGTAGTCGAACGTCTGTAGTGATGAACATTGCGGGCCGGCGAAATCAGGCATCTGTCTTACGGAAGATGAGCTGAAAGAAGAAGGAAAAAAGCCAGGATGTTAAAAACATGGGAGTTAGAGCTGCATGTTTCTCTGGAAAATGGATTTGAGAATTGCAAATTTTCTAGATAGGGGGGCTGGCCTCAAGGAAATAGGATCTTCCCCTGACTAATGTGCGCTGTTCTTTGGTGAGTTAGCCGGTGAGCTAGTGGTCGTTAAATGTAACGTTTTTCCGTATTAAGTTGTCCGTGAAGCACAGGAGACATTCCTGCCTCTGGAACGGTACAGTGGCTGAGATAAGGCGTCTGTTTGACACTGATGAGTCTGCTTTTGGCCACAAGCTCATGGCAGGATGTCTGCAGGGTCATTCAGACTTATGGCCATGCGATCAGGAGTAATTAAACAAGATGTGTTCATTGTTGTCTTGCTTTGTGCTTGTAGTCTTCTGAATGAGTTCTGCCGAGGTCTTTTCAGATGTTCCAAATTCCTGTGCCTCTGCTGACACTTGAGGCTCCTCCCCTTTCCACTGTGGACCATGTCCCCCTGGCCTCTACCTGCTTGGCATTGTGCGGTGGTATCTGCAGGAAATCAGGGGTTTGTTTGTGAGGAATTAGAGACATTGAGTAAGATGTAATTGGCGTGAGCAGGAGGGGGTTTGGGGGCCATTTTCTGTCATTACTTTCAGGGGCCGTGACCCCAGTGCGGAGTGAAGCTCGGCTGCTAAATTATTCAGCCGGTGTGTCTCCCAGCGCTCTCTGGAGACGGCAGTGCTGTGATTGCTCGCAGCCGACTGACTGACATTTGCACATGGAAATCCATTCGCTTTTCCCCAAAACACCATCTCTGTTTAACAAAAACAATGGAGGGCAGTTTACAGGCCTTGGGGACAGGGTTGAGCAGGGTGTGTGAGGGTGTGCGCTGATGTGTGTGTGTGTGCGTGTGCGGGGAGGGGGTTTCCATGGTAATGACAGAATGCTTACTGCCACTGTGACACCTGAGCTCCTAATTGCACCATATTAATATAGACTAAGAATAAAAAAAATATATAAATATTTAAGCATGAATCTTTAAATAACACAAAGTGTAAGCTGACTAAATGCTAATATATAATTTACATATACTGCATATAATTCAGGAATATCTATCTATCTATCTATCTATCTATCTATTTGTCTATCTATCTAAAGACAGCTTAATTCGATAATGAAACAGTACATGCATTCAAGTCATGAAGTCATGAAAAACTCATAAAAAATAAATTATGATAATTATATATTTCAGGAGTTTAAAAACACCCGCCGCAGTGTTTCTAACAGGTCCTCCTGTGAGCATCATGGTGGGGGGCTGGCACCTATCCCAGGAAGCACAAAGCAGAGGGAATCCTGGGCTGCTGGCTCCAAAAACTGCATCAGATGAAGTTTCTGATTAATTCTGGGTAAATTATGGAAGTTGACAAGAATTTTATCTTTTAAGAATATAAGAATAATGGTTGAAATAGAGGGCAACACTGTGGCACAGGGAATAGCACTGTTGCCTCATATCTCTCCGCCAAGTCTCTGCCATGGCCCCATGTGTGTGGAGCCTGCATGCTCTCCCCGCGTCACTGTGGGCTTTCCTCTGGGTACTCCGGTTTCCCCCCACAGTCCAAAAAACATGCTGAGGTTAATTGGAGTCAGCAACCTGCCCATGATTGTACCCTGTGATGGGTTGGCACCCTGTCCTGGGTTATTCTCTGCCTTACACTCGTAGCTTCTGGGATAAGCTCCAGACCCTCCGCGACCTGGAATTCTGTAGAGATTCTATAGAAGATTCTATAGAATTTCCTAGAATGGTGACAATCAGTCACCATTGCCCAGAACAGTAGCTATATTTCACCCATTTGTGCAATTGGATATTTCCACTAGGCGTGTTCGCACAAGGCAGCCAGTCTGCAGGTGCTAGAATCAGGCTCCTGGGACTTAAACCACCAACCCTCGGGGTTTGAAACCATTAACCATGGCACCATCTGCTGCATGCATAAGAAATGAGGGTAACAACAAACATCCTGTAGTAGTAGTGGCAGTAGCACTTTATTTGTCATCTCAGCCATATACATTAGAACACACAGTGAAATGAAATGACGTCCTCCAGGACTAAGGATGCAACATACAACACAGCAGGGCAACATCACACTCAGACAGCACTTCAGATTCACTACAGGATAAATGGGAGGGGGGAATAAATATCTGTACCCTGGAAGGTATGCATCTGGTAAATCAGAGGTAATTATCTGTACATATGTCCTAAAATATGCATATAAATATACATATACCTAATATAACTTCCTAAAGAAAAAATATTTAGCAAAAGATTAGGGGAGGGAGGCACATCAGGGAGACTGTAATAACACAAGACTATAGACTGAGGTGTAAGAGAAACAGAAAATAGGCAGATAAGTATTGTGCTGTTCAGTTATGCAAGCATGCATTGTGCAAGTGTTGCAATTAGTAAATAAATATGAGCATTACGTGTAAACATAGTGTTGGCAAGTAAACAATCACTATAGGCAGATCACTGAGATTATAGGGCAGAGGCAGCTGGGGTGCTTAAGTAGGGTGGAGCAGTTTGAGGAGGAGACAGTCCAGTGCGGAGGAGGGCAGCATGGTATTCAGGAGCCAGACTGCTTGGGGGAAGAAGCTATTGTGCAGTCTAGCAGACCTGCTCATGATGTGGCAGAATCTTCTTCCAGATGGAAGAGATGTAAACAGGCCAAGGGAGGGATGGTGGGTGGTCCAGGTGAGGTCCTCTGTGATGTGAACACCAAGGAACCTGGTGCTCTTCACCCTCTCCACTGTGGAGTCATCGATGCTGAGGGGTCCGGACAGTAGGCAGTGGGATTCTGCATGACGCATGAGGGAGAGCTTGAGGACAGGGAGTGGGGAAACCGGGTAATGCAAGGTGTGATCTGGACTGGGATCTAAACCTGGACTATGGCATCACAGTCAAAAAGGTATGGTGGCCTCTAGCATGTCCCTTCCACAGGGTTAAATGGAGACAGGTGAAGACGACTCTGTGACTGCTCCTTGTCCGGACATTACCGCAGAGAAAGCCAACCCAGGCTTTTTGAATGTCTGGAAAACAGGACTGACCTTTACCTCCTTGTCTCCCCCTGCTCTCTCTCTCTATTTCTCGCTCTCCCTCTCTCGCTCCACCTCCACCTCTCTCACTTTCTCTTCTGTTGGATTTGCGTTTCTCCTTAGAATGGAGAAAAGTAGGAAGCTGCCTCTGGTGAGACACGAGTCTTAATTAAAGTTCACAGTGGGGGAGGGGGTGTGGAAACGTCTCATGGAGATCGCAAAGTGTGATTGAATGGACACTTAGGATCAATAGCTAACGAGTTGCGTGTCACTCCCCCCCTCCCCCCACCACACTTGCGTGACTGTATTCACCAAAAGCCCAATCAATTTTTGTACTTTCCCTACTTTGACTATAGTGTGATATATATATATATATATATATATATGTACATATATATGTAGTGTATGTATATATATGTATACACACACACCCATATATATTCGTCGTACTATAAGAAAAATATTGCTAAAATATGACTAAGAACTAACCTAGCTGGCCAGGCATAATTTGTAAGTTGCAGATGTATGTTGTGATTTCATTTTGAATGTAATTAAATGAACTTGTCTGTAGTATTATGTTTTTCCTGCCTGACATTTGACTTTACTTTCCAGTTAATGAATGGCCATTCCTGCAAATGATCACAGATGGCTACTAACTGTATTCATAAACTGATTATGTCCTGCTGGCTTAATTGACCTCACTGGTGTAAGTGAATTTAGCTCAAGAATCAGACCTCCGCTAGTCTTGGGCCAATCCTAACAGGGACATTGGCAGGAAAGGGTGCAGGAAAGGTAGTGTTATGGTAGTGTTTCTCCATGCGGTCCGCGGGGACCCGCAGCTGGTCCATGTTTTTGCTCCCTCCAAGGTCCCTGTCAGACAGTCCACATTCTTGCTCCCTACTGGGAGCTGGGAGGACTCAAAAACATGGACTGTGTGTGGGTCCCCGAGGACCGGATTGGGAAACACCACTCTTTGGGCAATTTAGAGACAAAAATTAGCCTGACTTTCTGTCTTTGCAAATGGAAACTAAAGGCCCCAGAGGGGACCAGCACAGTGCTGGCAGACACACACACACACACACACACACACGCACACACACACACAAATATATGAATGTATGAAATATGAAACCATATACTTTAATTTAAAAAAACGAATGCTCTTCAAAATGTCTTCTTGTGTCTTTAAGTCAACACCCAAAAAATCTGTCAAGAAACATATATTCAGGCAATAAAATTTTTTTACAGATTTGCTTGGATGAAATTGCTGAGCCTTGGAGAGGTGGTGGTGTTTTGAATATAGAATATTAAAGACAGTGTGGAAGAGGCGAGAGAATCTGAGTGGGAAAGACAGAGAGAATTTGAGAGAGAGAGAGAGAGAGAGAGAGAGAGACAGAGAGAGAGAGAGAGAGAGAGAGAGAGACGGAGAGAAGGGGAAATCACTCGGTATGCTTGACCACATCCGTGTGGTGAGGGGTTGAAGGAGAGGCATAAACGAGCTGGGGTGGGGGGGCGGCAACGTTGGGCAGATGACAAATTGTGATTAATAAATGTGGTCCGGGGCAAGCAATGTGGCACTAGGGATATTAATAGAGAGAATTACAGCGGCTGGGCATCTCAATCTGCACCCTGTCAGTCTGCATCTGGCCAGATAATCAGATCTTATTGCGGTAGCACTCCTCCCAGGAAGAGCCCCGGACGGCCGCGCTCTCGATTCCCCGCGCTGCGCCGCACGGTGCCGCCCCGCTGCCGCGCCCTGCCCTGTCGGATATAAACCGTAAATTGCATGTAAATTGTCTTGTCACAGCAGAGTAAATAACTATTATTGATGATGCTTTGGCAGAATATGGTTATTTCATGCCTGTGAGGTCCCGCAGTTACATGGGGACTGTGACCATGTGACATAAGGAATGGACAGGCGGGCGACGCGGTGAAGCAGCGATGAGGCGCTGGCATCGTAGGGCGCGGAACTGTCTCCAAACGTCATTTGGCTCTGAGTGACCTCAGCACCCGAAAAGGAAAGGAACAAACCTGCAGAGAATTTCGCTTAAAAGCAAGATGAGACAAAGAATTGCTGAAGAGTGGCTCGATAAAGCTGTGGCTGTAGCCCAGAGCTCGATAATTAGCCTCATTTCGAGAGGAATAGTATGATTTTCTGTTTATGCTGATGTTGTGTTCATATTGTCTCAAACATTTATGACATTTATGTCTTTATTTAAGGATATTAACTATGAATTATGCTTTATTCGCCTTTAATCTTGAGGTTATGAGCACATGAAACCCAGATACCAAACAGAGCAAAAATGTGTGTATGTTGTTTAAGAGCTCTGTTAACAAATGTTGGTCCTGTGTAATTATGGAGATGATTATTCTTGTATAATGTTATATTAATGTTGCACTGAACGCCTCAACATAGCTCAGCAAATGCATAAATAGCTGTTACAAGCATATGCTAGAATGACAGCCATGCAGCAGCATGATTCTGGCAGGCATGTGGGACAGACCCCAGGTGTGGGCGACTGGGCTGTGCACCATTCACAATTGAATGGAGATTGGGCCTGAAATTCAGTTTGTGAATTTGAATTTAATTGGAAATGTGACTGAAAACAGGATGCAGAATTACAATTCCAGTTTGAAATAAATACATTCTTATACATAGTGTAGGTGCAGCTTTTAACAATTAATATTGCAATATGAATTACACATAAATATATTTATAAACATACACTTTTTGTAAAAATCCTGTTATTCAGTCCTGTTAAAAGTCCTGTTATCCAGAATGAAAAGAATGCAACATTTGAAGTATTACCTATAGAGTACATTTCATCTACTCATACATGTACAAGTTCAGTATATACAGCTATCATCTAGAAAGTGAATCTAATTTGTAATTATTTACATTTTGCTAGATTAGATGACATCCCTTTGTAATGTGAATGCATTGAATTTCTTTGAATTGAAATTAACCAATCATACTGGGTGATATGAACTGGCACAATCCAAAGTATGCATTCCATAAAGCATGCTGTGTAGCGTGCACTACATAGTGCAGTATACTACTATACTACATAGTGCACTCTATGGAGTGCGCGCGACAGATTGCACTCTCTAAAGTATACACTACTGAGTGTTCACTCTATAGGGCCGTGCACTATGTAGTGTGAATTCCTCTTTGTATATTCAGTAGTGCACACTCAGTAGTGTCGCATCGGTATTTAAATCTCCGACACAAGGCCAGCAGTTGATTAGTGTAGCTTTGTCACAAATGCGAGTTAGTGAAGTGGAAAGCTAGTGAGATGTGAAACTTTAGTTAATAAAGTTGTTGTTGAAAGTTGTTGATTAATTCAAGCTTTGTTTCTGAAATAACTGTTCGTTCAGAGTGTGGCCACATGGCATAATAATGGAGAAATCGTTATAATTCCAATGGGAGCGGGCCTCCACACACAAAGACCCCTATATCTGAAGTTGTACAAATTCAAACTGACAAATTTTCTCCCAGCGATGCAGCCTTTGAAGAGGAGATGTGCACGTGGCGCTGCTCCCCAACCACCTGTTTAATTTTCAGCCACCTTCCTGTCTTCCCACCAAACCCTACAGTCTGACTGTCACACACTCTGCCCCTGACCAGTTGTATGTTCTCACTGCCTGCTTCTCCTGGCCTCCACTGTCCTTAGCAGCCTGAGGGCCCGGTCCATTTCCCCCTTACTCTCCACACTCTCCGCTCCTTCTTCACTGATGAAGTGGTGACCTTGCAGTCCACACAGCCGCCCCCCCCCCCCACCCCGCAATCCCCTTTGCTGTCCTTGCTTGCCACAGGATCAGTTTACACGTGACCTCTTGGTTTTCCCGAGAAGGCTTCCGCATGTATCTCTTCAGGGCTCTCTATTATCGCCCCGTCTCGCTTTGATTCGCAGGTCCTCTTCATTTCACATTCCAGCCGCTCTTCAGTCAGAAACAAACTAATATTCCACATGCTGTGGACACATAGCCCAGGCGGGTCATGGTATATGCGGGAAGGAGCTCCTGTTTCTGGTCCTTGGAGCCCTCTGATGTTGTGTGCTAGATCTGGCTTTGAGTGACATTATGCAATGATGTGACAGATGAAAAAAGACATGAGGGGCAGGTGCTCCTCCTGAGCGGACGTGTGCTAATCCTACCCTCCAGGAGATGACCAGAATGCTCTGAGCACAACATCTTTATTTATAAGATGTGTCCCTGTGTTTGGGACTTCTCTCATTCATTTACATTTATTTATTTAGCAGACGCTTTAGTCCAACGCCTCTTATAAGTGCGGATCAGAGAGCAGGTTCAGACAGTCCCTGGAGCAATCGGGGATAAGGGCCAAACAGTGACATCACTCTGTCATATGATTCAAAGCAGCAATCTTTCAGTCACAGGCATAGAGCTACACACCATCCATTCACCAATATTAAGATGCAAAAACACATGGAACATACTGCAATATATTACAAGGAATATTACAAGGCATTCTTAGGAACTGCTTACGAAGGACACATGGCAGAACCTTTTCCGGCTCCTACTGCGTTTCTGACAGAGCCCCCTCCCACCAGCTAGCGAGATCCCATAACACCAGGCTTGGCATGATTTAGGAGACAGATCCAAAACACAATTCTAAATACCTTTGACGCAACGTAAGTAATAAACACGACTCTCTGAAAGGCAGCTAGGCATCCGTTTATAACCGGTGCTGGCACACACAGCCGACAGGAAGCCTGGCTGTCACCCGCGGGAGCAGAGACAAGCGGCCGGGAGGACGTCTGGGTGGAGGTGCCACTCGGAGGAAGGGGGGGGGGGGGGGCGCGGGGAGCACGCGTGTATCTCAATATTAATCAGCTCAGTAATATTTTAACAGGCACTAAAAATCCAATTTCCAGTGAATTGTCTGTGCCTGGGCAGTGATGAGGGTGCCCTGCAGCAGCCCACGCAGACGCAGCCCACGCAGACGCAGCGCAGCGGTGGAAGTCCTTTAGCGCAGGTGAGGGCTTGCTGACGCGTCGGGGGCCGACAAACCGCTTCGCACGTCTCTTTGGCAAATACGATTCACTGACGTCTCTAAATGAGGCTGCTTCCCTTTGTACGCACTTCCAGGTCCCCACGTGGCCTGTTCATGTCCCACTGCTCCTGCAGTGTCTGCTAAACTCGAAGGATGCACACGGTCACACTTCCCCCAAATGACCTTCCATTCCCACCTGCAAACATAGTTCATGGAGATTAGATAAAGAGATGGTTAAATCAAAAGGCCCATTTATGTCTGTATTGGTGGGGGTGTCAACGTGGTTCAGACATAACCATGTCTTTTTTTTTCTCCGCATTGCACTTATGCAAACATTGTATAAATCGGTGAAGTGTGAAACCAACAAAGTGGTCCTGAAGGATTGACACATTCAGATTCATATGGCTCATTCATATGTCTCTCCAAATGTCCCTAGGGTACCAATACAAAATCAAACCTTTATTTGTAATAAAAATTTGCTTGCACCTGCAACATTTGTTCTTATATGTGTTTCTCTTTAGGTATGAATTTTTGTTCACAAATAAGTGTTTGACATTGTTCAGAAATAAATAATAACTACGACAAGAAGACATAAGTAACTATTTGATGATTTTTTTGTCCATTTCTGTCTTTACCTTTGTTTTTCAAAGAAATATTGATTTTTACAGAAAATATAAATACATTATTATGTGCTAATAATCATTGACTTTAAAACACCAGCACAGAAATAGACACTTTCACAAACAATGGAAAATGACATGCTGAGGTAAGAAAACATAACATTGACTGAAAGAATAAAATAAAGGAAACAGTCAGAAAATGTGACAGAGCAATACAGGAAAGTAAAGAGTGGGAGATAAAGATAGAGGGAGAGAGAAAGTAAACAAATGAGTGGGAAAGAGGAAGGTGGAGAAAGTAAGGATAGAGGGATAGAGCAAGTAAGTGAAGGAGTGGGAGAGAAAGGTGAAGAGAGAGGGTAAGGATAGAGGGTGAGGAAGTAATTGAGTAAGTGAGAGACAGGAAGGTGAAGAGAAAGGGTAAGGATAGAGGGAATGAGGAGGTAAGTGAAGGAGTGGGAGAGAAAGAGGAAGGTGGAGAGTGAGGATTGAGAGAGAGGAAGAGGGTAAGAGGAAGAGGAAATGAGAGCGTGAGTGAGTGAAAGAGCGAGAGAGAGGGAGAGGGCCGGCTTGTCAGCAGCAATGTGTCTTTCATTACTAATGAGGTCTGAAAGCCAGAGAAACAGAGACACGGACAGAGACAGAAGCAGGCACAACATGCACTGTTTTCTGTTCTATTCTCACAGACATTTTACTTTCTCTCTCATCTTCTCAGAACAAAAAAAACATTCTCTTATTATGTGAACTTTCCTGAGGATATAATGAATGGTATTTTGCTCCCTGGTCTCTACACAGCTTTACTGTGGAAGCTTAATTAGTGCAATGTGAAACGTAAAATACACGAGGAAGGAAACAAAATCCCAAAAAACAAATACAACAGCACGTGGGACAAATGTTTCAACAGGTCACCATGCCGACGGTACGCACTGGACTGAAGTTCTGCCCCCCTTAATTGATTTAGTGGAAGATGTCGGACAACTCGCACACACATTGTTCATTGTGTCTCCTGAGGGAAAACTCAGACAAAACACCATTGTTTTCTCTTGTAAGAGAGCACCTCCTCTGGATTACCTGTCTCTGCCTGGCATTTTCTCTAAAGGAAATGACAGATGCCCGCAGGGGAAATCTGCGCACAGGGCCGGTGTGAAGGACAGGAACGGCCCCCAGCATGCTAGCACACCAAGCAGACATTAAGCAGGAGATGCCAGTGCTTGCTGGGACCACAGCCGCCCCTCACATTAAAAGTGACGGCTCTAAATCCACTCTGAGAGAGTTCATTTGGGCTCGTGGCATGCAGAAATGAACTCTCTCAGAGTTAATTCTGCAGCACTAAACCATTTCTCCTTAAATGCGTGAAGGGGCTACGGAGGCATATTTGACCTCTTAGTGACACAAATCTAATTACTACTGTTTTCTCTTCCCCAAAGAGTGTGCTGATCCTAATACATTCATCTGTAAAGCTGTAGATGAAAATCTAATGTAAAAGTAATGTAAATGATGTTGATGAAAAGGTAATGT
Organism: Petrocephalus schoutedeni; assembly: GCA_026780765.1. NCBI lineage: Eukaryota > Metazoa > Chordata > Actinopteri > Osteoglossiformes > Mormyridae > Petrocephalus > Petrocephalus schoutedeni. The sequence goes on from JAODKL010000088.1 coordinate 641,920, forward strand.
AAAGGTTAGAGTTCACAGAGGCACAAAAAAATGAATAAACAAAAAAAAATGATCTTTTCATCTTGTACAATTGACAAGGCTCAGACATCATATGTTAAAGGAAGAGATTTTTCCAAAAATTACTTTGGTAAATATTCTGTAGTAGGAAGAGATGAGCAGTTTAGTCTGAAATACTCAACTGTGTAGACAGCTGAGTACTGTATTGAACTGGAGCCGGGTAAATGCCCATCTCTACTAATGGGTACACCTGTTAATGTGAATAATGGAATAATGATGAATTGTTTTCATTGTGATGAGTTGTGTTCATTTGATGGTCAGTTGATCCTGTTGTGTTTAGTAGTTTAAACGACTCAAACCCCTCCCCATTCAGTCAGCAAATCATTCCTGCGAATCATACCGCTGCTCCTGACTGCGGCTGCATTGGCTACAATTATTTCAAAGAAATCTCCGCATTTTTTATGCATTTATACCCTCACACTTCATAGGAAATATATGTGCATTTTTAAATGGTTAGAGGCAATTGTATGTGTTTGTTTGTAAAGTTTGGCGCGGGAAAGGTATTAGAGATGGTGGGAATACACGGTTGGGATGAAATGTTGGGGGTTGGGGGGTGGGGTGGGGGGGGGTGGGGGGGGCATGGGAGGGTGAGGGAGAACGAGGCAGAGGGTGACAGTGCGCGAGGGCGGGGTAACCGGGGAAGTGCAGGAGCGGAGGAGCGCCGCATCTCACAGGTGTCGGGCAAGTGCGAAAACTGTTGCACTCCGAACAAAGATCTCGAATAAAAACTCGAGCATTTAAAAGAGTAGTAAATGTAAAGTCATGCAGGTTATTTAACGTCTGCTTAGGATTTTTCTGGCTAGGTTTAACGGGCTCGCTTTGTCTTTTTTTATGGCTGGTAGACCGAGCGCTTCGGTCTTGTTCTTCCAACTTCGCGCATTTCCATTTTTGACCGTAGTTGAATAATCGGAACGAGGAGGATTTCGAGCGGGGACGGCGGCCGGAGCGCAGTTTTGCGTTTGCATGACTGGGCTGGTGTTAGTGGGAGAAGCGCTAACTGCTCCTTAATGCGGCAGCAGGTGGACGGAGATTACGGGCGAAGCGACGCGATTTCACCCATTTCACCTATTTATCAAACACTGAGCTCGACTACATAACTCACACACGTCTGAGCCCAGATCGGACAGCAAAACCCCGCAACATGTCATGCTTTTCCGACAGAACCCTGAAAGAGAAAAGGTAAGAGACGCTTCGTTTTTCTGGATTTCATGAGGTGTGTTAAAATTTGTGCCGTTTCCCGAGTTACTCTGAGCACAGCCGAAAGTTATAGCTGGGCTCTTTCCGCTCAGAAAAAAAGTAATTTTCTCGGGCGTTTTCTGTGCGTATATGAACGTACTTATCGCCTTTATCATAAAAGCCATGGTTGCTGGTGAAAAATGAAAGAATAAAAATATTAAACTAACAATAATAAACAGTGGATAATAATATTCGATGCAACAAACATGTTAACTCCTGCATAATCACTATTGTTATTACTGTCATTATTAGTATTTATTATTATTATTATTATTATTATTATTATTGTAGTAATAGACCTTAATAATAGAGATACGGACAGGAAAGTGTGTTATTACATATTAAGTTGTTACAGTGTGATTTGTATTAATTTTATTTGTATTCTACTGAGAACTGTCACGTGATAGTTATTCCTTAAATTCTCTAATTATGAATGCATACATTTTTAATTCATTAAGTTAAATGTGCAATATATCTCTGCAAGCAATAATATCTTCTCTAAAATAGAATGTACAGAAGTCAATTCCAGAATTTCTGTGACATGTCAACCATAAAATAATTTTCTGTTCTGTTTTCCTCCCATAGAATTTCCTCTGTGCATTTGTAGATGCCAGATGTGGGCATGTGAGATGCGAAGTTGCTAATGAGCCCCTTTCTTATGTGAAGAGACCTCACAGACACATCACACCCCATTGCTTACAGCCACTGCCCTCCTGGGATTTCCACCAGATCCCCCTGGACGTGTAAAAAGTGATCACCAAAGTGGAAGAAAGAGGCATCCTTGGAGGAGGCGAACCCCTGAAATCTCACAGAGCTGAAGTAGCTGAAGCCACAGAATCTCTTACTGTCCTGAGCAGTATTCATTTCCGGACCTTGAGCCCGCCATCTGACATTCCAGGTTCTTCAGCCGCGCCGTGTCACTATGGTGTACTGGTGACGGTTTCTGTCTCGCCAAGCACGTTACTCCGAAGGCTTGAGCTCGCTTCTGTAACACTGACCTTCTTGCGGTGGTGTGAAACGGAACAAAAAAATTGTGCAAAACCTTAAAATAAAAATCTGTAATTTGATTTATTTACTGTAGTGGAGGGTTAACCCCTCCCCCACCCACAAAATGGACACTGGGGAGTTAAAGAAGTGGGAGACGCAGGTATCCCCGTAGATGCTGCCTGGGTAACTCAAGGAGATCCCTTTCCTTGACCTTCTGGACTCCTAAAACAAAAAGCCAAATCCGTCTCCTACTTCACTTCTCGTTGAGCTGCGCTCTTGAGTTTATTTATGCACAGAATTGCTTCTCCTTGTTTGTCATCCATTTCAATCCCCTCTGACCCCCTGATGCGGCATTCCCCTTCTGTTACCATGGCGTTATCCTCCTAAGCTCCCCATCTTTCCTTTGTTACTCTCTGCATTATTCCAGGACCCTCCATTACATACTGTCTTGCCTGGTCCTCAAAAACAGTTTCACATTCCACGTTCCTCGCCACACGGGGCCCCTGCTGCCCTCGTTATCTCTCTATCCCGCACTCTTTTCACATCTCGGTCTCCGGCATCCGAGCGTCCTGCTTCAGGCTGGCCGGCGCCATTACCTCCAAAGGGGAAGAGGACTTCCTCACGCTGGCTGCCACTCGGCTCGGCCGCAGGAAGCGCGTCATCGGAGTGGCAGTGGGTGTGGCTATGGTGCTTGTGCTGTTAGTCGCCATCCCGCTATTGGTCCACAGCACTAAAGCGGGTGGCGCTGGAGGTGGGGGGACCCATTATGAGATGTTGGGCAGTTGCAGGATGGTCTGCGACCCTTTCACCCCAGCCCAAAGTGGCCACGAGCTGGCCGTCGTTTCCCCACCACCTCCAGATTTCACAGCACGAAGAAGCAAGTCCGGATTCCGTGGCAATCCCGGCCTTCCCGGTCCCCCTGGCCCTCGAGGGCCCCCCGGAGAGCCGGGTAAGCCCGGGCCCCCAGGCCCCCCGGGGCCCGGGCCAGGCGGCTATGTGTCCTCCTACAGTCCAAAGATTGCTTTCTATGCAGGTCTTCGTAAGCAGCACGAGGGCAGTGAGGTGCTCAAGTTTGACGACGTGGTGACCAATGTAGGAAACTACTATGAGCCCAGCACTGGCAAGTTCACCTGCCCCTTGCCTGGCATCTATTACTTCACCTACCACGTCCTCATGAGAGGAGGCGATGGGACCAGCATGTGGGCGGACCTTAAGAAGAATGGACAGGTCAGGCCCAGATTACCAACTCTCTCTATCACTGTGCCTGTGCGCCCTGTTAGTATAACTTTTGCCAAATTACTTTATCACTCTATGCTTTTTTTTTTGTCCCCCATCTCCTCATTGCTTTTTGTGTCTGTCCCCTTCCTCCTTGTCTATCTTTGGGCTCATCTGTGTAAGCAAGGCATCCATAAATCTCTCATTCCATCCCTGTTTCTTTCCATGTCAAGACAATGTGTGGACTCACTGATTTATGGCATATATTTCCATAGATATATGATCTTCCTGGACATTATTTGAATGATAATTTGTATTGCCATTTCGATATTCCCCTCTTAAGTGATTATACTGAGATCAGTGAATAACATCTTTTTAAGTGGTATGTTGTGATAATGTTGAAATGTGATATTTTGTGAACTGATGACAAGCAATGAGATCTTAATCTCTGGATATTAACACAGCATTAACTGTGCGTGATGAGATGGTGGTTCAGAGCAAAAATGTCAGAGACTAGGAAATATAGAGAGATCGCTTTTTTTTTTTTTTTAGGGAATCTGTCATTTAGCAAACCTGGCCCCAGCTCTTGAACAATTGCTTCTAGAAGGCATGTAGACCAGCAGGTAAGACAGAGAGGGAAATGCAGAATAAAATCTGCGAATAAGTGTGATAAAGTGGAAAGACTGGGAGGAATCAGAGAAATTGAAGTTATTAATATAAAGAATAGAGGGTGTGTGAGACCTAATCTGGGCAGGAGTGTGAGCTGAGCAGTGTGACTAAGGAGCAGGGACTGGAGTGGCGACAGATGTAACTAAAGCAGGGGCTGGGAGTGTGAGAAATTAGCCCTTTTGGTGTAAGAGGAGGCTTCAGGTCACAGGATGGGCTTCTGTTGGGATGACGACTGGGTCTGAGTGTGTGTGAAACCAAAGAAGGAAAAAGCACCAGGCAATGCAATGATGAGGGTGAAGGACCCGGGTGACCGGATGCGGAGGGGGTCAGCACCCCGGGACCTTCCCGGGTGACCAGATGGGGAGGGGGTCAGCACCAGGCAATGCAATGATGAGGGTGAAGGACCTGGGTGACGGGATGGGGAGGGGGTCAGCACCTTGGGACCTTCCTGGGTGAACAGATGGGGAGGCGGTCAGCACCAGGCAATGCAATGATGAGGGTGAAGGACCCGGGTGACCAGATGGGGAGGGGGTCAGCACCAGGCAATGCAATGATGAGGGTGAAGGACCCGGGTGACCGGATGGGGAGGGGGGTCAGCACCCCGGGACCCTCTCCCCGTCACTGTACACTACGGAGTCCTTTACCAATGAGATAAAGGGGGGAGATGCCCCTGGCGACAGCCCCCGGCAAAGCAGTAATGCTTGTTTATGTCTTTCCCTGAGCTACATTTACGACCTCGAAAGACACCTGACTGAATTAAGGCTGCGAGGCAGGGGCGATGAAGTATTACCTCTGCCCCGCACTTTATCTTCAGACACCCAGGGCAGCGGCACAATGCCGGCAGACATCCCCGACGGCACGTTTCAAAATACAGCCTGGCGGTCGGGGGCACGGCGATGCGGTGGTACGGGGACGGAACAGGAAGCTAGCTAGGCGATCGGGGTGGTGCTGGTGCGACCAGCAGAGCAAGGAAGCGCTTACTGCTAGGTTCTGGTCCTCAGAGGATCTCTCATTCTGAAGCAATTAAATAGGAGCAGGAAGTAAAGGCAGCCTCTGTTTGACCAATCAGGGCACGGCTGGGGAATGCAGCCCAGCTGGAGGGTAATATTAGATCAAGGAATCTGAAAAGAAAAAAAAGAACTCAACTCGCAAAGGGGCTTGATTTAAAGGTCTCCGATCCACCCAGATCCCTCATAATTACTACTAATGACATAAAAGACTTAGATGCTCCAGTCAGGGCTGTGAGATTTTACTTTATTATGCTGCTTGACTAAAAGCCTTTATGGGACATGGTGAGTCAGTTAATCCATGTTTACTTCCACAAACTACCACTGTGCTATTAGGTTATTGGAGTCAACTGCAGTGCCTTAGACCTTTATATTGGACTTCCTGGCAGAGCTGTCAGCTGGCTCTGGGTCGCCGTTCTCCATGGCGATGCTAATCGAGAGCAGCGGAAAGGGAGTCCTCCTCTTAATTAGCCTTCATTCTGCTCACTTTCTGACATCGTAGCATGCAGTATGTGTGACTCTTAATGAAGTTCAGAGACAAAAAGGTCCTGAAATGTCTGGAAACCTGTGACTGTAAAAGTGAGAAGATCTGTGAGGCTGTGGACACCAGACGGTGTGCGGTTCAGTTTCACCAGCAATAAACTACAGCAGATGTGAGGATTTGGCTGCATTTTACTGCACAGGAGTCTGACAGAAGCAGAACATTCAAAAATTGAAGAGAATTAAGTAATTGATCATGTAATTGATGCTGGAGCTCTGTGTGATTCTCACCGTTGTAGGGCCTTTGCAAATCAAAACATTCTAAAACTAACTAAACCAGGTAAAACTAAATCATGTGGTGATTAGCTTCATTTTGTTCAAGCATTGCTTTTCTGATTTAAAACAAATCAAATAATCGAATGCCATAATTCATTTGGTTATGGACTGTAACAGTTTAGGGATTCATACAGCAGCTGTGAGATGTGAATTATTGTCTTGTTTCAGTGATATTTATTTAAAATGAAGCATCTTAATTGTTTCTGAAATGAGGTTTCAATTATGTGCAAGGCTTTGCGTGTTGTACGTGTTTTGTACGATTCCTTCAGAATTTTCAGCCCAAATGTACAATTTGTCAATAAGAATAAAACCTGCAGTTCGATAATGATGTGGTAATTCCACATAGACCATAAAATGAAAAGTAACCGGAGTATTACAGGTTCCATATAGTGGCAGGTCTCCTTCATACAGTCCTGTATTGTCATTCCATTCCTATCCACCTTTTAAATCATTCATCGCGTCTTGATGAGATCTCCCGCCCCACTACTCTTTGCTTGTCCATCGATTTGCCGTTAATTATCTTTTCAGTCAGCTAAATAATTTAGCGCGATTCGCACACTTTGAAATCCGTCCTGTGGGCTCACTTTGCAAATGTGATCGGGCGATGTGGAGGAGCCAGAGCCGTCGATGAATACACAATGGCTGTGGGTCGGGGCCACTATCCAGCGTCAATTAAAAAAACATCATTGACAGGAACCGCATTGCGGCCCCAGAGATGGGCAGACAAACATCGCCGGCACGGGGGGGGGCTCCCCAGTCAATGTGTTTTTACACAATGACTAACGCCACTACTACATTCTTTATTGGCATATCTGGATTTCTGCAAAGTTCTCACACAGTCCCTGACTGCACACCCCTAATGTTATGATAGAATGTCCCAACAATCCGGATCCTCCTTTGCAGGCTTAATTCTACCTTTTCACCATCTATCCTTTGTTACCATGACACCTGTCAGTTGGTCAGTAAAAATGTATTGGTTTCATGTTTTTTTTGTGTCGAGGGACCTGAAGATGTAGTATGATGAGTCGGAGAGTGGTGGCTTAAAATTCTTGCGCAAGCCGTCATTTCTTATGAACGCACTGACCTCTCGTTCAGTGGCAGAGGTGAGCAGAGAGGCTCGCGGTGAATCAGGGAGGCTGCGTAGCAGGATGAAGATGTGGTTGGAGGGGAGACGGCGATGAGGGCGTGGTGAGAGCAGGTCCATGGGTGGATGGAGAGATCAGGAGAGTGGGAGAAGATGGATGGTTGAATGGAGGGGGGAAGACAGGGGGTTGTGAGATGGAGCAACAGACAGAATGACATGAATGGCTGAATGAGATCAAGACAGATGAGACTGACGGGAGAGAGCTGAGCAATATATGGATAAGGGGAGAAAACAATGTTAGTTTTCTGCAGTTTCTCATCAGCTTCCAAAGTGCGACATTATAATCTGAGAGAGAGCCATGGATTTCAGTATTTTGGTTGATAGTTTCCACAAGGCACTAGTCAAGGAAGCAGAATTTCCTATTAGAAATTAGCCTTGGTCTGTGTACATGTCCTGTAATGGATGCAGGACCTCTGCTTCCACGCTTTCCCAGGACGCACCACTCTACATGATAGAAAATCCTGGTCCCGTCTTTTCTTTTTCTCTCTCTTTCTCTTTTATTCTTTCTTTCGCTTTCTTTTTCTCTTTCTCTCTCTCCTTCTTTCTTTTCCCTCTCATTCCTTTCTTTTTTTCCCCACACTATATTGCACTTATTCATCCTGACTGCTCCACAAGCAGTCAGCAAAACTCGTCTGTCCTACAGCTGCACTTCCGGCAGCCAGTGTGTCTTTACGCCGTAGCTGCACTGTCCTGTTTATCTCCCAGTGACCGCAGCAAGCTGTGCTCTGCCCATGTCCCACAGCATATATAAGGCATAAAGCTCACTCTACTAATGACAAAAAAAAGTTAGAAATATCCTGTGATTCAGTAATACTAAAAACCCGAATGAACAAGAATGTTTTTTGGAGTTGAGACACGAAGACATGCCGCAGACACAAAGGCAGCACAGTGCTACCTCCCTGCCAGACTCCGATGGAAGGAGCCTCCTAATTAGAATGTCTCCTAAATGGTTTTTAATGGCCTGTGGTTAAACCCACAGGTAGGAGCTTTCCAGGTCTGTGAGGCTTCTTCCAGTTTGTGCAGTGTTTGGCAGTATGATGTACACCATCAAACGACTGTGGCGTGTGTCATACATCTCTGCCGCATGAGCTACATGGTCAACCACGGCCTAATGACTTCATTAATTGCCAGTAGCTCCTTTTGGGGAGTGACTGATTGAGCGATGCTGAGAACATACTGAGACGTTGTGCGTCGGTTCAGGTCTCGCCAGAAGATCAATTCTACCTCTTTGCTTCCCTTTGGTACAAGCTGTCATTAATAACGAGATTTCCTCAGTCGTTGAACCTGTGCCCACCAGGACAAACCTGGCAGGTCGCCTCTTCAAAACGGCTGTCTTTTTTTTTTTTTTTTTTTTTCTAAATTCCCGTGGCAACATTCACCTGGGTATTTAAGGTCTTTAAGTGACATTTGCAACATATTCTGCGGCAGTGAGACAATCCATGCACTAGAATGCTAGAAAGGAGAAGCTCACAGGCAGACGATAAAGGCTGACACCTTCATACATGCAGAGAGTGCTCCAGGAGTGACATCATACAGCCGCCACGTCAGATCACCCTCGAGCAGTCGCCTCATCCTCAGAACAGGCGTCTGCCCCCTTCCGTCTTCCTGGACAGCTCCACCACCTTTTCCCATACTCCCCTGCTTGTTTTCCCGCAGACGTCACACATCCTTTGCATAGATGTCATAAAGGTCGGCTTCTTCTGACTGGGCGCCTTTAGAAATGTCAGAATGCATTTGACGAAGACCGCCACCCGTGTTATTTATGCGGGAGGGGGTGTGGCTTTGTGGCCGCCGCGGGCCTGCAGTGCAGACCACACGTTTGGGCGGAGGAAGTATATACTTTTTCAAACTTGAGGCACATGGTTAGGTTTCCATGGCCATCATGACTGGGTCTGCCGAGAGAGGAGCCTCCGCGTCCCGGCAGACTGCCCCGTGTTTTTCGTAAATAAATAAATCCAGTCAGCCGCGAGTAACACTCCAAGAATCCCGTCGGCTGTGAGTGTCAGAGGAAGCACAGATTAATTTGCCCGGCAGTCTGAATTTCATACCTTTAAATCGTACCTTGTCGCACATGTCTGTAGCCAAGTTGACGTGAAATTCGACGTTACACGGGAGCACGTCTGCAGCAGCCCCAATTAACGGGGACGCCGAAGAGGGATCTCAGATGAACAGGGAACCCAATTAACGTGAGATTTTGGGGGGAGCAGACCTACAGCAGAGGAGGGGCCTGGGGCTCACCATGGCACACCTGCTCCACTGCACTTAATATAAATGATATTTCTTCTTCGCGGAAGAATGGGAGGTACTTTATAAACTCACACTCTCCAGCCCCCCCCCCCCCCCCAGCTCAACCCCCACTAGGTCCCATAGGTAAGTTTAAGAGCCACGTTTCCATTGTGCAAGAGGTCAGTACTGTATATCACAGTGAATGAATCCTGTCAGTTTTATTGCCAGGGGAGCTGGACGAGCACTAAAAAAAAGAAAGAAAAAAAAGATTACATACATCCTCACGTCTGGCTGGCCTTACAAAAAGACGTGCTTGATCGGTTTGTTATCCCCCCACCCCCGCACCCCCCTCTTCCTGCCTCTCTCATCTCTCACCACACAGCTCTGCTTATATGATAAGTGTCCCACAGCTGCTCCCCCTGTCCTCTCTCACAGTTAATGCCCCCCCACCCCCCCAATGGAGAGCAGAACAAGCCTGCCGGCATTCCCGTGGGCCCCACCCCCACCCCCAGCAGGAGATCAAGTCGATGTGGCGCTTTGCCGGAGACTCACGCCTGCGTCGACATCAATCTCCCTCACCGGTGACCATAATCCCAGGGACGGGGGCCTCGGTTTCACTGGCATAAACTAAAAAACTCAAAGGAGGCCGGATTCGCCTAGGGACTGTCGTGGACGCGGCTTTACCCGTCTCGCCGACATAAAGCCAGGAATCCACGTGAGGAATAAGAGCCCCGACAGCGGCCGTCAGAGCAAACCCATGTCGACAGCCTTGGATTGTTTTCATTTCATAAACGTCAGAAGTGGAGCAGGTCCAGGGTGACTCGAGATTAAAAGCTGAGTAAACGTGCCCGCATTAGAATCTGGCGCTATAACAACACTGCAGAGACGTGTGTATTCTTTGTCCTTGTTATTTTGGTGTAACACTGAGTGACAGTGTAAAAGATGCACCTATTAAATACATGTTACTACCCAATGCCATGTGCTGCCTGTGCCTTGGGAACGACGATACCGGTGGCATTAATTTAATAGAATGTGACCTGTGTGGCAATGGATTCATAAACAAAAAAAAGTGTGACTTCACAGCGAATAGGGAACACACCGAGGCCCGCGCCTGGTGTTTCACTTGCAGCAGTATTGCCTGTCTCCGTGCCTCCATTTCCTCCCGTTATTCATTCGTGGAATTTCGCCGTCCCCTATTCCGTCGAGCGGCAGTGAGGTTACTGAGACTCAGGGGCTGTTAGGTGGACCCGCTGTAGACGCCGGTTAGCAATTATCGCGGCTGTTCGTCCTCGTGGCAAGAGCTGGGGCGGGAGCGTCCCGTGGGACGGGCCGCCTGGCGCTGTTAATCAATCCGATTTAGGCCAGGCGGGGACACACGTAGCCGCGGCTTGCCGATACGGCTCGCGGCCCGCCGCGCCGCCGTGACCTGCATCTAATTCAGAGGAAGATGGATGGATGGGTCCATGACCACAGGCGTATGAGCTGTGGAGGGGATTTGTGTTATTGGCTGACAAATATTTGCACGGATTAATACAGGAAACGCATAGGAAGGTGAAGAGTAATATACTGAAGGCCGTAACGGTAGATAGACCGTTTAAGGCAAATGCATTGACTGGAAATGGATTGAAATTTTAAAAAACGAAGGGAGGACAAACTGTCGTAACAAACTGGAGGGAGAGTAAGGCCAGAAATGTACATCGGACATAAGCATTAAGTTAACGAAGCGTCCGTCTGCAGACAGACCAACTGAAGGAGAAACGCTCGATATTGGAAGCCGGAATGAAGGAGCCGTGCCCGCAGGGGCCCACGAGAGAGATAATACAGGAGACGCCAGCAGAGTTATTTTGAGAGCCTGTTGCTTGCGTGGGCTTCTGCCTGGTGTGTAGTCATCTACATGCATCTGTCTCGCTTTCAATAAAACACCTGAGGCTGAATTTAACCTTGTATAGCTAAAATTTGTGATGAAAACCATTTTAAGTAAGACTTTTTTTTTTACAATTGCTGAAGAAAATTGCAGTTCTTCATCACAAAACTGAATCTCAGTGATGATTTTCCTGACCCATTGACTGCTAAAGAGCCAGTGAGGTTGTATTGCGCTGATGTTTTTGAGTTTGCCGTTCACCTGGGGATTCCTGGGTCACCAGTAAAAGCAGCCATCCTAAGCACAGTCAGGTTCCCACAGCAAAGACTGCGGCATGACCTTCAGCTTGGCCTGACCGCTGTCTATGACCATTCGGGCTGTTGACCATTCGCTTGGCTGACCTCTTGACTCCCGTGTAGCCGGTCACACGTGAGTGAGTCACTGGGTGCCCATAGTGAAAGATGTGTGAACCATATGGGGTGCAGGGCGTTCTGGACAGCACGTTGTGAAAAAAAATGGGAATGACTAAATTAGGGACAATTGGGAAAGGAAAGAGGACAAAATCCGATGTAGTAAATGTGATAAAAATATAAGTTTTCACTGGTTTCAAGTCTTAGGTTGTGGTAAAGCTAATGTACATGGTGCCTTAGATGCAGGCAAGCTTGTAATTAAGCACTGATGAACTGTAATTAATGGCAAAACAATTTCAAGTTTTAAATAAGATTTGACAGAAAAAAATATTTTTATAATATATATCCATCCCCGCGACCCTGATAGGAAAAGCGGGTTGGAAAATGGATGGATGGATTTATCCATCCATCCATTTTCTGAAACCACTTGTCCTATTTAGGGTCTCGGGTATGGTTCATATGTATAAAAATATATTTTTATATTGACTTTTATATACTTATATAATTATTTTTTAGTGACTGGCCACGTTTTAACAGCAGGTACTAAAGGTAATTTTATAAGTTAAGTTTAAGGCTTCAGGACGTGAGTAGATCAGGCTTCTTTTCAACTGTTAATGTGTCCATGTGCATGATGGGAAATATGGCAGCATGCCATTTGTGTAGGATATTTGTTTGCATGGGATTGCTTTGAACTGAAGGAAAACACAAACATCTTGCAATATCCTTGTATGGGTCGATATGCACATCTCGCAGCATGCTACTGCATATTTACTCACATAGAGCCACTCAATATTATGCAAATTCACAGCTACCTGGGCTAAATGCAACAAGTGGATTCAGGGATCATATTACTTGACTGGACCCACCCTTTCCCTTACTTTAATTCACCTCCTGCCCTCATTACATCAAGGCACCCCCATTCTATTTCCCCAATTTCCCCATCCCCCAAGACTACAGTGCAACACCCCCTTCTTTTACTCAAATTCATTCCCCATTACTACAGTGCACCACTTGCTTTTTCATTACTATAATTCACTCCCATTACTCCAGTAAGCCACTTGCTTTTTCATTACTTAAATTCACCCCATTACTCCAGTAAGCCACTTGCTTTTTCATTACTCTAATTCACCCCAATTACTCCAGTGCACCACCTGCTTTTTCATTACTATAATTCACCCCCATTACTACAGTGCACTACCCGCTTTTTCATTGCTTAAATTAACCCGAATTACTCCAGTGCACCACCTGCTTTTTCATCACACTAATTCACCGCAATTACTCCAGTGCACCACCTGCTTTTTCATTACTATAATTCACCCACATTACTACAGTGCACTATCTGCTTTTTCATTACTCCAATTTACCCCCATTACTCCAGTGCACCACCCGCTTTTTCATTACTCCAATTCTCCCCATTACTCCAGTGCACCACTAGCTTGTCCATTACCCTAGTTCACCCCCATTACTCCAGTGCACCATCCCTGGCACTTGGTTGTATTACCCTCCCAATTACTTTAATACACCATTACACCATGCATACCCTGCCACACATTCCTTCCAGTGCTGCTTATCTCTGAACACACCTCCCCAGCACCCCCCCACCAAACCTGCCCATTTCCCCCTCCCAACTCCCCCCCCCCCCCCGGATCCACACCCAGTGGCAGACGTGGCAGTAATCGATACGGGGGATGGGGCTGTGTGTCCACTTGGGGCCGAGGTGATGGCGCACGGTCACAGCTCATTCATTTACATGGTGTGGGGCTGTCAGACAGGCAGCCCTCAATACCAGTGACATTATGGTCTGACCCGGGGGGAGGACGCTGGGGGCCAGGGGTGGTGGTGGGGGGGGGGGGTTAACGTTTACCGAGCTCTACAAGGCATTTTAAAATACGCTCTCCATTAGACGGGAAACTCATTAAACGGCAGCAGAAGACCACAGCGTTTCCCAGTGGAAAAATGATTAAAACATAAAATCTTTATTAATCTTGTGATGATAAATAAACTGCCATATCAGACGACATCGCTGAGTAAACAAGCCCAGTGGCTGCCGGCAGGAAGCAGCCCAGTGTAATATAAAGGTGCTGGAGACGCCTGCTGCAGTGAATCCGGCTGCTCGAGATGTACAGAGAGACGTATCATTGTACAGAGAGACGCATCTCTGCAGAGGCGCCCGCCCCCAGCTCACGCGGACAGGCTTTTTCGGAAAGTCGACATGTGCTCTTTAACGGAACAAAGTAACCAAGAGGCGTGCCTTTTAAGTCCAAGGGGTTTCAAAAATCCGATCATCCATTCAGAGGAAAAGGGAACATTTTAAGGGTTTTGTGTCTAATTTGTATTGTTTTAGGCGAACCACTCCTTTTCATTTTGATATCTGCTGCACAGCGACAAATGGAATATTGTTTTAAAATGACTTTACTTGCTGAATTTTTTCCTCTAATTAATCTATTTTTCGGGGGAGAGGGAGGTCATATATGTATTGAAAACCTACGCTTTTATGCAAAGCCAAAGTAGGCGAGTTTAAAAAAACAAGCTCAGAACGCCTAAAACATTACTGTCTGATGCTACACCATAATTGTCTGTTACTATTTGCTATTATTTGTAAAGCTGTTTTCCTTACAGCATCACAGTGATGACTGTTAAGGGACGCGCAACACGTATCTGTGTAAGTGTGAGGCACGATTCACACTCGTCTCACAATGGAGACATTGGCGGCCTTTGGAGATAGCTACATGGTCTAGATACTGTATCCTGAAACTGTGGAGGCAGTAGTGGCTATGCTGTATTTTTCCTTGTAAAAGTAAGGAAATGTCACACAGCTAAGCCATTAATCTTTGTGCTTTTATATCTTTCCAGCCAACATAACAATTGGCATTTAAACAACCATTATCTGATTCAGACCAGGGGCAGTTTACAACATGGATATGATTAACAAAGCAGCTTCATGCCTACATACAGATACAACAATAACAATAATAATAATAATAATCATAATAATAATTTAGAAGGCATATTAGGTGTTAGAAGGCAGGAAGTGAAATTCACAGGAGCAGTCCCCAGCCATCCACGCTCATCACCTTACTTGAGTAATCAACCTCATTAAGTGTCTTGCATTTTTAATTTACTACACCAAGAGTTCAGTCAGCTATCAGTGGGAAAAAAAATTCCCCCCATAGCATGGATTTGCACCTTTTATCAAATGAAGTTCTTCAAAGAAGAGAAAGTGTAAAGGAATTCAATGCCAAATGCCTTAGCTGGTTTGTTTCCCGTCTTTATAATTGTGATGTGAGTTATGTCCCTGCCAAGGAGGTACCAGTAAGCCCTTGATGGTCATGTCTCTGTTTGTTTCAGGTAAGGGCCAGTGCCATCGCTCAGGATGCAGATCAGAACTATGACTACGCTTCCAACAGCGTCATCCTGCATTTGGACGTGGGGGATGAGGTGTTTGTTCAGCTGGACGGGGGTAAAGTCCACGGGGGCAACACCAACAAATATAGCACCTTCTCTGGATTTCTCATATATGCAGATTGACCCCGCCCATGGCCCAGCCCCCATCATGCAGACTGACCCTGCCCACAGCCCCGCCCCCATCATGCAGACTGACCCCGCCCACTGCCCTGCCCCTATCATGCAGACTGTCTACCTGGGCACTCAAAAGGCATATGGCACCAGAGAGAATCAAATCGAGGGAAAAAAGAGAGAAAAGCTATTATGTTGTGGATTGTTCTAGATAAGCAAATGCGCCAAGAAGAAGCTCTGACCTTCTGTTCATAGAAATGAACTGTTAGATATCTGTCAGGCCATGCACCTCATGACCCTAAGCAAATAGAGTTATCAGAACCTTCTGTAGTGGAATATATACTACTGCTGCACGCATCTGTTTGTGTTGTTCCTGATATATGTTTATGGTGTGTAACCCTCGCTTTGTTATACACATATGTACATAAAAAAATGTGTGTTTTCCAGATCATTCCAATACTGTATGTTGTAAACACGGCCCCGGAGTGCTTTCACTGTTCAGCTGAATGTCCAATGTGCATTTTTGAGTTGAGCTGAGGGTTATTTTATGGAATATATTAAAGCAACATTACAGTGTGATCCTGTTGTTACCATTGTCACTTGTCACTTTTTTGTCAAAAAAAAAACCATTGGTCTTTATCGTCAAGCTTCCCCCGAGAAGATAAAATAGTGGGTGCTAATTGTGAAAGCCACAGGGATAAGCCGCAGGGATTAAGATTTCGGAGGTTAATGAATTACATTAGCACTATGAGTTAATAAACACAAACACAACAGAGATTGGTGTCAGTGTAGTTAGGCTGATTTCAATGGAAGTGCTTCACTGTCCTTCTGAAGAGGGATCCTGAAACATTGACCTTCCAGGGCTGATTGTGGAGATCCTCTGGCTTTTCACAGCCTGCGGTCTGCTTGTCGTCTAACATGGGACCACGACTTAAAAAGATTTGCCCCTTGTTAGTTCTTCAGCATTTCAGGAAATCAGGAATCTGACAGCTGGGATTTAAACAACATGGAGAAATACATGTAGAATATTGAAAATGTACATCATTACTGAAATGCTTAGGGGCAAAAGTTTCCCTGTGCACCTACCCAGAATTGTCATCACAGAAGATACAGGAGATACCATTTTAGCAGCAGAATACTTTAACAAGGTTTCATATGAATCATTGATGTTAACCTTTTTTGTGAGGCAAGATTCATCTAGTCTGTTTAGGTCTTTTATGCATCTATATCCACACCCAGTACAAACAAATTAATTCTTATTATCATTCTTATATATATTTTTTCTTTTCTTAACTATGTGTTTTAAGCTGTTATCAATTGTTATTAAAATTCATAAAAGTCCTTGGAAAAAATCAGTATGCATGGGATTATGCAACAAAAAGCCCTACAACCCTATATGCCCTGGGAAATTTCCAGTAACCAGTCTAATATTTGTAGTTTTATTTTAAACTAGCATAAAGTGTTCCTGTTTCCTTTACACATATTTGCATTAATCCCATTTCAGATGCGAAAATGGGCATAACTGTATTTAAAAATGAGCCGATCCTTGAGAAATACTTAATTAATATAGTCTAGTATTAGTGACTTCAACAAGCCTAATACAGCATCAAATAAAATCAATTATTTCAGTAATATTATTGTAGGAATATGTATTTTGGGCTAATTCTAATGCGTTTTGGACGAAATCAATAACAGGGCAATACTTTTATTTCCCTTTAATAGGGAAATCATTATATCAAAAATTTTCATTGACGTGAATTCATTTCGGAGATGCTGGCTTTTTGATGGACGTTTTGAAACATTTTCGCTTCCCCCGTTTTTGTCACCTTCCTGGGTCGACGGGACGAATCGCATTACAAGCTGTTCGCATTTGCCGCCGGTGTGGACGACGGCCAAGTTAACGCCGACATGTCAGAAGTTCATTAGCACAGTTCAGGCCACTCAGGCCTCCTTACTGCGATCCTGGCTGAAATCCCGATCAAACTCCACTGGTCCAAGGCCTTGCATTGAACAGCACTTAATGCAGAAAGTCGAGGAGAATTAAGCCATCTATGACTGAATTAGCGGCAGGTTCATCTGACTAACGTTAGCGGTAACTTGCGTGTATCATTTTCTCAAGAGGAGTTCTAAAGCGGCGATACCTATAGTAGCTATATAATAGCGAAGCATAACGCTATTCTGTAAATATAGGCATTGCATGTCTAATATTACCACTGCTAACTGAATAATATAAAATAACAGATTAATTATAATGTAACGGGTATGATCATAATAAAACAGAAGTAGTTTAGTCTTATCATTTTTTTTATCATAGTAAAAACATTTCTTGTTTATAATCATCTGTCACAGCATTACAGTACATCAAGAAGTCTTTACAGTAGTGGGTTTATGTAGCCTTTCTAAATGGAACTAAACCACCAGCGTGACTCTATTCATTTTCACTTGGACACATGGTCACATTTAATTTAGCCCATATTCCTAAATTAATACCAGCCATGTTTTCAGTATTTATCTGTGATATTTATTATAAAACTGACCTGGGTTTAATCTAAAAGGCATAAGCCACATGTATAAAGCCCTTCTCCCCGGTCCGTTTTTTAAATAATTATTATATATCTAATAATAATTCATATAATAATAATTATAAACAATTTACCTTCCCTTCTGAATGACGTATGCAATCATATTATTCGTCTGACCAGTCGAACATGATCATTCTCTCCCTTATTACCACGTTATAATTTCTTACACATTAATGGTTACCTCATTCAATAAAACTATCAACGCAACAATTAACAGCAGACAACTGCTGTGACAAATATATAAAACAGTTATATTAGTGCAGCCTAACCTGCCGTATAAACCCACAGCCGTGCTCATTACTCGGGGTCTCACGCATAAATTAAAAGCACGGATGTGTAGGGAAAAAAGGTTTCTTATATATTTGAGTCTGTACTAAAACGTGTCCATAAAAGTATTTAAAAAATAGGCATGCAAGGAAATGAATAATTGCTATATATACCTCGTATATGGTGAGAACTCGGCAATCAAAATGAACACGTTAAATTATTGAGCCGGCCAGTGGCAGCAGGAACGCGGAGCTTTGGCACGTAAGGTCGGGGCACCTGCCCGAGTACATACTCCCCGGTCTGCGCCTGCACTGTGCGCGGTGTCGGCTCTGCGATGCGCTATCCACTCGTAAGAAAAAAGAGGAAGCCCTGTAAGTAAAAGGAGCAGCTAATGGCAATCTGGGCTGTTAGGCTTTGTTGAATGTTTTTCCAATGGGAGCACCCCCGCTCTCAGCACATTCCGGTTGAAAGTTAATTGGACCAGGAGAAGTCTGAGGCAGGATCGCTGGGGCCCATTAGCGATTCCTCCGTCGGCCGCTGGGCCGAGAGGATCACAGACTCACAAATAGGAGGATTACAATAATCAATAGCCTTCACTTACCTCCACACGCGGACAAACCCGCATGCACGCACGCGTACGCACACACCCACACACACACACACACACACACACGCACATGCACAAAATAATTAGCAGCCGTATCGCCCGCACCTTCAGAGAGCATGCAGACACACACACACACACACACACACCCACACATAATAAGGGAAACGGTTCTGTCTGGTCGAGAAGACGAATAAGAAAAAGGTCAGTGAGACGCAGAAATGGCAGGCTTGGTATGCGCTCGGAACAGACACTAACACACCCGTGTGCATGTTTGTACCACACACTTGTCTGATTAAAATATTGCTTTGGGGTTTGTAATAAATATATGCTAAATTAAATATAACCTGAAATATCCTGTGTTATTCTATAAATAAACCATACAAAAGTTAACTGAACACGGTTACTCATGCGCAATAATTAAAGACCACCCTTTTTTATAAAACATTTGTAATATATTTCCTCAAATATATATTCTTCTTTTACAATTTTTCAAAAGCCGGTTGTGTTTTGAAAATCCTTGTAAAATTGCATAAAATTCATGTTCCACTGACTGCCTGAATTTCAAACACAGTGATCATGACACTCGATAAAAAGCAGCAGCCCTTTTCTGCAGTTATTTATAGGCCTACTGTGATACTTTCTTTGCGGTAATAGGAACAAACTAATTAGGCCAATTCTATGCTACACCATGTCAATATATCCAAATTGATATATGTTTTGTTTTGTATAATTTCATTTAATAAATATATTGTTATTTTATTGTAGGTCCAAAATAATTTGTATTTTTCCTATGTCTTTAACAGAAATCGTTTCTGTTTAGTTTAGCTTCAGACATACGGTATTTACCGGCGTGTATAACTTTACATGAATGCTAGCATCGGCTCTTTACGAAGTATCATAAGGTCCTGTTTAATTTAAAGGGTAATTTATACAACATTACGATTTATGGTTTGATGGGTAGGCTACTTCAGAAAATAACTATAGAATTATAATTAGGCTTACAATTTATATAATTACAGTTATAATTATTGGAATACTATAAGTACTGTTATAGAACAAACATAACACTGGGGTGGCTATTCTAACAAAAAGATCCTCAATCATCAAAGCAACAACAACATCAACAACAACAACAACAATAATAATAATAATAATAATAGACAGAATAGTCTACTCTTAGATGACAAATATGTAGCAGTTTATTAGAAATCAAACATATGATATAACTGTCCAGTAAATGGTCATGGTAACATTACAGATTTTCCAGTTCCTAAAGAGAATTAATTGTTCTAAAAGGGTTCACAATGAGAAGCACTTAACACTTCCGGCTCTGAGCGTGAGAGCGGGTCTGGCCCTGTACCTTCAGAATGTCCTAGACTCCGGTGACCCCTGCTGTTTCCTTTATGTAAGCACTGCTCCAGATTTGGGTGCTGTGTGGATTTCCATGGACTGCCTTGGCTCAGCCCCAATATATGTATTTCAAAACGTGGTATCTAATAAAGTACCGATTTACTTATTTACTTAGTGGCTTATACTACTTAGAGAGCAACGCTGAAAAGGTCGTTTGATGAACATCAGCCAGAAGCAATGTAATTAAGACTGGTATTTGGGTATGGATAACCTATATTCTGCCAGGGCATTTATAAGATGTGCATAATATAACCAATTAATTAAGACGTAACTCACAGATGCAACCTCCCCTTTATTTACATTTAAAGGGGAGGTTAAATTAATTTAGGAATGGGACACCGATTTATCATATGGTACGATGCAGCACCATTAGTTAACTGTAGACGATGTGGTTGTTTTTATATTAAGACGATAGGGTTATTTCATACACAGCCACCAACGGTATATTTCTGTGTTCTTTGTATGTCCGTCTGTGTGCGCATTTTTGAAAATAAAATCTAAATCAACAACAGGGTAATGGAAGGTCTTACAAGAAAGAATCTAAATTTTATAATACCCCCACAATAAACGCAAGCCTTTTACTTGATTTTCATCCCTGATATTTTAACATTGCTGTCAATGCATCAGTAACAGTAAGAGCCGCGACATCACGGCTGCAATCACAGCCCCATCGCTGGACATCTTGGCTCAATCATGCGACCTTATCCGGCGGCCCGCGGCTTCCGCCAGTTGAGCCAAAATGGACGCACTTTCGCCGTTACAGCGCGTCCGGATCAAATCCCAAGCGCTGCGGAGCCGACGAACGGCCACCAGAGGGCGAGCAAGGGCGTCTTTTCTTCATCTGCAGGCAAAGATGGCGGTGCGGAAGAAAGACGGCGGCCCGAACGTAAAATATTTCGAAGCTGCCGACACAATCTCACAGTTCGACAACGTCCGCATATGGTTGGGCAAGAATTACAAAAAGGTACTGCTTGTCTTTTTTCCCTTCTTTCTCCCACCGCGAGCCCGTGCTCTTTAGGTAAGCCCAACCGTATTGCAAATAAAGAAAGAAGAATGAGTGTTCAGCAGAAGGAGGAGGAGAGGAGGAGTGGGAGGGCGAGCAGCGGCGTCTGCAGGGCTAAGTCCAGCTGGTCCATGCACGCAGACCGAGATCCGGAGACAAAAGAGAAGATGCCGGGGAAGCGTCTGCGCAGATCGGCCATGGGAGGGACCGGGGCTGGATGGCCCCGTGGAGCCGGCGATCGGTCGGCATCTGACATGATGAAACCCCAGTGCATGCCCCAGCCTTGCGTTTATTGCGTCCGGCACAAAGCAATTCGCGGATGCGAGGATGCACATGCAGCAAGCACCGCACGCAGACGTGCATCGCTATACAGGTCGACTCGGCATCTCGCTCCCTCCTCACTGTCAACTGTTGAATATTCACTGTGCGGAGCGTAGCTTTTAGGGGTTTATCTGTGGAGCAGACGGCCAGGGGAGCCGCCCCCCTCCCGACACACACACAAAGCGGCATATGGCCGGTGCTGTCAAAACACGTAACGCTTCCATCAGCGATGCCACGGTGAGCATGACAGGGAAGCGGCGAGGAAAAGCGGGGGGCGTGCATCCTGGTTAGGCTGTCCCCAATGAGCTGCCCCGTGAGGGGTCGAACCTGGGGCCCGAATAAGAGAGCCCCGACATAGTAAATGAAATGTCATTTTAGGAACAAGGTGTTAATAATTAGTCTACCTTTTTAAGCGTTAACATCTTAATACTCACGGTAAGTGTAACGGTATGCAGGTTTTATGGGTTATTACATATGCACAGCTCTGCAGAACTTGGACCGCTACCCAAAACGGTAATCAGTCCCTTACGGTCCGGACTCGCCGTTCCTCTTATTAGGTCCCGGAGAACACGCCTCTCTGCTGTGCCCTGTTCGTCGTACACAGTATAACTTCTCTGTCATTAATTATTAGTTTCCTCACTGGCACTGAACTTTGTTGAAACGGCTTGTAATATAACGAGACTGGAGAAGTAATGCATGTGATTAGATTTTTTTTTTTTTTGAACAAGAGCGCCATCTAGTAAAGTCATTTTCACGCTAGTTGGATAAGACATTCACTGCAGCCGTGTGTTAATACGACACATGCTATTGATGTATTGCACTGTATTCACATTTACTTAATTTCAGTTAATCGGTAGGTAGATCCGGGTATTTTGACTAGCAAGTGTTTCTCTGATATGAGCTGTCTTTATCTTCCTAATGTGTAGAGCTTGCGCCTTCTGAAGGGAACGGACAGGGGCGAGACTTCGGAAGGGCATGTCTAAAGTCTGTGTGATGATTGTGTAACAGCTCAATGCCTTTATTTTTAGAAGAGACTTCTGGAAGGAAAGAAGTAGGTTTTTGGGGAATTTTCTTGATGAATATTTGAAGTTTATATTTAGGGTAGGAACAAAGCAGAAAGAAAGAACAAGGTGTATGTTCCAAAAAGGAATAATATTTGAAATGTAAATTACAATCTGGTTTCAAATGTCAACACGATTTCAATCAACCCCTCTGGCCCCCCACACAGGCTGTAATCACAGGCCAGTAATCAGCAGTTCTGTCAGAGTTGCGATTATGTGCACAAAATGTCATAATCAGCATGCTTTTGTATCCAAACTGTCCTCCTCTAATGTCACTCTGTGCTTTTCGCAGTTTCCCGGTATCCTCAGCATCCCGTGAAGCGCATAAATGCATTTACAAGTGCTCTAAACCGGGTTTTGCTTTTCGCTGGCGGCCCCTTTAAGGTGCCGACGGCGTCTGACGCTCGGCTCTCCCTCACCCTTGCAGTACATCCAGGCAGAGCCCCCCACCAACAAGTCTCTGTCTAGCCTGGTGGTCCAGCTGCTGCAGTTCCAGGAGGAGGTGTTTGGCCGCCATGTCAGCAACCCGCCCCTCACCAAGCTCCCGGTAACGGCACCCTGATGCTCCACCTCACGTCCACAGCCGGTGCTCAGCCAACCCGAGCCAACCCGAGCCGAGCTGATCTGGACTGGGTATCCGGGCAGCGTGTAAATCTTAAAGACCAGTCACTCACTGGCTGCATGAGGCTACTGCTGTTACCAGATCCAGATGTATTTATCGATCTGTTAATTGATTTTACTTAATGCAGTGAGCACAACACTTAATTATCCTTACTTACTGTGGTCTCCTTCTAGTATAGTGAAATGGGAATCATTCTTAATAGTACTTTAAAGCCATAATTTGTGATTCCTTCTGAAGGTCATTTATGGCCTTTGCCTGCTGGTATGTTTGGTGTCTAAAGTGGACTCGTTTATCTCGAGTCACCTTGTGGTGCGGATCCACAGTGAGGCAGCATTTGCGGTGTTCGGGCATGGAGCCGCGCTTAACACCTTCTCTCTGTTTGCCCCCCCCCCCCAGATCAAGTGCTTCCTCGACTTTAAGTCAGGGGGAGCCCTCTGCCACATACTGGCTGCTGCCTACAAGTTCAAGAGTGACCAGGGCTGGTGAGTGGGCTCACATGAGCACTTTGGGAACCCAGAACAGGCAGCCGCAGGTTAAACAGAACCAGGTTACCAAGGGAATTTAGAGCAGACTAGTGTGTGGCCCTTCCGATTAGAACTCTCTGCTTGTAATCTGATGGTTGCCAGCTCGAAACCCCTGGCTGGCAGAGTGATGTCACTGTTGGGTCCTTGAGGAAGGCCCTTTTCCCCAGTTGCTGCAGGAGTGCCGGATGCTGGCTGGACCGTGGCTTTGCTCTCACCTGTATGTGTGTCTTTGTGTCTCATGAACATGGAAAAACTACATCATTTTACATGTGAATGGATAAATTGCTATTTTTGTGGAAAAGATTAAAAAGATGCATTCTGCACTCAGTCCCTCACACCCTGTGGTACAAACTGCTGTTACATTTAAAAGCACTAGGCTTTTAAAATACAAGCCGATGTGGACCAGTCTATATCCGCAGTGACAGTTACTGGACTCCTCCTCCCAGATAGATGCCACTGTCTCCCACAAACATGGAAGAACCTTTGTAGAAAGCATAGCAGGCTGTCTAGTTAAACTAATTAAAGTTGCTATCAGAGGTGGGTAATCCAGGTCCAGAGAGTAAAAGTCCAGACCAAGATTTTGATTCAACCAACCACTTGAGTGGTTGAGTACAGAGTACTCAACTGGTTGGTTGAAACAAAATCTTGGTCTGGACTTTTACTCTCTGGACCTGGATTACCCACCTCTGGTTGGTATTGATCAAGAATGTGCTCAAGATTCATGGCATATACTGGCAGTCTGGAGGAAAACATGCAGAGAACGTGGAATATGTCGAGAACACGTGGGGAACATGGGGACCTGGTACTGGGTGATGCTTAACTGGCCCTTTACCGGTTTTCAGGAGGAGATTTGACTTCCAGAACCCATCACGGATGGACCGCAACGTGGAGATGTTCATGACCATTGAGAAATCCTTGGTGCAGGTGAGGCCACAATGCCAATGAAGCCTTAGTCATTTCCAGGACCTGCTTTGAAAGTTAACGACTCGTCTTGCCCTTCTGGCCAGAATAACTGTCTGAGCCGGCCTGTCATCTACCTCAGCGCCGACATCGAGCCCAAGCTGATGGGCAAACTGAAAGACATCATAAAGAGACACCAGGTTTGGCCAGATTCTGCCTGCCCTCCTCTACCCATCATTCCATGTGAATTCTCCATGGAGTGTTGCAGTTAATGCCATCGATTTCCACCTGCATTGTCTACCCCCAGGGATCAGTGACAGAGGACAAGTCCACCAGCTCGCATGTGGTGGTACCCATTCCTGCCAGCCTGGAAGAGGGTGAGGACGGGGAGATTGTGGAGAAAAACCACCAGCGCCTGCTAGTGTGCTGCTTGTTTGACGTCTGTGTGTTGGAAGAGGTCAGCTGGACGAAAATGCAGGCCTTTGTGACCTTAACAGAGTTATAATCGGTGCCCGTGTGCCCTTTTGCAGAGGAGTGGGTACGGCCAGTTATGAAGAGAGACAAGCAGGTGCTCCTTCATTGGGGTTACTCCCCCGACAGGTACGACCCTGGGTATCCCCAAGCATTTAGGGGTGTGGCCAGGAGCACACTATAGATTTAAGAAAAGGGGGCAGAGCACATTGATTCAGCTAATTAGTGTATATTTACTTTTTTTTTGGGGGGGGGGGTCACTCCTAAAATAGCCCTAGCCACACCAAAGTCTTAACTTACCTTAAATGTTACCTCAAATGTGAAGGACCTGGACAAAAACTTGCCTTCATGTAATGTATTCCTGCAGGTGCTGAGGTTGGATGTTCCAGACAGATCTCATTACACACATTACACACCTCCCTCTGCTCTTTCTGTGACAGACCTCATTACACACCTCCCTCTGCTCTTTCTATGACAGACCTCATCACACACCTCCCTCTGCTCTTTCTATGACAGACCTCATTACACACCTCCCTCTGCTGTTTATGACAGACCTCATTACACACCTCCCTCTGCTCTTTCTGTGACAGACCTCATTACACACCTCCCGCTGCTCTTTCTATGACAGACCTCATTACACACCTCCCTCTGCTGTTTATGACAGACCTCATTACACACCTCCCTCTGCTGTTTATGACAGACCTCATTACACACCTCCCTCTGCTCTTTCTATGACAGACCTCATTACACACCTCCCTCTGCTCTTTATGACAGACCTCATTACACACCTCCCTCCGCTGTTTCCGTGACACACCTCATTAGACACCTCCCTCTGCTCTTTTTGACAGACCTCATTACACACCTCCCTCTGCTCTTTCTGTGACAGACCTCATTACACATCTCCCTCTGCTCTTTCCGTGACAGACCTCATTACACACCTCCCGCTGCTCTTTATGACAGACCTCATTACACATCTCCCTCCGCTGTTTCCGTGACACACCTCGTTACGCACCTCTGCATTTAGTAAAGGCTAAACCTGGCTTTGCTCTGTCCTCCAGCTATGACACCTGGATTCCTGCCAGCGAGGTGGAGGCGGCTGTGGAGGACCCCCCCAGCCCAGAAAAGCCCCGGAAGGTGAGTACGGTCACCTGCCCTGAGCTGGGGGTGTGGGGGTGACCCCTGATCTCACACATCCGCACTCGCAGGTCCATGCCAAATGGATCCTGGACCTGGACCATTTCAACGAGTGGATGACAGAGGAGGACTACGAGGTGGGCGAGGGCCTGCCCCGGAGGAAGAGGATTTCGGCCAAAACGCTTACCGACGAGGTGTCGCCTCCGGACGAGCGTCGGGACAGGAAGCCGGGGAGCGCAAAGAAGAGGAAGCGCTCGCCCTCGCCATCCCCACCCCCGCCCCCACAGGAGAGCAAGAAAAAGAACACCAAGAAGGGGTACGCCACTAGGGGGCGCCATCACACGTGCCTTTACCCCGCAGATGGTCCTCGGTGTCACCTTTTGTCTTGGTGTCATCTTTTGTGTGTGCGTGTGTGTTGTACCGTAGACCCACCACTCCCTACACCAAGTCGAAGCGCGGGCACCGCGAGGAGGAGCAGGAAGACCTGACTAAGGAGCTGGACGAGCCCTCGCCAGTGCCAGCCGTCGAAGAGGTCACCCTGCCTAAAAATGGTGTGAACCCCCAGCCTGCCATCTTTATCGCCATGGCGACAGACCTGGGCACTTTGCTCGTGGTGTGCATTCTCCTGATGTTGGCGTGACCTTGGCGTGACCTTAGCGTGTTCCTGTCCTTTTTCCAGTGAACACTAAGAAAGACTCCGAGGCGACTCCGGTGAAGGGAGGGACCATGACGGACCTGGGTGAGCCGCTCGTGTCCCCGCCGTGTCCCTGCCGTGTCCCCGCTGTGTCCCCACTGTGCCTCATTGTACTTCAGTCCTGTGTGCAGCTCCCCGCGTCCTCTGACGCCTCGTCCAAATCAAAAAACGTCATTAACGGAAGAGCCCAATTCACTGTATAAGATTTTATCTGAGCTAATGGCAGTGGTTAGCACTGATGTCTGGCACCTCTGGGACTGGGGTTCGAATCTCCGCCCTGGCTGTGGGGTTTGCATGTTCTCCCCGTGTCTTTATGGGGTTTCCTTCATGCTCCCCCCAAAGTCCAAAGACATGATAGATTTACCAGATTGTCCATAGGTTTGAATGTGCACGTGAAAGGTGTGTGTGCCCCTCACTGGGTTATTCATGCCTGTGCTCTTAGCTTCTGAGGTAGACTCCAGATCTCCACGGCCTGGAACAGGAGAAGCGGCTATAGGAAATGGACAGATGGATGGCTGATTCATCCGCAAATGTGTAAAATAAGTGACATTCAGCCTTGTATGTTTCTCCAACAGATGAGCAAGAGGATGAGTCCATGGATACGGTGGGGAAGGTGAGGAG
>JAODKL010000088.1:670521-707789 GCA_026780765.1 Petrocephalus schoutedeni
GGGGGGCGAGGTGCTTGCCCCACCACAGCTGCCGTCATTTTTAAAAACACACGGCAGCCACGTCTTCCCCACTGTGCCCCTCTGACGCCTTCAGGAGGAAGAGGAGGGCTCCCCCAGTGTGAAGGGCGAGCCCGTGAAGGGCTCCGACCTCCATGAGGACAACGTGACAGAGCAGACCCACCACATCATCATTCCCAGCTACGCCGCCTGGTTCGACTACAACAGGTAGGGACCTGGTTGGGGGTGGGGGGGGGCACCACAGCCCACGCTGTGTCACATCATGCTAATCGTGCGTTCCATTATCCTCGGAGGTCGGGACTCGGGACAACGTCACATCCGCTAAAAACTCGGGGAAAACCGAGTCGGATGCATTCCACTTGCCGACCTCGGATCCAAGATGGAAGCCTCCAAGAAAGTGGCTCTTGCGC
Organism: Petrocephalus schoutedeni; assembly: GCA_026780765.1. Classification (NCBI taxonomy): domain Eukaryota; kingdom Metazoa; phylum Chordata; class Actinopteri; order Osteoglossiformes; family Mormyridae; genus Petrocephalus; species Petrocephalus schoutedeni. Next base: position 670,950 of record JAODKL010000088.1, read on the forward strand.
TAGCTCTTTCGGACTATGGACGGCTCCAATCGTATGCCATTCACCGTAGCGACACATCTATCGACTATAATAACACTGTACGGTGTACGCATCTTACGAAGTTGACTCAAACAGCACTAAAGTGCTTAAAAAATGTCAAATATCACAGCACCACGCAAGTCTTTGCAGTGAGCAGCCATCTTGAATTCGAAACTCGGGGTACTCTGGACTGCTCCGAGATATTTCTCGAGATTTTCGAGAAACGGGAGCGTGCATGTTCTCACTTCCGGCCTCGAAACTCGAAATCTGACTCGGATTCTGAGTTCCGAGGATAATGGAATGCACGATAAGAGCAGCCCCCAGGAGGCCCAGCCTCAGGCACTTCCTGTCACATCCATCACCAGCCTCGGGCACTTCCTGTCACATGCACTGCCAGCCTTGGGCACTTCATGTACCACCTGCCTCGGGCACTTCCTGTGACATGCACCACCAGCCTCTGGCACTTCCTGTCACATGCATCACCAGCCTCAGGCACTTCCTGTCACATGTACCACCTGCCTTGGGCACTTCCTGTCACATGTGCCACCTGCCTTGGGCACTTCCTGTCACATGCACCTCCGGCCTCGGGCACTTCCTGTCACATGCAGCGCCGGCCTCGGACACTTCCTGTCACATGCACCGGGCACTTCCTGTCACATGCACCGCCGGCCTCGGGCACTTCCTGTCACATGCAGCGCCGGCCTCGGGCACTTCCTGTCACATGCACCGCCGGCCTCGGGCACTTCCTGTCACATGCACCGCTGGCCTCGGGCACTTCCTGTCACATGCACCGCCAGCATTTTCCTTGCACTGCCTCTGGAAGGCAGGGCACCCTGGGAGAGCCCCATGGCTCTACAGGAAGCAGAGAGAGGGAACTGGCCCATCTTCTCCACCCCACCGCTCTCCTTCTCTTCTTTCCAGTGTTCATGCCATTGAACGCAGAGCCCTGCCAGAATTCTTCAACGGCAAGAACAAGTCCAAGACCCCTGAAATGTGAGTCCTGCTCTGCCCGTGGAGATGTATGCACCTGCCATTTCCTGTGAGTGACTCCTAAACCCATCCACTGCCTTGATTTTTTTTCTCCTCTCTCTACAGTTACCTGGCATATCGGAATTTCATGATAGACACGTACCGCCTCAATCCCCAGGAGTACCTGACCTCCACAGCCTGCCGGCGGAACCTGGCCGGAGACGTGTGCGCCATCATGAGGTGTGGAGGGCCACAGCGCCAGAGGAGAGCAGGGTTTTCATCTGCTGTGGCCACCTTCGGGTTTTGACCACGTCGGCATCTCGCTTCTTCAGGGTCCACGCCTTCCTGGAGCAGTGGGGCCTGATCAACTACCAGGTGGACGCAGAGAGCCGGCCGACCCCTATGGGGCCCCCTCCCACGTCCCATTTTCACGTCCTGGCCGACACACCCTCCAGCCTGGTTCCTTTACAGCCCAAAGCCTCGCAGGTACCTGTCAGAAGCAGAGCTCCTGCAAGTGAAGGTTGTGTCTCACTTGGCAGCCCGAATGATCCTGTGCTGTGTGGAAGAAAAGCCTCATGAATTTCTCCAGTTAATCCTGGGTGCTGTTATGTGGGACCCCGGATGTGTGAACCTTAGTGTCCCGCTCGTGTCCTGGCTTCCCTGCCCCAGACTCCAGCCTCGCAGCAGCTGCTGTCCTTCCCCGAGAAGGTGAAGGAGAAGCCGGTAGACCTGCAGAACTTCGGCCTGAGGACTGACATGTACAGCAAGAAAAGTGGCCCGGCCAAGGTATGGAGAGGGAGCGAAAAAAAACTGGAAAAAATAATTGGAACTCAAAGTAGCCCAGCAGCTACCTGCCGTGTCTGCAATGCCATCCTTTCAGGTGGATGAAGCAACAACGTCGTTAAATATAACAAATCTAATTTGGCACTTGCAGAGACGTAATCAGGAACGATACTGTCAACTCAGATTAAGAATGTACTGACACCGACTGTATGTGTATGTATGTATTTATTAAAAGATCGGTTTGGGACTCAGCAGATGTAAATATTGAATGGATTGGATTGCGGCACCAAAAAATCAGGACATCCCTAGTTATAATAGTTATAATGTTATGGTTATAATATAATATAAAAGTGAACAGTGACGTAATGATTATTACGGCTTCCCATGTTCTGTGTTCTCGGGTGACAGAGTAAGAGTGCGGCCAGCACCACCCGGGAATGGACCGAGCAGGAGACCCTGCTGCTGCTGGAGGTGAGATACCTTCTCCACACCATCTCGACGCTTTCATCAGCCCAGGTTCTCTGCTGGGTGACCGTCTGCTGATTGGTCTGAATGTCTTTTCCCCCTCCTTGCCAGGCCCTGGAGATGTACAAGGACGACTGGAACAAGGTGTCGGAGCACGTGGGCAGCCGCACTCAGGACGAGTGCATCCTGCACTTCCTGCGGCTGCCCATCGAGGACCCCTACCTGGAGGACAGCTCGTCCTCGCTGGGCCCGCTGGCCTTCCAGCCCGTGCCCTTCAGCCAGGCCGGCAATCCCGTCATGAGCACCGTGGCCTTCCTGGCCTCGGTGGTGGACCCACGTGTGGCCTCTGCCGCAGCCAAGTCCGCCCTCGGTGAGAAGGCCACCTTTCCAGGGAAGTTGCTGAGGGGCAGGACGGCAGTGGGCAGTTATTTAAATTCAAATTCAAATTCAAAAAACTTTATTTGTCCCCGAGGGGCAATTAAGGGCACACAGGGCAGTTGTACATAATGACATAATGACACAATGACAATACAGTGCAACAATATTCACAGATATTTATAATTATTGCTGTGCAGAATGGCAAAATAAATAATATATAAATGAGTAATAATAAATATAATATGTGTATTTATATATATATATATATATACACATATACACAGACGCACACATATATATATTAAGACTGTGCACAGAAGGCCTTCCAGCCAGGCTGGGCTCGTGGTCGGGTTTGGGATGAGGGGACCGGAAAGGTTAGAGCAGTAAATTTAACCAGGTTAATCATCAGCATTTCTGTGTGGCTGTAGCTGCGGTTCTGAATGAAATGTCTTCAGCTCTTTGGGACCTTGATTGGCTGTGATGTTTGACGTGAGTGTAAGGGGAATCTAATACTGATTAGACTCAGCATTAGGTGTCCGGTCATGAAAACAGGGTTAAGAGCAGATTCCCCGGGGAACAGAAGTGCCGTTTATTCGTTAATGGAGCTCTGTCAGTCCCCCCCCCCCCTGGCAGGGGACTGAGGCAGGCTGTCTCCACAGAGGAGTTCTCGCGGATGAAGGAGGAGGTGCCGGCGGCTTTGGTGGAGGCGCACGTCAGGCGTGTGGAGGAGGCGGCCCGTGTCAGCGGGAGGCAGGACCCCCTGTTTGGCCTGGAGGGCAGCGGAATCGCCGGTACTGACCTGGAGGAGACTGAGAGGCCGGGTGAGGAGGGGCGTGGCTCGGTGCAGAGGGCCTTCCCAGGGGGGGTCCTGTGATGCCTTCAGGATGCTGACACAAGGATTTCCCTTTGCAGAGGAGAGCAGTGAGGAGAATAAGAGCGAAGGCCAGCCATCTGAGGAGAAGAGGGAGAGCAAGGTGTGTGTGTGTGGCTTTGTAATTATTACAGTGTGGGGACCCAATGTGTGCGCGTGTGTGTGTGTATGTGAAAGTGTGTGTGTGAGGGTGTGTGTGTGTGTGTGTGTGTTTGTGTGTGCGCGCTGAGATCCCTGGTCTATTTCTCTCCCTGTTGTTTGCCAGGAGAGCAAAGAATCCACCACAGATGATGAAGACAGGCAGGGGGACAACGGGAAGAAGGAGGAAGAGAGAGAGAGGGATGAAGACGGGGACAGAGAGGGAGAGAAGGCCAACTCGGAGATGGGTGAGGGCCGGGAGGGGCCGCCGCGCCGAGCGGTCACGCTGATGACATCATCATGCCGCGTCACGCCCTGCTTTGGCTTCCAGGCGACGGGGAGAAAGACAAAGAGGGCAAGGAGGGCGCTGAAGAGGTCAGGAGAGACGGGGAGAGCGACGGGGAGAGGAAGGCCAAGGTGGAGCGGGATATCGGGGAGGGGAACCTGGCCACGGCCGCCGCCTCGGCCCTGGCTGCTGCTGCCGTCAAAGCCAAGGTAGGGAGGCCCTCGGGCGCCAAGAGCACCTTTAATTAAAGGGGAGGTCCCCCAAACCCAGTGTCCATTGTGCCGGAAGCCAGGGTTACTCTGGCTGCAATTTACTCTGACTTTTTCCTTTTTGAGATGAATCCCCCTCTCTCCCGCAGCACCTCGCTGCTGTCGAGGAGCGCAAGATCAAGTCTCTGGTGGCCCTGCTGGTGGAGACACAGATGAAGAAGTTGGAGATCAAGCTGCGGCACTTTGAGGAGCTGGAGACCATCATGGACAGAGAGAGGGAGGCGGTGAGTGCGGCGAGCTGGCCGGGGCCGAAGAGGTGGAGGTGCGGGAGGAGGCGTGGTAGGAGATGTGGGAGGAGGCGCGGGGGGAGGGGTGGGAGGAGGCGTGGGGGGAGGGACGGGAGGAGGTGTGGGGGAGGGGGCGGGAGGAGGCATGGGAGGAGGTGTGGACGGAGGCGTGTTCCCTTCACAGCGAGCGTGTCCCTGTCTCGCTCCAGCTGGAGTACCAGCGCCAGCAGCTCCTGGCCGACCGGCAGTCTTTCCACATGGAGCAGCTGAAGTACGCAGAGATGAGGGCCCGTCAGCAGCACTTCCAGCAGATCCAGCACCAGCAGCACAGCCAGACCCCCCCGCAGCACCCCGCGTCTGCCCCGCTGGCGCCCCCTCCGGGCCTGCCTGGCTCGCAGCCTGCCTCCGGCACCCCCGGTCCCCCGCCTGCTCCTAGTCCGGCGCCGCCGTCGTCCGTCAGCAACCCCCTGTCGGGGCCCTACTCCGGCCAGCCTCCGGAGCCCCAGCCCCCCCCGGCCCAGCACATCTCTCCCCCAGTCCCCCCCAGTCAGCCGCCGCTGCCCCAGTCTGCAGCCGCCCCCTTTTCCGTCCACGGTAAGTCTTTCCGTCTCACTCTTTGTGCTGCGTTTTGTGCTGCAGGCCATTACCCCTGACAGCTGCTGTTTACAGACAGATAACAGGGCTGCCTGCTTAAAATGCCTTTAATATAGCGCACTGGCAACTGTAATCTTTGAAATCTTGTTTGCATCAGGGATGGTACCCATAATCAACTTTTACCAACAATCACGTTCAGATCAGTGGAGCTGTTACACGTAGTCACAGTCAAATCGTCAAATCAGTAGAGCTATTAGGAGATGTTTGTCCTTCTGTGTTACATCATATTTTTTCTTTCACCTCTTGCCTGTGTAACAGAGTCAGGTGCCCCCCTGCCCCCTGAAGCTCTTCACTCCTCTGCCCCTGCTCTCCCGCCCCAGTGAAGAAAGAGAGAGAGAGAGAGCGCGAGAGAGACAGGGAGGAGAGAGAGAAGAGTCTCCCACGGACTGAACAGCACAACTTCCAATTAGGTGTTTGATCCGTTCGTTCCCGAAAGAAAGTATCAGAAGCAAAACTTCAAATCTGAACATGTAAAAGTGCAAAAGCCCAGGAATGTGAGAGGAGTGTGCGTTTTTAAGCGTGTAAATTCACCTACTTCTCCCTCTCGCCGTCAGACAGAAGGTTGCCCCTGCACAGAGTAGCTGTCACTGAAAGGGTCCCAAGGTAAACCCTCGTTCTGCACAAAGTGGCCATGTGTGGGCTCTCGGGCTTTCGGAGCAGCACCCCCACCCTTCTCTGTCTCCTGGGTCTCTCTAAACGGGCATTTCTGTCTGTCTGTCCATCTATTCGTCTGTCTGTCTGTCTAACAGCTTGGTGGAAGACTAGTTCAAATAAGTACAAAGGTGCAACCTCGAAATGGTCATCATAGAGGTGTATACAGTACAGTGGTCGTGGCTGTGGTCGATTGCGGGTCATATATTATTCGGTTTTATAGGGAATGGGATGGGGGTTGGGCTGGAGGTTTGTGGAACAGCTGTCCTGAGCTTGTTTAGAGTAGAAGGGAAGGAAGAATTAATAGCACTTTGATAATGTTAACATTTCTGAATTTTACATTTTTCCAGCCTGTTTTTAATGTTGCTATTATTGTTTCTGTTGAAATTATTTTTTTGAATTGAATTTACTTGGAAAAGCACTTAATGCTAGTAATAATCATATTGAGAGTGATAATTGTATCATTATAGTTATGTTTTTTTATTATTGAAGTAAAGCACTTAACCCAAATTGTTTTTGTGTAGAATGTCACACAGTGACGGGGCAGTTACTGCTGGATTCCCAATGGACAGATTTTTTTTTCCAAAAGCAAGATTTCCATTGGACAGCCTGTTCCCAGAGCAAGGTTTTTATTGGATAGTCCTATTCAAAAGCAAGGTTTCCATTGCACAGCCTTCTCTGTTTATGCCAGCTCGAAAAAGCCATCCCAGCCTTGGGATGCTCTTGTACACTATGGTCTGTGTTGCTTTGACCAGTTTTACTTGAATATTGGATGATTTTTACAGTGAAGATGCATGACTGCAGCAAATTGTTTTGGAAAGTTTTCAGTCGCTCTGAAGCCTCACTAGTTGACTTGTCCCTTTACTGTTGCGGTTGAGTCTAGGTTTGGCTTGACTTTTCAGATAAATTTAGTAGTATTAACTTAAACCTGAGTGTATATCTGCTTGATATAGTGCCAAACACTTTATTATGAAACCTCTAGCAGTGTGAGTACGTGAGTGTTGTCCATACTTTCACAATCAGCAGGTGAGACGCTGCCAAGCTCCCAGTCCCCCTCCGGGTTTTACCACATACTAAGTGTTCAGGAAGGGAAACTGCTGTTGTTAATTACATGTGATGGGTGTAGCCGAGTGAAGCCGGATGCCTATGTGTCTTTGGGTATGCGGGATCAGCTAACAGGAAGTGCTGATTTGGGATGGGAAGCCTCTGTGATGCGTGCCTGGCAGGCCTAAGAACGGGCTCCGTGTATCCAAGCAAGGCATTTCTATAAATAGTTTCTTATACTCTTCATTGTATTCCTATTTTTATGTCACTGACAGTTATTGGGCCTTCTCTGTTACCATGTTGCTTGCTGTAATCTATGTATCCACCTCTCTTTTTGCTCTGGTTATAAGTAATCTCTGTACCCTGCCACTGCTGAGTCCATTCCTTGCGGTGTGAGCGGCATGCGGCCGATCAGGTTGACCCTGCTACTTCACCAGTGCTGTGGATCTGCTTCCAGAACCCCCTCTGTCCCGGGACTCTGCCGTAGCATAGGCTGGGACACGATTTGTGACCTGACCTTTTCAAGGGGGTCGCTGGCAGTGTCAAAGAAACGTGATGTTCTTCCTATAGCGCCGAACGAAAGGTCAACGGACATTTCCGGCAAGTCTCGGCAACCATCTGATTCGCACAGTGACCTGAACCGTGGCCAGCGTGATTCTTCCGTCCATTCCAGTTCTGCCCTGCAACGTCTCTGATCTCTAGATGTTACGGACTGGCACCTTCCACATTATTCCTGAACCCTCTGGCCACAAGGAAACTTGGGTTTTCTTTTGAGTTATGTAGAAACTTAATGGTGAATCACATTATAATCTTCGCAATTGGACTCCATGCCTTCAAACATTCACGTCGAACTTCAGGTTTGCTATCTACCCACTTGACCCAGGTGGCCAATGTAGTACGAGAAGACTGTGGACGTGACCCCCCCAATGCAGGACCCACCTGGTTGATGCCCCATGCCCAAGAGTGTCGCCAGGCCTGCTTCATCTGCTTCACACGTCGGCCTGTCAGTATTAAACAACCCCAAAAAGACTGAAAGTGGTGGTCCTTGTGTTTCAACTGTAGATTTAGTGAAGATTTTGTGGCTGTGTTTATTTTCTATTTATTTTTTTTTATGGTCAACCATAAGAAAAATGGTTAAAGTGATGATAGTATTGAATGACGCAGTTTGTTAAGGATATATCCTGGACAAGTGTGTTGAATACTTTACCTGAATTTGTCATTTCATCTCCGGAAAAAAGGTCCTATTTACACATTTAAAGAAAAACATGCAGATAAAAGTAATACAAAGTATTGTGCTGTCTGTTCTTTCTACCGTTTCCCTTGAGCCGGAATCGTATGTCCCACATAGGTTACGATACAGTGGGCTTGCAAAATGGCCAAGTCATGTGACCCAGGCTCATGTAAAGTCAGCTGACGTGAATATGGAAAAAAGCTGATGCCAAATACAAAGGCATTTTCCAGGGGAGTGTGGGTGGGGTTGGGGGGGTGCAGTTAGTGGCATAGTGCGAGGCCCACACACAGCTTGCAGTGCACCAGTAACTCCCTGTTACGGTGCAAACCAACTCAGGCCCAAGTAGAAAACCTCAGCTGCAGAGCTGTGCTGGAGAGGAGGCGGGTGAAGCTACATTCCATACATCAGTGTTTGATGTCCAGCTATTGGAACACAGTTATGTTCCTGTTCAGCATTTACATTTCCTAGCGGGTGGGGGGCCCTCCCACACTGCCACCCTACAGCTCAGACACTCGGGAGCCCTCCTAGGGCTGGGGCTGTACTGGGAACCTGAATAGGGTTTAAGAAGCTCCCTGTCACCGAGGTCTCCCCGTAGCAATGCAGAACATTAGAATCTGTCCTCTGAACGTTCTTCATAACTCTGGCACTCTGTCTGCGATCTGGGGCTGCAGCCTTATGCTTGCTGTATTTGCCTGGTTATCAGGGTCAGTGTGGTATGCTGGGCTTATCCAGCTCTAAGCAGGCTTCGCATTTGACTAAACTGCTTATCTGCTGGGGCGGCCTGTCCTGCCTCACTAACAGGGTACAAATATACAAATATACAAATGGGCCAGTTAGTCATCTGCAGCCATTGAGGCTGTAACCCAGTCTAGGTGCGTCATCCTTAAAAAGACCATGCGGCCTTATAACCTGAACCTGATTGGTTCCCCGTCCCCTCCCCTCTCCATCAGGGGATTTTTGCTGAATGGGGGGTATGAAATGTATACAAAGACATGGGATGAATCACTAAATGGTTTTAGTAGGATCTAGAACTGCCGAGGACCTCAACAGGGGTGTTGTTCTGTTAACTGCAGAAGGCATTAGAATATCATTTATGTAACTCCGTGCTTGGACACAGACAGCTGGTTTGTGCAGAAGCAGGTGCAGCCCTCCACAGATAGGATGTAGACATATTCTAGCTATAGATATATGGAGATTATAGAGCTCCTCAGTTACCATGTTAATTTCTCACAAGCATTCAGAGGCATTGCATTTACAACTGTACAGTCTGGTTTCTTGCTTTTGGGAGAGGTGTGTGAAAATGTCCCACCAAGTTTGAACTGGTTAGCATGCATCAACCAACTATGCATTTACCCCTAAGAGGGAACATAGGCAGGCCTTTGCTTAGTCAGTATTAAAGTGATTCCCCTCCCCCCCCCCCCCCCCATTTTCCTTGTTTGGTCATGCCTCTCAAATTGTCTCATGCACAATATTCAGACAAGTCAAGTAAGGAAAACTATGGATCAGCCTGGAGGAAACAGGACGTTCGAGCCCCTTGTAGATTTCCCTATCAGAATAAAGCTTTGTGTGCGTTATCATAATGAAAAGGTACGAGAAGAATGAATTGACATTGAAATCTATATGGGCAAAGTTCTTAAATATATAAAAATATATAGAAATAAAAACAACAAACAATGTAAATCTCAGGAATCAGGTAAATTTATTTAGTCTGAACAAAATATGGCAGGGGATGAAACACCACGAGTGACGTTCAGTTGGTGCCCGATTCATTCATCTTCCCCGTGAAGCAGAGCAGGTTGCGATGGGAAGCCGGGACTTCCCCTCTGCCGGGAAAGCCGGGGGCTGGCCCGAGCAGCAGGTCTGCGTGGCACTGTGCCAGCCAAGGGGCACAGGGCATTCGACCTCAAACTGCGGCGTGTTGAAGGCACTTCTGAGAAGGTGAGCTAGCAAAACCCAGGAGCATTGTGGGTGCCGGAATGCCAGTGGGGGGGGAGTGGGGGGGGGGGATAAATATACAAACAAAACCCATGTGTAAAATAGGGAGGATGATCTGGTCTTCAGCCGCTCATGACCATCCTGACGAGTTCTGTGAGGGGCGGGGGAGATAAAGGGTTAATGTTGAAAACTATACACCTTTAAAAGCAGTAGAAACCACCATGATTTAATCCATGTCTCTTTACATCCTAGTTACTGTCAACAAGCGTAAACTGGATAACCTGCCTTGTACACAAAATGAAAAGGCTCAAAGACCTGTTACATAAGCAGGGCAATTCCATTCTGTGGTGTGAAGACAAGCATCCAGCTCAGCCACCGTAAGGGAGAGGCAAGGGGAACAGCCCTGCATACCAACTCCCGATTCCATACACATGCCTATTAAACAGCCACCAGCAGGGACCGAGTTGTACATTGTGACAAGGCTAGAAATGCAAAACGCAGACAGAGCATTATGGGAATTCCTCCCAAGACACACAGGGTCCCTCCACACTAACATCCAGATAAGGCATGCTCTAATGCATCCCAACCCACAAGGCCACTGCCATTAATGGCCGGCTGACTCCAGACAGTTTCCGCTCCTGCAGCCATCCCACACCGCAATACCATGCAACAATTACAACAGAGTAACCTGCATGCAGCCGTAAAATGCTGCCATATTTAAAGGAGTTCCTCTGACAGCACCAGTCGGGCACGCAGACACGGAAGTGACCATTTGCTGCTACATCGCATCCCATCGCGTCTACCTTCATAGTTGATGCAGCCATTGGCATCCTCGTGACCTGCAATCAAGGTTTCTACCTCTTCCTCTGTCATCTTCTCGCCTGAAAAATCAGTAATGGTTAGACATCACTTCTAGGAATGAAGTACTTGGCACATATCCCAAATTCCTCTTTGGATAAGTGTTTAAGGGAGCACTATCCATGTGCTATTAGTGTTAAGATGGAAGGTGTGGCACACCTCAGGAGAGCCAATTACTGCAGCATTTTCCCAGCCAGTTCCTCTGGGACCCCCCTCCCCCCAACAGTCCACGTTTGTCCTCCCTCCCAGTTCCCAACAATGTGGACAGGCTGGCAGGGGGCAAAGACAATAGCAGAATCGTGGACTGCTGGGGGGGGGGGGGGTGGACGGGGGGCCTCAGGATGGGGTTGGGAATCACTGCGTTACAGGATTTACTGTAAATGTGCCATTTGGACTTTGAGAGGAAATCCACATCCAAGCATGAGACTTCAAAAAAAGGTGGAGTCCACCATCCCAAATACAAGTGCTGATGCTGACCAACGGAGATGCCAAAGTGCCATATGAACGTCTAGGCCAGAACGGAGACCCTACAGGCAGCCATGTAGAGGGCATTAGCTACAATCGGTCTGGCTACCATGTAAACCATGATGCTGCTATAAACCACGGGCTTTCATACATGACACATATGGGCACTAACTGTTTTTGTCAATTAGACAAACATGGCAAAGAAAAGTTTAAGTGTTTATGTGGTGTTAGGAACGTTAGCAGGCCAATCTGGTTGGTACCAGGTAAACCTTCAGCTTGCCACAAAGCCTGGAAGAACCTACCTAGTGTAGTGAGGACATGACGCAACTCGGCTCCCATGACCGTGCCGTTGCCCTCCTTGTCAAAGACGCGCAGGCCCTCCACAAAGTCCTCGAAGGAGCCCTGGTCCTTGTTCTTGGCAATGGTCTGAAACATGGGCAGGAACTGCTCGAAGTCCAGCATCTTGAAATTCATCTCTGATGGAAGGGAGAAAAAAAAATACAAATCTAAAGATCCTACAAACATATCAACAGTTCTGGCCAGAGGCAGTTGACGTCAGAGTCATGCAGTCCATTCCAGAGCGTTCCAGTTGGCCCTGGTGCTCACCATCAGCCTTGGGGTTCCCCAGGACCTTCAGCACCTCTGCATTGACTGGGTTCTGGCCCAGCGCACGCATCACATCCCCACATTGGCTGTAGCTGATCTTCCCATCGCCCGTCCGGTCAAACAGCAGAAACGCTTCCTTGAACTCTGAGAGGGAAAGTCGGCAGGGAAGAGAATGAGAACCTTGTTTACACATGTAGGGCCAGACATCCATCCTGAGGGAGGAACAGGAAGTAGACAAGAACACAGGGCTGAGAAAAGGAAAATGCCAATGGCTCAAATGAAAGCTCTGCAGTGTGAGACCCGACATTCCCATAAAAATGAACCCTCAACACCCAACACTAGGAGGAGTTTATATCTGTCAACTTCAGCATGTCATGGAGATACTTCCAAAAGTCCACCATGCAAAGTCCAAAAATTTGAAGTCCTAGTTTAAAGCTGACGAAATCCTGTTAGGCCCATAGTTCATAGTACATCCAAATCAAGCTTCATTTCTAATTTTAACAAGAACTTTAGAGGAATGAGGTGAAACTTGATTAGGACGTCACTATCTGGACTTAAGGATCAGACTTGTTTACAGAGAAAAGCATGCCAGTTTTCAGGAGAGAGATGGGTGGGAACAAAACTGATTAAAAAAAAAAAAAAGATCCGTTTGACTCCAAACACTAACACACGGAGGCAGAAGTGCCCTATGGGGGTTGCCAGGACTCGCCAGCCAGAGTCAGTTTTATGGTAAGCTCTGTTCCTGCCGTTAGGAATGTGGGGCATCCCGGGATGAGCCATCTAAGGAGATGTGGCCATATAAGGCTGTAATGGAATGGGGCGGCAACCTGTCAACCATTTTAGGTTAAACCAAAGGCGGCGTGGGGGTGCGCTGGAAGAAAAACAAAATCTAGCCGCTCCTAAAACGGACATTATTGGAGAGCGACGCCGCTGCGGGTAGCGCGGCGCCTGGCGCCAACCTGCGGATATTTCGCGACGACAAAGCCAAAGTGTAAACGGAACAGCGCACTGGATGGTTTACGAGTGAGGACTTGGGCGCTTCCAAAGCGCGCTTTTGCCTAGCGACCCAAGGGCTGCATCTGCGGCTCTGATGTGCAGAGGGGAGCGGGGGGCACTCCGTGCTTCACGCCACACGGTAAGGCGGCGGGCTCCGGAAATACCCGAACGCCCAAATCCGTACTTCGGATGCGTTTGTTAATGTTAGCGAAGGACGTGTGTTAGCCGATTAGCCGCCCGCCCCCCTCCCTCCCCGGGCAGGCAGGAAATAGTGACATCAGCGCCCCCCCCCCAAACACACTGGACAAATACGGTCTAAAAACTGTAATTAGATAAGCTTGGGGGTCGAAGAATGCCAGGCAAATCCCAGCATGCCCAGAGACAATGGCAATGCAGATTAATGTGTAATGCTCGCCGACACGGCACACAAAGTGCATGCGTGAAAGCGAACGGGAGTCCGAGATAAAGGACAGTCAGGCATTACACACGCAAGAGGGCCCAAAAACGGTGCATTAGTGTCCCACACATCAGAAGTTAACGATTCTCCATCTTAGGAGAAACTCTGCTCTCCGCTGCGGAGACTCACCGCAAATCCGGTCCGGTTCAATTTCAACCTGGAAAGAGCAAGCCGGAGGGTGACGCGCACGGGAGACGGGAAAGCAGCGATGTTTTACAGGGAAGACGGATGGAAGACGGAGAGTGGAAGTGACATGCAGACAGAACAGCGGAGGCTAAGGCGGGGGAAGGCGGCTCACTCACCGATGATCTGGTCCTCCGAGAAGTCAGACTGTTCGGGAAAGAACACATGCATTTCAGGATTAGGGCCGCTAATGCATCGGGGTCCGGAAGAACCCACCTCGACTGAAAAACGCGATCAGGCATTATTAGTATACGGACTTTAAGGGTAAACTTATGTCTGTCGAGAAGTCTAAAGAAACCAGCGACTATTCTCGGGCGACAAATCGCCCGCCTCCGAAATTACATCAAGCTGTCATGTCAAGAAAACAGGCAACTTTATAACCGGACATATTTCAGCGCAATTATCCGCCGATATGCAGTGATTAATTCACTATTAAAGGATCGCGAGTGTTACCCCTCCCCCACCTTACTGTAAGCGCCTGCTGCCTGTTAATATTTATAAAGGAATCACAGAACAAAACGCCACATAATGATTAACACACCATGCTTGCAGTCTTCCTGCTGCTCCAGCGCCGTCAACCACAGAGTGAAAACTTACCGCCGTCGGCCACCGGTATAATATCCCTGCCGCGTCACTGGGTGGGGACGCTCGGCAGCCAATCAAATTACACTCACAGGGTGTTGGTCTGCACATGCGCAACGCCCTACATGAAATCACGAAGGGTTTTTTTTCCTCGTCGCAGGGGGTCCCCAACTATTTTTCTTCGGGGCCGAATTCCAACAGCAATCCAAACCCAAAATCCACTGCGTCCGAAAAAAAATGCAGACTTGGGACGGTTGTGGAATCGATCGCTCAGTCCGCAATCAGTTCTGTTTACGTACGGAGTCCGCTTGCAGCACCCAGTTTCCATTAAAATTTCTTTCTTCATTTTATTAAGTTGTTATATCGTACAATTTATGCTGTATAATTTAAAACTTGTTACAAACTTAACTAATACAGCATACAAAGGTATGGCAATACTTAGTATATATAATTTAATGCCGTTTATACCAAATGAGTTTGAATGATAAATTCATTCTTCTTATTAATATTTTAAATGCATCTGTAAGTGATTCGATCACGCCTACCATCATAAAACTTGCAGGCGGAGCAGAGCGTAGCACATTGCTTATTTGTGAAATAACCACGCAGCAGTGGGGTGGATCAGCGCAAACATTAACCTGAAGCCCCAGCACCGGCCTTTACGGGAACTGTGATCTTCCGAAATGAATGACATAATGCTCCTGAAGACGGCCGACAGATTCGGACTTGCAACCTTTTGGTTAACTAAGACAGCGAAGAACAATTTTGGTTAGCATTAAAGCTGACAAATACACGAGAGAGCAGTTAATTCCCATCTGTTAGGAAAGACATCTAAAATCCCATTAATCTATCAATTATAAGACTATTCAATGAAAGCAGAGCGAACGAAATCAACAAACAAGAAAAGAAAAACAGTGAGCATTCAAACATTTACTGTGTTTAGAGTGAATCCTGAGATTCATGTGGGAACAGTTAAATCCTAGGGACGTCTTGTAACACACCATGTACGTGCAGAGTAATGCAGATCACAGGACAAATAGGCATACAATATGCCAACAGCAGTCATTCATGTCTAATCCGTAACAGAGAGGCTCCTCCCACTCACCTCCACTGCACTGGGATCAAACTGCGAGTCAGAAGGGCGCAAGAGCCGAGGCCTGAGTACCGGAAGACGTCTGACTGGCGTGGAAGCCGGGGACAGGCTGGGGAACGGTGGCCCCAGCCTGGGGGGGACCGTGGCAGAGACTGACCTCCTCAAGGTGGATTCTCGCTTCGTAGCCATGGCTCATGCGACTGCCTGTCCTCCGTGTGGTAAGGATGACTGATCCTGCTGATGCGCGAGTACGGAGCCGTAAAAGAAGTGATGTCAGATCCCGGAGACCCTAAGGCGGCGAGAGAGATGATTAGAGTTTCACCAGGAGCACAGAGATGGATCTTGAGGGAATAGCTGAAGATGGCTTAGTAGGAGAGAGAGAGAGAGAGAGAGAGAGAGAGAGAGGGAAACAAGAATTAAATCAGACTTCGTTGGATGGAACCCTTCATGAATAGGCATGCATTTCTTTGGGGGTGTTTTCAACAATAGGGTGCAGCAGGTCTCAGAATGTTTATGAGAGCAGGATCTGCGAGGCAGGCTACATTAATTGTACATATGGGTCATTCTGTTTGTTGCTGAAATCTGGCTGAGCGATTTCAGTTGTGATCCCTAGGCAGTTTGTCTTACCTCCTTCCTGCGCTAATTCTGATATGTGGAGCAGGCTTACATGCTGCACTCTCCAGCTGCACCCCCCTACTGACTGCACTCTTGTCAGCTGAGACACGACTTCCTGCACCATCACGCTCCTGTCTGCGTAGTTCAGTCCCTTCCCTGGGGGAATGTACCATCCGTTCCATGTGTTATAATTACATCCAGCTATTTGCTTCCATTGAATGACCAAACAGCACGGTTTATGTTCTATAACCTTATTTAACTGAGTGTCTCGTCGCACTGCTGTGATCAGGGTAGGAGGTCTCAGGGCTGTATCTTTTCTCCAGTCCTGTCTGAGATGTGCATAGCATGACTTGGTTTGAGCCGTTAACTACCTAGATGTTGGCTAAGTTTGGCCATTGTCAGCACTAAGCAGTATTAAGAACTGATGAGACATTTTTCCCCCCCTGGGATTACTGTTTTATCCGGACTTGTTTTTTCCCAGATTATTGTTTTATCCGGCAGGATTTCTTTGTACCTGGATTGTTGGTAGATTTGTAATCATTCCCTTTTATGTATTTTATGATCACAATCTGATCACTCTGTGCTTCTTTGTGACAGCAGCATGAATACCATGTAATTATAGAAAAGACAGAGTTCAAGAACCTTGATAACTGATTTATTAAGGTTTCAGTTCATCAATGGTCAAGCACATGTCACACAGAGCTGATGGCCCATGGCTGTGGATCTTGCGGCCTTACTGTATTTTTACTTCTTTGTGATCAAATTAATGTCATATGGAGTTCGGATTTGCATTAAACTTCCCAGTAGAGACCCAGCTGTGTCACATCTGGGCAGGACAGTCAAAAGTCTTCTAAAAAGTCCTAATGGAAGTTCTCATTCACTGGTCAACATCGCTGCTCCCTTCCCCACACTGGAATCGGACAAAGTCCAGCACGCGGGCCCCTTGCTCAGTTAGGTACTGGCCCACCGTCTTGCTGGGCTCCGACAGTAAGCTCTGAGGTAGCAGCCGGGTCTCCGAGTCCCCACACGGCAGATCGTCCATGTTGCCCAGCGACAGAGGTGCTTCGCCCACAATGTGCTGCCCCAGCTTCCTCCCTACGGTCTCCACATCTCCCCGGCCACCTTGAAGGACCACGAGGGCGCCATAGCGGCCCATGGATATGCCCGCCTGTCCGGGTACCGTGCCATGGATGTAGGATCCCACGTGCCACTCGCCGGGCACTCCCAGGACAACTGCTCGTCTCACGGCAATGTTCTCACCAAGCCGACCTGTGGAACAAATCACATAGAGGTAGAGACTTCACCCTCATGTTCGCAAAGAAGCATGTTCTTCAGTAGGCCTGCCCACGTAACCTCCAGAATACCAAGACTCCTGTCAAATGTTATATTCATTTGCCCCTTGACTAACTTATCTCCTAGAGGCAAAGATCTTCAAGCAAAGGGTAATACAGAAGAATCTTCAAATGATGAGTTGTGCTGCTGAGAATCAGCGATAGCTACCAGCGTCCAGCAGACAACATTCACTCACCGATGGCTAGGGCCAGCTGGTCAGCGACGGAAGATCCATCAGACATCCTCAGGGTAGAGAGGTCTTCCGCAGACAACATACTCTGAAACGCAGGTACAGACCACTGATTCCCCGAGGGTTTATTTCTAAACTACTATTTTAGTCCCAGGAAACATTCAGGACAGTTTTGTTACCTCATACCACATGGGCTAGAGGTTTGAATCCCACCTCCAGATTAAGGTATGTGGAGTTTACATGCTCCCCTCACCTTTCCTCTGGGTACTGTGACTTTCAGTTGCCCATAGTGTATAACTATATGCGAGTGTGTGTGTAGGTGCTTTCTCACCACAGGAACCTCTCTCAGGAACTGCATTCCCACAGCAGGAACTCTGCACAATTGTAGTTCCTTGGAGCTACCTCCTCAACCTCTTTTCTGTGCCAGTTGGGGTAGGTAACTTTTGCTCAACCAAGAACTACTGGGTGGAGCTTATAGCGATAAACTTACTGATTGGTTTACCACAAAAACCGGCGCTAACTTTCATAAAAGTGCGGGAAAAAAAGAGATTCACGTTGTGTCGCAAAACTTGAACAGATGGAATTATTTTTGTATTTCAATTGCATTAAATACATTACTGAAAACCATTCTTGCTTGTGTTTCCATATTTCTGCATTAAAAATTTGATCCATGACTGACATATTTAGCGGAATAACATTACATCATTTTTATTCAGTAGAAAACAAAGATTGATTTGCTGGTCAGACTTAACAATGAATTATAAGCATATCATGGGCCGTATAAATAAAATGCATACAATGAGATTTTTGGACTGCATGATCGATCCCCCAATAACTAAAAAACTACCCGTTCATCCTGCATTATTATGGGGTGGCAGTGTAGTTTTGTATGAGACTGGGTGTGAAGTTTAACTTGCACGCTTTGGTGTCTCCAGTGCTTATTTAGCATAAAGGTCACAGTTGTGAGGCGGGAAAGTGACACCAAAAGTGGGTAGGAGCTACAAAAGTTCCCAGTAGCAGCCCAGTAGCCAGGGCCAGGTTCAGGAACTTTGTGTGAAAGCACCCTATCACTGACCTTATTACATACCTCCCTCTGCTTTTCTTAGCAAAATGTTTTTTTACTTGGCAGAAAACGAATGAAAGATCAGCGTACTAGATTTAATAATGAATTATAAGCATGTTGTGGGTCATATAAATAAATTAAATGCTCCGTCTCAATTTTATCGTGAAGCTTTTAGCTTCTGGCATGCTTATTCAGCATGGAGGCCACAGTTCCTGTTGTGTGCTGTGAAAGCAACACATGAAAATGTCCGGGAATTACAAAAGTTCTCAGTTGAGACAACCCAGGAACTCTGAACCAGGAACTACGTTTCTAAACTTTGGTGCGAAAGTGCATATATATGTTTGGAAGATGGATCGATGGATGCATACTATTAAGATGATGAATTTGGAATAATGTACGTGACTGTAATTAGTGGTTCAATGAACCATTAAAATGCAATTTAAGTGAAGTCCAGGCAGCCCGTGTAATGGAACCCTACCCCACTGGCCAGGCCACCCCCATCTACACTGCTGGGAAGTAGCGGCAGTGAGCCCAAGCACTGACCTCACCTTCACATAGTCACCGTGAGTCCCGGCCCTGCTGCAGTGATGGGCCATCGTCGCAGAGGCTACGTCTCCAACCAGCTGCTGGAACCTCTCGTTCCGGGCGACAAAGTCAGTCTCGCAGTTCACCTGATTATGTACCGAGCGTGACAGCAGTGTTTGCCCTGGCGTCTTCAGCGTTAGAGGCGGCCAGCAGGCTCAGACACTTTCCACGGAACACTATAAGTCTGTCACTTGGCCATTATCGACTAATAAACTGGGGAAAACCACAGATCATCAAGGAAAGAAACACCGCTGCAGAATAGGCCCTGCCCTCAGAGGGATGAGTGTGCAGACAGTCTATTTCTGTAGTTTCCTAGCAATCAGCGATGACTGATAATACACATGCAAACAAGTGAACTTCATACCTCCACCATGACGGCGGCTCTGTCCCCCATCAGCTGCCCGATGAGGCCTTCCTGGGTACGCCGCCCTTCCAGTCGCACCGCCTTCGTCCAGCCCTCCTTCTGTGCCTGCTCATGGAGCCAGAGCTCTGCCTGGAAAATGACACAGCACACTGGGCAGTGATCACGCTGTGGTAGGTTCCAAACCCTACAGACTATTTACACACCAATAGACCCATTACATCCATGTAAATGCATGTGCATGTGTGTGCAGACTTGTCTGGAACTAAAAAGCTTGTTTCAGCCTGCTGACCAAAGCTGGCAACCCCACATCAGGTAACCTTACAAATATATGAGCTGCAGCACTCAATGCCAGAGAGTAAAATAGTCACACGTTTGACTGTCAGGCAGTTCTGCCCCTACTCCGTCCCACAGGTCTCGCACAAGCGTGCGTTTCCCAAAAGCTCCCGCTAGCGGCTAACATAGCTGGACTCATTCAGTTGCATGGTTCTAACTATGCAATTTGCTAATGTAGTTACTCTGCCTTCCTCGCTGGTGCCGTACCAGCGGTTTCCGTTACCTGTTTTACGTCGTTGTTGAATTTCTCCAGAGCCTTCTTACAGTTGGTGAACGTGTAGCCGGTCGTCTTCCGCAGTTTGACCAGGAGCGCTTTGTCTGCAGTCAGAAGGGGCCGGTCCGTGTGGATTAAGCGGGCGTGTTGAGAAAAGGAGCACTGAGGAAGACACTGCAACATAATCATTAAGTCGGGAATAAGCCTGGATAAAGTCAGATAAATCGGTGTGGGGAGGCTCCCCAAACACATTCAGTACAATTCATCTCACAGCCGGCAGACTACTCAACTCTCACAATATGCTATTCTCTACAAACCTTCAAAGTAAATCCTAATTCATATTTTAACCATAAAGAGAAGCATTAATTATCCAAACAGAGGGATGATCAGGGGCGCAAATCACGTAGGACCGATTATCTGGTGGAAGTAAATTGCATTCCTGGAAGCCTTAAAACCAAGGAAAAGATCGTCGGTCTGCACGGGACATGCCGGCTTACTAAGCATGCTTTCATTCCATCATAAGGTATAGCCGGCGTCTCCAGAAGCCGGATCAGCACAAGACACATTGTTTAAACTAGAAAACATAACGGTTACCTTTGTGAGGTCTGCTTTTATAGATCTCAGCACAGAATATAGAGCCATTACTGCTTTGATGCTCTCCGCCGACTAACTCACGTATACCCTTAACAGAAGCAAATGTCATTGACCCACGTTTTCTACGGGTAGGACAGAGGACCAAACCGTGCTGCGTGCGCCTTTTCCCCACTGTTTTTAGTTTTTTGTGGCTTTGTGTCTCCCCCTTCTGGCTGGGAGGTAAACATTTCCACAACAATAACTAAACTATTAACTTTTTGACATCAGTAGTAGTCATTATAGTAGTAGCAGCATTTTGTTTAGCCAAAGATTTGTATAATTAGCAATTACAATAGTTAAATACCATTTGGAAGTTAAGATGGATGCCAGTCAATAAAAAACAGTATTATGAGTTTAGATTTTATCTTGTAAATATTATTTACTTGCTTATGTACTTATAATTATACTGTTTAACTCTGTTTCTACATAAGCTTTTGGTCTTAAGCCTAACTTCTACAATGCTACAATGGTCTGGCATATATTCAGGGTTCAAGGTGTCCTGGGATGCACGTAGATGCCAGCCGCCATGGGTGAAAATGACAAAACCATCCGCTTTACCAACCCCCTAAACTGTTCTGTTTGACTGTTATTCACATGAGGCTAAATCTACCGGCTGTATCAGGGCTACTCAACTAGCGGACTCCGGACGGAAACACTGCAAGATCGTTCGATCTCCCATCCTCCAACAAATTTCATCCGCACACCCCCTCCACCCCCCTCGAAATGTTTTTACAGCTCGACCGCTGCTTATATTGCCCAGATCTTTCCAGTGTAGCATCACACTGTCTTGACTGATATCGTGTTTCTATAACCTCTTTTGGCTGCCGGTCGAGCCTTTGTGAATGAAGGGGACAGACCTTTCATATAGGTTTAGAGCGTGTTTCACTCCGTGTCCTCAGTGGATTGAACTCTGTCCCAAAGCTGATAACTGTTAGCCATCACAAAAGTGGTAGCTCTGCAGATATTTCATGTGAAACACTACAGATGACAGGTCCTATTGCTCTTACCTGCCACATATCGACAGATTAAACATTAATCATAAACCACAGGTGACAAGGAAGACCCTGAACTATATATTCAGAGACTACTTATATATGGAACTTGCTTTGTCATGTTTAAAATGCATGTTCGTCTCATAATCCAGAGATCTATATATATTGGATTGTGTGCATTCTGAAGGGTTAATGAGGCAATCATTAACCTTTTTATCTCTCTCTCTCTCTCTATATATATATATATGTATATATATTGTTTTTGCCTAATATTTTGCCTTATTTCCTAATATAAAGGTATAAAATGTCCAATATAACGTGATGTTTTACAAGCTAAAGAAACAGTGATGACAAGCCTATAATGTACAAGCATGTGTGCATTTTCTTAAATAGTATAGCATAGTCTTTGACAGTATTGAAATGTATCCAAGCAGGTGACTGGTAATCTGCTGTTTATTTTGTTGTATTTGAGACGGTACACCTGTTCCCAAGGTCCTTGTTAGTCCTTGGTGTGTGTTAACCCCTGAAAACCCCTGACTTCCCCTGGGACCTCACCCAAACCCATCTGCCAGCAATAAGGATATGTGTAAGCATTCAAGCAATGAATGCTGTTTCTTAGCAGAACGACATTTCACAATTTCTTTAATGATTTTTTTATCTACTTTAATTTAGAGTGAGTAAAAGGAAAAAAAAAATTAAAGGCGTTAAAGCCATGCATCATGCTTGTTGTAGGAGTGGTCAAAGGTTCTGTGGCTTTTGATTGGTCAGATCATCCACCTATAAGACTGAATGCATGCACTGGACTGCACTCCTCCTGGGTGTATTGACCAGCAATGGATCTGTACCTGCTTCTCTCACTCTGTGTGTGTCTGTTGGCTCAGGCACACAGCAGTAAGTATATGAGTAAATGATGCCTGCAGACAGCTGACCGCAGTGTCATTCCTGGGTTTGTTATGATCTAAGGGTGTGTAATTTTTATTACTGTGTTTACCTGATACACCTGCTATATGTAAACCTTGAAGGTACAATTAAGTGATGTCTTTTATCCTTTGGTTTGTCTTTCTAAGGCTCTTCAGGGGACGACATCTTGGATTCAGAGATTAAGGCAGTGTCTGAGCTGCTCTTTAAGCTGGATGTCAACAAGGCCTCTTCCGCTGAACTTGTCATCGACCGCCAGACCCTGATTCCTGACTCTGAGAGCGGCATGCAGAAGGACCACTCCCCCCGCCCGTAAGGATTGGGCCCCTTAGCTGCCTTTTAACACGCTTTTCCAGGCTTTCTAAAACCTGACACTTGACTAACAAATATAAAAACATTTCCACAGACCAGCAAGTTTAGACCCAGCTTTGTTGGGATTCACTCAAATTTTACTTTAAAAAGGCACAATTGAATGATGCCTTATTAATGTAAATATCAACACATTTGCCAACAGATTTATATCCATCCATCCATCCATCCATCTTCCAGTTGCTTCTAATCCTGAAATTGTAACAACAATTAATATGCTGTGTTATGTAATTAATTATTCTTAAATGTTAAGTCCTTTGTTTTATTTATTATTGGATACAATGACGTAATCACTGATTAATTACTGAGCATTGATTTATTAAAAAAACAATTAATTAATAAGGTGGACAACGACTAAATGGCAGCATCATGCAAGCATTCAAGCTGGAGGTGTTGTGACTGTCTGTAGTTCCCGTCTGTTTAAAAGGTTCAGTCTATGTCTTCTTTGGAAACGTAAGTTATGAAGTAAAAATACTCAGCCTTCAATACACATACCATTTCTAGGCAAACCTACAATCTCAGCACCTCCTCATGTGGAAGTAAAAAATCTTGCCTGCTATTATTTCTCTAAGTTCTGATCAGCACCAAGTTTTAAGCGAATTTACCTGACACGACTTGAGTAAGATGAAATTTCTTTACTGAAGTAGGGCACGCCCGGGGTTAGCAGCAAAGAGACAGAGTATTCCCGTCCAGGAAGTGAACCCCCAAACAGAAGGAAAGCTTGATTCTTATACAATTTCATGGACCCTAATGGGAATCTTCTACCCTATTGGTTAAAATGGAAGTACGATAACCTTAGAGGTGGTGATCTCATACACCCCCGCGGTCCCCTACGCCTAGAAACAGGCCCAGGGTCAGACAGCTAGTCACCATCAGTTGCATTTACGTATTTTCCATTTAATCTATCCCCTTCAATTAATCAATTCAGATTAAACAAAGCGCGCATGTAAGATTGCACAGGAACATATGCCTGCTCTCTATTAGACGTCTCTGATGTCTCTCCCAGTATCTTCCTCTGTGACACTGACCAGCTGACGTAAGGTGTTTGTTCCCTCAGCCTGGCAGAGGAGGTTCCGATTATCTTCGTAAACAGGCAAATAGGCAGTTTCAGCTTCCAGTTTCAGGGTCAGCACATAACACAAACATACACATTCTTTTCTGCCTAAGGCCTAAGACACTGACAGCAATCCCACTATGCCCCATTCCCCGGCCTTACTGTAATTCCTCTTCCACACTCCACTATGTTTCTATGTTTCATGTTGCATATTTCTTTTTCTAATCTAAATGTGGGCAGCGTTCAAACAGACACTCGCGTGCACTTATGAAGTTCTGCCTGTCAGTCTCTTTAAGTTTGTGGATGAGGATTCCCTATTCTCCAAGCCCACGTTCTCCGCCCTCCTGGCTCTGCTGGACAACTACCACAGGCAGACGGGACAGACGGAGAACTTCACTGAAGCTCAGTTGGCTGAGCAGGACCGGTTCCTCCGCGAGGTCATCTCCAACACTGATGTGGGACAGGAACTCTACGCCTTCTTCCACAGCAAACGTTTGTTTACCACCATACTCACTTTGGGCCAGTGTTTCCCAATCCGGTCCTTGGGGATTCACAGCTGGTCCGCTTTTTTGCTGGCTCTGAGCTCCATGTTAGGAAGTCAGACAGTCCACATGGGTCCCGAAGGAGCAGACTGAGAAACCCTCCTTTAGGTGATGCTCCTACTGTCAGCCTGGTGTGGAGATGAGAGTGTGTGACTCACCTTCCTGTGCTCAGGCCACTACAGCTCGGAGGCAGAGTTTATCCAGGACCTGAAGATGATGTGGTTCGGCCTCTATTCCCGCAGCAGCAAGAAGATGGACTCCAGCGGCTTTGAACACATCTTCGCAGGTGTGTCTGCATTTTCTCCAGTTTTTCCCTGAAGGTATTTCCAGGTGGCTGCTTTCTCAGTTTCCTCTGTCTGTGCTGGTCGCTCTGCAGGAGAGATAAAGGGCAGTAAGGTGTCTGGCTTCCACAACTGGATCCGGTTTTACCTTCAGGAGAAAGAGGGCTCACTCAACTACTACAGCCACAGCTTTGATGGGCCTGTAAGTTCCCATGCCCTCCACTGCTGGGTTTCCTTAATTCCTCTCACCTTCTAAGTCTTTGTCACTGTCTTCTGCTTGACCTTTGCTGCTGCTGCATATATATATTATTTTAAACACATATTGGAGCAGTATCATTGTTCATTGTCTCTCTATATGGATACAAATGTGGAAATTAATAATTGTATTTACTCAAATTATGGCTCACTGAACATTTTAATGTTATTTTTAATCTTTAGCCCCTGCATTAGCTGTGAGGTTTTAATACATACGCATTTATTGTTATATACTCCTATCTATATTTATATAAAAATAGTATTTAAAAAAAGCAAGAAGCATTTTAATGTCCATCTTGCTAAACATTTTATATTAAAATAATGGTCATGAATGTCTGATGTAAGTAGAGTACATATCAGATGTATAGTAGTATTCCCTCTTGTGGCTGTTTTGTGGAAGTGCAGCTCTCGGCTGACGCCGTCTTTCTGCCTGTCAGTGGACCAATTTCCCTGATGTGATGGGCATGCAGTTCGAGTGGGGCGGCTACTACAAGCAAGTCGGCTCATCCATTATTGGCAGCAGCCCCGAGTTTGACTTCGCCCTCTACAGCCTGTGCTACATCAGTAGACCAGGAAAGAGGTGAGCCTTCCTAGTGAGGAAAGATTTCCCACCGTGTACTTAATTTCAGAAAGCAGGACTGAAAGCACATGTGAACAGAGAATGAGTTTGCTTACAGGGCTGGGTTTTACATTTCCAGATGTCACCTCAGCCTGGGAGGGAAGACCATGAGCATCCAGACGTATACCTGGGATAACTCATCTTATGAGAACGGCAAGAAGTATATTGGGTCTGCCTACCCAGCCACCCCTTAGAGATGCTTGTGGTCCCTCATGATATGCACCAAATAGCAAATACAAACCTAGCTTGATCAGAATTTTTATTGCTATCAATTGACATGAGACCCTTACACAGTCCATACGATTCTCCATTCTCTGTCCATCTATGAATACTGTCATACCATATATAAGTATCCAAACCCCCACTGGGATTTTACTCACTTTCCTTTAACGCACATCAGCTATGAAATGTTAATTTAAAATCTAAAGAGCAAACTTGAGCACTCATTTTCGATACTTTTATATATACAACATATAAAAACAGTTCCTCCAAGCTAAACTAGTACATTGCTGTAAAAGTGTGACTTAACATATATGACAGTGATGAATTTATGATAAATATTAGTATTCTAAATTCTTGCCGCAGTCTCAATATTAGCATCAGGACTCAGCTGAGCGATGACTTAGCATAAAGCTAAGTAAGTATAATCCACATGTCAGTAAGTTCCCTCGTTTTCAATCCATCCAATTTCTGTAACCGCTTATCCTATTTACTGTAGGATCACGGGGGTTCCGGAGCCTATCCTGGAGGCTATGGGTGCGAGTCGGGGAACAGCCCAGGATGGGGCACCATCCCATTGCAGGGCACACTCACACACCAATCAAACACACATGCACACCTATGGGCAATTTGGTTAGTCAGCATTTTCTTACACATTTAAGTCACAAAAGTGTGATCACTTGTGGAATCCGTGTTGGACATGACCCAGTGAGAAAGGTACCCTTAAAACCACCCTCAGCGTTACATGGTGTCTGTAATGAGAGCTCACCGTCCATGCAGATCTCTCTGATTCTACTTACATGTAATCACAAGAAAGATGTTCTTTGTGTTTCAATTGAAATTTACATATTACATAATACATGTGAAATCATTAGATGTTTTTACAAAATGACTGAAAACTAAATACTGCTCCTCTGGCAGGGTAACGAGCTGCTTTATTTAATTGATTTAACTGTTGATTTAGCTGTCCCACGATGCCTCATAATGTACAGCACTGAGCAAAAGTCTTAGGCAGTCAAAGAACATGATGTATAAATGATTTTCATGTTCATATTATGTCTTTCAAAGTGTGCCAGATTGGCCTCTTGTCTGATACATCCATGTATTTTTGACTTGACCACTAACAGACATAAGACTCATAAGGCTAATCAATAACTTATTGACGTTTTAAAATAACAAACACGTGGAGTGGCTGAGGTTCCCCTAACGGGAGGAAATTCCTCTTAATTTTGGTGTCATTCTTAATTTGCATATGAGATTTTGAGCCCCATGAAAGCATCCATCCATCCATCCATCTATCCATCCATCCATCCATATCATCCTAATTGGCCTGACTGCAGATCATACAACGTACACTTAGAGGTGCACACAGGGAGGCGGG
The DNA here is from genome assembly GCA_026780765.1 of Petrocephalus schoutedeni. NCBI lineage: Eukaryota > Metazoa > Chordata > Actinopteri > Osteoglossiformes > Mormyridae > Petrocephalus > Petrocephalus schoutedeni. The sequence goes on from JAODKL010000088.1 coordinate 698,068, forward strand.
CAGCAGTTTTCTTGATATTTTTAAGACCAGTCATTGGAAGATGAAACCAGGCTGAGCCTGAAACCTGGTCCACTTAGTTCGGGGGGGGGGGGGGTGATCCACTTTGCTGGGGAGGGAGTGTCAGGTGCAAAATTGCTGGGGCCTTCTGTTCCAGCAGTGCTAAGGTGCTTCTGAGCTGACCTTCATCTTGAGTGAAATGGACAATTGGAAAATGTAAGATCATTTCTATTGTCCCTATTGTTGTCCTCACAAAATCTGTGCACATGATCTACATCTGCAACTTTCACAAGTAATCTGTACTTCCCGGGTTCACCTCAGTGGCTCTGATCGCATGACCCCTTTCTCCTGCATGCATCCTGGTAACAAGTGGCTTGTCCACAAAGCATGTGGGAACCATCCTGGGAACCTCACACCTGTTGGGCAGATCGCCAGAAGGCAGCTGACCAGGCAATGTGCACCACAGGGGGCTTAAATCGGATAAACGTCGTCGGCAAACCTCCCATTGTCCCCAAGGGACGGCACCCTCAGAGTGACCCGGGACGCCGGAGCGACTGGGCCCAAAGCCCAGCCTCGGAACGCCCTGTGGAGCATCTGACACCCAAGCCAAGTCGCCGGAGCCCCAGGCTAGTGGATTCCCTTTGTCCTTGCAGGGGGGGGGTGTCTCCTTTTTGCCACAGAAAGTGACCCTTTGCTTGGTGAAAATACGGCCAATACTTCACAGCTGCTTTTCTTTTGGGGTAAAAAGTGGCTGCGCCAAAAGCTCCAGGGCTGAGCAGGATAAGCCAAAGGACACTTACCAGGGAGGGCTGTATGTGGATTTCTTTAGATGGCAGAAGGTTCTGGCCCATACAGGTAAATCAGGAGCACAGTGGAGGGTGGATGTGACCAGACTAACACTCATATTCGTATCAGAGTTCTGTACCATAGGTGAGCAGGCTGAGACACCACAGGGCGCCACACTTCTCCCGATCTAGTACCATACATGTGAGATTAGTGCTGCCTGTCTTGTTCTCTCTCTCTCTTTCACTCTCTCTCTCTGTTCCCCTGGGCATTCTGGTCTCTCTTAGGACAGGCAGCTTGACAGATGGATGCCCCCCCCCCCCGTCTAAAAAGCTTGGAAGCAGAAACGTTAGGGATTCGGACACATGCCTGGAGGGATTTTTTTTTTTTAGGTCCGAAACTCTGACATCTGATTTGACGATGGGAAGGCAGGAGACGGATCCACCTCCTTCTATGCGTTTAATCATCTGAAATCTCATATCCATTCAGTGAAGTGGCAACCGAACATTTATCATATACATTAACACGTCACTCCCTCAAAACAGAACCAAGAGGAGCAATATTAATTATTCATAACAATTTAATATTCTGAATATTATTTTGTTGAATATTGAAGGAAAACTCACATTCATGTCATGGTTTAGCTTTGTTACTTAATTTAAACATTAACCATAAATATTTATTTATAAAAAAATCTCCATAGTTATTAATATTCTGTATCATAACAGTTTGTGTTGTAGCTGAATGAATGTATCTTTGGATTACTTTGCACATGACAGATCTGTGACATCTCTATCACAACCTGTCGATTTTAAACCGGAGCCGATCAAAAGCCACCACCAGAGTGCCGCTTGTTAGCCGGATATTCGTTGCTTTGAGCGATTCGGGAGTCCCGTGACCGATCACCCATCATTCTGCACACCAGACCCGTCTTCCATCCTCAGGTCAGCAGTCTGGCTCGGACTGTCTCGCTACAGCTACCAACGTACGTCATGCGTAACTCTGATGGCGGCCCCCAGCTCGATACCACAAGCTGGTGTATTGTAGCTAAAGTCACCATGAGGCCAGGCAAGTGACCTGCCCCCCCATCTAAAATGAGGTGTCACTGGCTGTGTCCCTAAGCTCTTAAAGACACATGTCCTATTCTCCATTACCATGTTGAAATGAGTGGCATTTTTATTTAACGTGACTTGAAAAGGTTACAGTTTTTTTGCTTATTCATACAAATGGATACTCCTTTAACAGAAGCTAAGGTTTGTTTCCTTACTGAAGTGGATTGTAACAGAGCCCCTTACAGTCACATATCCATGGTCTTGCCTGGTTAGCTATCTGCAGAAAGGAATCACAGGGATGCAGCTCCACAGGCAGGCCAGCCTGATCCCCCACCGCCCCCCCCCCCAGCTCTGCGCCTGTGCCACTGTGCGCTCCACCCAGGAGGCAGCGCAATGTCCCTCCTCTGCACCTGCCTTCTGCAGCTCCACTGAGCAGCAGGCTGAAACACTGGCTCACCCACGGGGGCTTCTGGGGACTCACTCTGCCTCATACGTGCCCCCGCAAAGGGATGCTTAGGGAAACGTGTGCAGAACACACACAGGTCAGTAAGTCAAAGCACATCTGAACATACACCGACACGGGTGAGTCAAATCACATGTCCAAAGACACAGGGACACTTCCAGGTCCAAACACACATGGACACGCAGGAGCATACGTATATGTGCAGATGATGGTGGATTAAGGACAGATGCAAAGGGGGATCTGGTTGGTCGAAAAAGTTTCTTCATCCTTCACAGAGGGAATGTTCTTACTGGCAGACACTCCATCAGTATTTTAATTCACAGCCTTCTCACTTTGAAAGACCTCTGCACTGCCTTCAATGTCAGTTTGTGTCTGTGTGTGTATGGGTTTGTATATGCCACATTTTGTGTGTGTGCGTGTTAAAATGTCCCAACAATGTGGTAAAATCTTTTACGTTATAGCTTCTGGAGACATTTTACAGGTCCCCACAATATAAACCTCAATTTTAGAAAAATCAAAAAATAGAAATGAAAAAAATAGAAATAGCCTGAAGTCTTGCATTTTGTAGGTTAGGGCTGGGTAAATGTTTGGGTAATTATAGTTAGAATTAGGGTTATGCCCATAGAAATTAATGGAGAGTCCCCACAATGTGGAATATATGAACTGTATGTGTGCGTGCGTGTATGTGTACGCATGCATTTGCCTAAGCGTGTGTTTCTGTTACGTGAGTCTGGAGCAGCGAGAGCAGAGGTGCCAGGACCCATCTGCTGTAAGAGCGAGAGCAGAAACACCTCCTCCATTCAGAGCCCTTCCTGAGGGACACTGGCAGCTCTGACCTCGGGTATAGGAGCAGATTATTACAGCCAAAGCCCCCTGATAGCTGACAGACGCGGCGCACAGAAGCGTTCCCTCGCTGAGCAGTATCCCTATACTGTGATCTTCTTCTTCCTCTTTTCCTTCCAGCTCAGAGGGAAGCGGGCGGTAAGCGCCCGGCGCAGGCCGTGTACCTCTGCGGCATTCCCGCTGACTGCGGGACACCTTGGGGTCGGCCTTATTCCCACCGCGGGCTGCAGGTGCAGGAGGGACAAAGCCAGACCTCTGGGAGAGTGTGGCTGTGGGATACTGAGCGTGAAAAGCTTCCTGTGGGCGCTCGCGGCGAGAGCTCCATCCCTAACCGCTCCACTTATGCTGAGCGGGAGAGCAGCGTCAGTTTTAAGATGCAAGAACAGACTTAGCAAAAACGCTGATGTTCTTATCCTGGTAAAACTATGCAGAGTAAAAAAACAATATGAAATATGAGAAGGGGTTAACTTTAATTTAAAAGGTCACCCTATTCACGTCACATTACTTTTCTGATAAATTAAGCTTTCCGCAAAATTTGTGGTCGTTTTGTCTATTGTCGTGTCTGTTAACATCAGCGTGATAGTCTTATAAAAGATTCCAATAGCAGCCCATTTCATGCAGATCCTGAAAATCATTCCCCGCCGCTCCCCCCTGTCCGCCAGCCAGGTAGTGCCGACTCGGAGCAGCCTGCAGCGTCTGATTCTCCAGCTCTAAGCAACAGATGCCCAGTTGTCCTGCTTCGCCCCTCTTTAAGGAAGCCATCTGTTCACTCAATTGTAGTTGGAGGCATGTGCCAGAAAAGTTGTCTAAAATAAACCGGCCTCATTAAGGCACCCCCCGCTCATAACTGCATCCGTCGCATGGTATTAACCAAGCATCAGCCGAAGATGATTGGATAGTCATGATTAAAATGTAAAAGGGTTCACAAAGCATCATAACTGGGCAGGGCACCGTGTATGAGGGAAGGCGGGTCATTGTGTGGTTTAGTGCTTATGACTGGTGTGGCACGCCTCCTGGATTGTGGGTTTGAAGCCCTTCTGCTCTGCATGTGGAGTTTGCATGTCCTGTGGGTCTCCTACAAGTACTCTGGCTTTCCCTTGTTCCAAAGACATGCAGTTAGGCTAACTGATGCCTCTGAATGGTGTATGACTCTGTGTGTGTTCCCTGGGATGGATCCCATTCAGGTTCTGCCCAGTCTTGTTTTCTCTGCTGCTTAGGATAGGTTCCAGGCCAGGACCCTGGCTAAGGCAGGATGATGGATGGATCTTTTAAAGATCGTATTGCTGGCTGTAATGATTGCTGGAGATTTGTGCGCGATTTGCACAGGCGACTCGTCACCTGCGCACGCATATGTGTCCGCTGAGGTGAGAGCTGTTAGCGTAACAGGGTGACGCAGAATCAACAGCGGGGTTAACGGAAATAGAGACACGGGAACGAACGTGTTAAATGTGGGGTTATTTTTTCGACTCTTTTCGCAGAAAACAGATGCCGGATAAAAGGGAGTGTCAGACTGTAATTAAACCCAAAAATCTCCACTATTTCTTCCTTTTGACGTTATGTCGATTGTCTAAATGTTTAGCGATTTTAGTCAGACACTTATATTGTGCTGTCACATTAACAAGCATTAAACGACAGGTCTTGTCCAGTTTTAAAAAATATATATATGTATTTCAATTTAATTTAAATTTTAAGTAACAAACATCACTGGCTCGTAGGCGCCCCGAGCGGTCTGCTTCCGCGCATAGTGAATGATTTAGGGATTACGCAGGCATTGTACAGACAGTGTATTAAAGGAGCTCGCAGTGGAAATAATTAAGAAACATCAAAGCATATTGACTATATTAAATACGTTAAATAGTAGACTATATTAATAGTTATCGCTTGGGACCGGACCCGTAAGGGGTTCGGTGGTGCCAAGCCCTGGGTTTTCCGATAGAACTTCAAGCCAGTCAGACAATCAAATACACAATAAAAACATTAAATCCTGCTACACAATATTGAAGAAATATATGAACAACTAATAAAATTTAGTTCATTTAGTTCGCTGGCTCGAGGAAGTGTCCTAATGCAGAGTATTGATTTAGTTGGTTGCTGGTGATGTTTAATTATTAAGTTTAAATACCAGGACAGATCTTATGTGACTGACATGGTTCCCCGGGGAAATGCAGCCCCCGCTTGGAGCCTGAAAGGAGACAGACGGAGGTTAACAGGCAGGCGGCGGGGAGGGGCCAACCAACGGCCAAAACGCCGGACTCCGGGCCGCGAGGCGGCAGAGCGAGCGCCGCTGACCGCCGGACCAGTCACCGGGGGCACACGTGCGTGAAATAAGCAAGAGGTCGGAAAGAAACTGAAGCGTTTTAATCTAAGGGTAAATCTGAAAAGGCTAATTGCCTAAAGCAGGTAGGCCTGATTCACTCAATAAATGTTGCATGCCTGTGTAATGGTCATAAATTGCGTTTCTGCGTCAACTTGAAGCTTTATCTACCTTATTTCAGTTTATATTTAGGTTGCATTTGGTGAGGTGTGAGGCGGTCATTACTGAACTTGTTACTTAATTACAATATTTAACTGTTCGGAAATTGTTTAAAACTGGTGAAAACAACCGCAGTCACCGTTTTATCAACCTCTCTGCATAAAAATTTAAATGCACCGGTGAACATTATGTCCAGTTTCGCTTAAATTCTCCTCAGTATAGTTAATTAATTATTTTTATTTTTTGTTTTGTTACCAACATTTACTTTATATCCTGTTCTCATTGCATTGGAATATAATGTAATGGATATCGGGTTTTAAGTGTCTGATATTTTAAATGCTGCGGGGAAAATGGAGAATACCAAATTCATTATGATTATCAGCATGTATTTATAAACCACCCAAGACTGACTGCGGATTAGTGGAAATGGTCAGATTCAGGATTACAGGATTAGGGTCTTTCCGAAACAACGCGGATCGCTGTCGGCCCGGGAGCTGTCCAGGACAAAGTGCTGAAGACAGGCTTCATTTACTTTGCCTTTCTCTCATTTGATTAATTACATATCTAGTTTTTCCACGAGTACGATTTTCAGTCGGTCTCAAAAGTCTATTACAATAGCAATTATAGAATATTAATCAATTAACGGTAAAATATTTATTATCGCCAAGTCTGGACCGGAGATTTATTTGCTTAATAGTGACAGTTGTTTGCTTAATAACCTACCCCTAATTTTACGAACGTACATTTTTACTGAAAAACGGTTCTTGCAATTTCAGTACCCTTGTTAATGGTACAGCACCTGGTAGCCCTTGGGTAGGACTGTCCGATCTGCGATATACGGGTAAAAAATACTAGGGGGAAATTGTCTGGACCCTCCCACCTAGGACACCACCTGTACACCACTTCCCAAACTCCCATCTTCAGAGAGCAGCGAAGATCCTTCAAACCCAGAAGCAGTTATCACTGGAACAGCTTTATTCCTAAGGTTGACTTCCTGGTCAGCAAACACCCCCTCTGTGCTCCCCTATGCCTCCTAGCCATTTCTTTCTGCACTGGGGTTTTCTTTAATTGACTGCTGTGCTAGGCAGGAGTGTATACTGGATAGGATGGCAGCTTTGGGCAATATAGAGATGTCAATTCACCAAACAGACAGAGACACACACACACCACAAGCATGCATGCATACACACTTTTGTAGTCATATATTTATGGGGACCGTCCATTCATTTCTATTGGAAAAATCCTAATCCCAACTATAATACCCTTAACCCCTACCCAGCCCTAACCGTAAGTAACCAAACCATATACTAGACTTACGCATTTTTAGTTTTTTGATTACAGTCATACATGCACACATTGGGGGTGGGCTTCAAAGCCCCGACCCTGAATGTGTGAGGAAACAATGCCATTCTGTGGTAGGCCTCTGTTCCTCCCTCTTACAGAACAGATAAAGTGATTCATTTAGAAGTACCATCATTATTCATTAGTGTTCAGGAAATCATCATGCAAAGCTATTCCAACATAATGAGAGGCATCTGTCAGCATTTTATGCATGTGGACCTCCAGTGCTTTGCTGTACAGCATCTGAGATTGCACTGAAGAATCAGCACCGGGAATGTTTACAATCAGAACCCCATTTGGAAAACGCACATGAAAACTCATCTCATCACTAAGGTTGTATTGAAGTTGAACTATCTGCAGTGACTTTTTCTTGCCCAAACAGAGCAATGATGACCAGGCCGTATGGGGATCCAGGAGAGGCGAAGGACTTCATGAACTCTCTGGCATGGATGGATGAAGATGTGAGCTCCCAGGATGGAGATGGAACCCCGGTGATGAGACTGTATGGGCCTGGGGATGGAACAGCAGAGGAACTGGGGAGCGAAGATTTGGAGGAAGAGGATGGTGAGGATGAGGAAGAGGATGGCCTGCTGGAAGGAGAGAAGACACAGAAAAGACGGGGACCCAAAAGGAAGAAGATGACCAAGGCCCGCCTGGAGAGGTTACGCACCCGGCGCGTCAAAGCCAACGCCCGCGAGCGCTCGCGCATGCACGGCCTGAACGACGCGCTGGAAAACCTCCGCAGCGTCATGCCCTGCTACTCCAAGACGCAGAAGCTGTCCAAGATCGAGACCCTGCGGCTGGCCCGCAACTACATATGGGCCCTGTCCGAGGTGCTGGAGGGCGGCCGGTCCGCCAGGAGCCACGGCTTTCTGGAGACGCTGTGCAAGGGCCTCTCGCAGCCCACTAGCAACCTGGTGGCTGGCTGTCTGCAGCTGGGCCAGCTGCCCCTGCCGCCGGAGGTGCCTAGCGGTGACCCGCGCGCGCTAGCTGGGCTAGCAGAGCCCAGGCCACAAGAGCTAGCCTTCAGCTATCCCGCCTTAAGCCTGCCCAGCCCTCCTTACGGCTCCTTGGAGGCCCCCCACCTCCTGAACTGCGCTGTGTACCAGAGCCCCTCCCCAAACGAGCACTCTGGCAGCACTCCCGCCTACGAAGGACCCCTCACACCGCCACTCAGCATTTGCAGCAGCTTCTCCCTAAAACAGGAGGCGTCCCCCCAGGATCCGGAGAGGATCCGTGCCCCGCATCCGTCCCATGGTACCCACTACCCGACCCGGCAGCACGCCCAGCCCGCCTTCCTGCCGAGCGCAACCGCGGTCCGGGACCAGTCTGCCTATCAGGCGGCGTGCTATGAGCTGACGCTGGGCACGCCCTTTGACCCCTTTGGCTCGCCCCACGCCGTCACACCACAGATGCAAACTGTTTTTAATGACTGAGGGCAGCCCAGGAGCAGAGTGTGAAAAGACGGATCCATACCGCCGAGAGACTGATATGAAGAAGCTCACCAGGGCTGACTTTCTATCATCCTGATTTTTATTGCTATATTTAATTCTCCTTTTTTTTAAGATGAATGCAGCGTTTTAGGCATTAGGAGGTCAAGAGAAATTAAGTGAAATGATCTTAATAAATATCTGCAGCATAAAAGGTCACATCAGACTCCCAGGCAAATGCCAAGCCTCAACAGGAGCAGAAACAAAGAAAATGACGTTTATACCATTATTTAATATTTATTTCAACAGACTGTAAAAGCTTTATTTCTGTATGAATATGGTTTCAGTTTCTGTGTTTTCTATGCGTTATTGTGCTGGCGTATGCATATGAAATGACTGTGTTTTTTTTGTCAAATTCTGCATCTTACTTTTCCTCTTATTTATATTCTTTGGGATTATACTGTTTCCATGGATACGTTCTCACCGCATACTTACGGACCAGCACGTACTTCTCTGGCCCTTTTCTGGATGATAAGAGAATGAAGATGCCAAACACTCCGAGGCCAACTGAGATGCGCTCGGCTGCCTGAGGAGATGGAAGCCTGCTTTGGCCAGTCCCAATATTTCAATCGCTAAGCTGCTTAAAGGAGTTTAGGGTGACAGAGTCAGAAGAAGGTATGAGATCCTTAGAGGACGAGTGGCTGATAAAGTCATTCAATGGTGCATGTATTAATTAACTGACAATGACTTTGATCTTGAGAGAGAGAGAGAGAGAGAGAGAGAGAGAGAGAGGCTGGAGTCCGCTGTGGTCCACAGGCTTTTGAGAGAAACGGCATCTTTTTTCATTACAGTGATCAAATGAACCATTAAGTCAGAAGTGTCATTAGAGTAGTTAATTCGACAGCAGAATATTTTATCAAGTATTGTACAGGAGCAATAATTTTGTTAACTATGCAGTCCTACTTTTTACTAATTGAAAGCATAAATTCGTTAAGATCCACAATTAAAAAAACATCAGACTTTCCAATGACCCGGTGCTTCCTCTGCCTGCTGTACGAAAGGGAGGCGTGCTTATCGTACTATTGTCACAAAGTGAACGTCACGCCACCCACGCTTTTGTATGAAAATCGAGTTAAATCGAGCTGAGTTAAAAATGTTTTTGGAATAAATAAGCATTGTTTAAATAAAGGTGTTTTTCAATTCTGATCCTGCATTCCTCTGTTACTGTAACCGATAATTCTGTGATCTCAGCAATTTTACATTTCCAGATAAATAACTAAAACATAAAATGTAGAAAAGGATTCTTAAGTAGAACGAAATGCATTGCATCCAATATATAT
>JAODKL010000088.1:764077-777485 GCA_026780765.1 Petrocephalus schoutedeni
CCCCCCCCCCCCCTCCTCACCCCACGCCATACAGAGTCAGGCAGAGGCTCACTACAAAGGCAACCGGCATGCCAGGAGGGTAAAGGGCATGGAGACCTCCAAGAGCCGCCCTCAGGAAAGCGACAAGCCCCCGCCTCCCCCCACTGCCTCTCCCACCCCCCTGGGACCATCACCAGCCACCTCGGATGCTGAGCCCAGCAGACAAGGTGAGCGTGCATGACTCATGCCAAGTCTCCCTTCCTACCCTCCTCCATTACACCAGACTAACCTCACCTCGCTGCGTGGGTTTCTGTCGCATCGTCTGGGCATCATTCCCCCACATTACCGAGCAAGGAATCATGGGAAAATTCTATCCAATGACATCACAGAGTGCACAATTAGGCCACTTTGTTGCTATGAGAGGAGTTTTGTGACCAAAATAAATATATAGGTAAGAATGCAGTAAGTATAAGTTTCATGCCTTGGATATTTTAGAATACACGTTTTAGAATATTTTTCTGTTTACATTTCGTGTTTCTGTAAATGAAGTCAGTCCTTGTTTAAGTCACCTCATTTCAGAATAAGAGTCCCTTTTGTTGAATGTCACTCTGATTGGCCACGGGATAAACGACGTCTGCTGGTGTGGTGCAAGCGGAGCAGAAGACATAGCAAGATGTTTGCCAGCACCATCCTTGCCGTGGTGCGGCACGGGGCAAGCAGGAGATTTCTGGGTGTTGGAAGCATGCGGCCATAAATATGATGGGTGCAGGGTAGTCACGGTTACGGTCCAGGTCATCCCCGAACTGCACAAGAACTCCTACTCAATGATGTCCCATCAGTCTGCACAGGAACACCCAATAGGACTGAGGAGAAGGGCATGACAGGAAACAAGCGGAGGAGGAGATGAAGGGAGGACATGAGGAGGATGGAGTGTGGTACAGCAGGAGGAGCAGCTTGGCTGATAGAGGATGGGCTGATGATGGCTACAGGGGATATCGATGCTGGACATTGGATGGCGGAGAGGGAGCAGTGGTGCGGTAGGGCTGACCGGCCGGTGACCGACTCTCAAGATGGGGACAAGGCCCAGCTCAAAAGAGGAGGATGCTCAGGTGCATAGGATGAGGAGAAACATCTAAAAGTACATTAAGAGTACACAGAAACACAGATCAGAAATAGTCCTCCCCCAAATTTGCACAGGACCAAACTCAGCAGTGGTCCATCAGATGCACTTGTGATCTCATTCAGGGGCCTCACGTCCCAGGAGGTGCCCTCTGAAGCAATGCTTCTCCATGGCAACGACTCCTTCAATGCGACAGCTTCACTCTGCCTGGAAGGAAGCAGGGGAGGACACCCAGCGCCGAGCTATCGCTCACTCTGGATCTCTGGTCGCCGATCTTTACTTTTATTCTATGGATCATGCCTGTATCTGCAGCTCTGCTGACCAGTGATGTAGTCCTGGAGGAATTCTGAATTCTGGGAGAGCCGCTTTCATTCCAGAGCCTGCATGTGTCCTCCTGAAGGCGTAACCTGATACACGTGTAGGAATGTTTGCCGTGCTACAAGTCTCTCTTCCCGGAGACTGCCACCTCAGTTTGCACGTTAGAAATTCCTGCTTTGTGTCTCCCATCTCTTTTGCTGTAACACTGGCTCCGAAAAGTACATTTTGGCAGATGCAGAGAGCCTCTGGGAGCCAAAAGAGCTCAGTCACATCTGGAATGAGTCCACGGCGATTGGTGGGCGGGTCTGACTGCGTGACATGGAGCCATCAGCCCACCGCCCCCCCCCAAACCCCCTCGCTACGCCAGAACTGCGGTCAAGGGCTCAGTGGTGGAAAATCTTCCCACACTTTATGTGGAGTTTAGTGCTTTGTTTGGATCGTTTGATGACCCCTCCCTCGATGAGTTCAGCAAGGACACAGCTGTGAGCACACGGTATCGCTCGTTTGCTAACTGGGGGAGGCAACTGAAAGAATCACAAGAGACAAAACATGTTAGTGTGGACAGTGCATAAAAAAGCGAGAAAGATCATGGTTGAAGCTTTTACTCCTAGATTTGAGGGTGACCTCAATAAACCCTCCGTCACTTAAAAAAATGACTAATTCAGGTATGAATATGCTGGCGGCTTGTGCCGGAACACTGTAGACTATAAACTCTGGGATACAGCAGTACTGGCTACATTTAAAGTAGAACAATGTCTCATTTTCTAACTACTAAATCATTTTATGCAAAATTACCTCAAGTTATTCCCCTAAAGAAGTGTTTCCCGATCCGGCCCTCGGGAACCCACAGACAGTTCACGTTTTTGCTCAGGAGCTGGGAGGGAGTAAAAGCGTGGACTGACTGTGGATCCATGAGGACCGGCTTGGGAAACACCACCCTAAGGTACTATCAGCTCTAACTGCTGAATGAGGGGCCGATGGAACTCAAGCGAAATCCCACGTTTTCATCTCATGGGCTGCCGTCGACGGCCTCTGGCGCAGCCGTCTGCTGTGAACCCGATCCCTTTCTTGTTCAGCCTTTAAGCACAAACCTGAATGCCCGTCTGGAGCCCGGCGTCGCCCGCTGGGGTCACGCTGAGCGCTCGTCTTGTGTAGAGGAACGCTCCGTCGGCCATGAGCGCAGAGGCCAGCTGGGGAGGATGGCCTGTTCAATAATGAATCAGCTGCTCGTCACGGGCGTCAAGAGCTGGTGTCCAGTTCCGAGCTTCTTTAATCATTAACACTTCTGTTCGGCGGCAGTGGGCGGAGCTTCAGGGATCAGTCCTGACCCCTTGCCCCCCCATCCCAGGGAAAATAGCTTCACGTGCATGACCCAAATTCACCACGACTCCACTCTAGCTCAGTCATACATCCCGAGAGATGGAATGGGCAGCCTTGGCGATGTTGAAACAAGGACGTCGCCCCCTGATGGCGATGGGGAGGTAGTGCACCTCAGTCTCAGGTGGATGGTGGGGCGTCGTGTTTCAGCAATGCCGCCGTCACGCTCCGCTCGGCACGGTGTGTTATTTCAGCCCCGGTGCAGAACATGCCGAAGAATGAACAGCCCTGCGACCAATGTGACAGGGCCGGAGCAGACGAGCGGACCAGGTGGGAGACTACCAGGGGAGCAGATGGGCGTGCGTGGGGTCCATGCCCGGGCGCTCTCTGCTTTTGATGAGATGCAGAATGCTTGCATCCTGGCACGCAAGCCAGAGTCTGAGTGGAATAACACATCACGCACGCACGTCTGCAGACTGCGAATGGTGACCCCCCCCCGCCCCCCCGCCCCCAGCCCGGCCCAGGACGCCATCCTGCTGCTCAAACAAATTGTCAGGAATAAAGCAAGGTTGGGCGTTCATTCATGGAGGCGGGGGGAGCTGGTTGCAGCCACACTTTATGAGCCCATAAATCTCCTCGATGTGCAGTGGGTGACCAGATTCTCACGCACCCACCACTTACCCCGGGGCTGAAAGCCGGCCTCCGTCCATGGGAGAGACATGTTACATCCGGCCGTAGGATAGCGAAGGGACAGAAACCCCATCCTCTAGTCAGGCCGCCTTCAGAGACGTGGAGCGGAAGTGCCGAGCGGATGAGCATCAGCGAGGTCAGCCGGCCACAGCCCCCGGCCATTTCTGTCCAACAGACTGACTGGATTAAAAGTGACAGCATTAATGTGAGAAGCGTAACGTCCTGGCCGGCTCCCCGATGGGCAGTGTGGGATCACCGTTTACCTTCCCTCCAGAAAGATTAGCAGGGCACTAGAGATTCTAGGGGAGAGGTGGCACCCAGGGCAGGGCCACGGGCTTGCTGCCCACGTCTGATGAAAAACCACCCACTCTGCTTCCCATCTCCACGGAAAGGAAAAGAAAGAAGCTCTTGGATGCGGGTGAGGGAAGTGACACGCGGCTGTCCGAGCAGACGACATCACTTCCTGTGCCCTCCGTGGAGTAAAGAGAAGTGCGCTTTGATGGTGTCCTCTTGAACCGCTCGCTTTTGTACACTGCGTTACACAGCGTTTTCAAGATCTGAATACGGATCTTTTTTCAAAAGTGATGAGGGATGTTCAAAAGGGTACTGTAATGGGGATGGGTACTGTAAGGGTATAAGGGTACTGTAACGGGGATGGGTACTGTAAGGGTATAACGGTACTGTAACGGGGATGGGTACTGTCAGGGTATAAGGGTACTGTAACGGGGATGGGTACTGTAAAGGTATAAGGGTATTGTAACGGGGATGGGTACTGAAAGGGTATAACGGTACTGTAACGGGGATGGGTACTGTAAAGGTATAAGGGTACTGTAATGAAGATGGGTACTGTAAGGGTATAAGGGTACTGTAACGGGGATGGGTACTGTAAGGGTATAACGGTACTGTAACGGGAATGGGTACTGTAAGGGTATAAGGGTATTGTAATGGGGATGGGTACTGTAAGGGTATAAGGGTACTGTAATGAGGATGGGTACTGTAAGGATATAAGGGTACTGTAACGGGGATGGGTACTGTAAGGGTATAACGGTACTGTAACGGGGATGACCTAGTCATATTTTGGTCTATTTACCCTCATTTTCTCCCTTTATTGCAGATGAGGGTCAGCCCATCCCACCATTAAATGGGTTAACCCCAGCACCCCCCCAACTCTCTGCGCCACTGACGTCAGATGCTTCCGTCCTGTCCGCCTGCCACACGCAGGCCCCTCCAGCCACCCCTCTTCTCCCCACCTCCTCTTCATCTTCCACCCCATGCTGCAGCATTGCCCGTGCAGATCAGCCCCAGCCGGGGCCCCCAGGGGCCCCTTCCCCAGCTCCTAGCCCACCCGAGTCAGAGGAGGACAAGGCCAAGAAGCTGCTGTACTGTTCACTGTGCAAAGTGGCCGTCAATTCACTGTCCCAGCTGGAGGCGCACAATAAAGGTATATACTACGTTTCCCAGCAGTCCCTGTGGTGAGCTGATCGGATGTGGCCGGTGCTTGGCTTACCTGGCTATCTCACTTCACTGGGCTGAAAGACTATGTTCTGGGAATGCAGTGGCTGGGCGAGGCTGGAGGTGCGGCAGCGCACCGTGCCCGTGACGGAAAAAGGTGCACTCGTGAATTTTTTACAGAGCACGGGACAAAATCAGCGAATTACACTCACGTGATGACACAACACCCCCCCCACCCCCAGTGAGAATAAATAGTGACAGTACCAAAGAGGAAACCTTCTGTGACCCTCACAACTGAATAGGGACGTCAATTATTTACATCTACGACGGCTGTGACTCAGATGTCATTCGATGCAGCGGTACAGGAAACGCAGCTCTTTCTGTATGCGGGGGGGGGGGTGCCTAATGACATCAGGAGGGGGGCGCAAAAGCGGCAGGGAGCAGAGTGCCACCTGAGTGTCCCTCTCTATGGGGGTGTCACCGGGTTACCGGGGACAGTCAGTGTAACTTAGCCAAAAGCATTTCTGCAGCTATGGTACTTCGACCTGGGGGGGAGCAGGCAGTTTGTATGAAACTATCAATAGGGGCTGTGATGCTGCATTACAAGCTGACTTTTACTTTGCCCCGATCATTAAATGCACAGAGAAATGCATGCATATACACGGCACCCTAACTCGCACTCTGTGCTGTTCACACGCATGTGTGGGTGTCAGACTCACTCTTGGCTTCCCTCACACTGGGCTTGTGCTGCGATCACGCATCGCACACATGCACGTACACTCACACAGGTTATTTCTAAGGGCTGGCTGCCAGTCGCTGTTAATTGGCACTCTTCCCCTGAAAGTTCCCGGGCGACGCTGGGCCTCCAACTGATTTCAGGGCTTTCCACCCCACCCCACCCTCTAAGAAGCAAAACAATTGGGCCCTTCAAAAACAAGAGCATGAAATGATGTATTTTGCAAAAGCCAGAGGCAGCGGGGAAGAGAGGAGGAGGGGAGGGGGGTGAGGGTGTCAGGCAGGAAAGGGGGGGGCGGAGCTGTGTGGTGTGGTGTGGTGGGGCAGGGCATGGTGGGGTCACAGTGACCTTTCCCAGCTTCAGGGGTTGTGCCCCCAAAACCCTACAGCCCACAGCGGCAAAACAAACAGGAACGGAATTTAAATTGAGAACAGATCACGGCACTCATACTTTTTAAGTATCTTCGTGTGATGGGGAGGTTCGGTTAATTCCGTGCGATGTTATGCAAAAAAGTGTTCTCATCCATAGCAAGCTGCTAAATTGATGCCATTAACCTCAGCGGACTGAACTTGACATAAAGCAGACAAGTATGGGAGGGGAAGGGATGATGTAAGCTATGTCTTCTCATTTCATGCTAAAATTACTGAAGGGTTGCTTGTGCAACCCATGCGGAATTAAATAACGTATCAGCTTAACCAGAGTGCTGTCATCTTACATGCTCTTATTTAATGCTTTGCTACACCCTAGTGGTAATTACTGAGCATTGCATTGGCCAAAACTAGCATGCTTATATTTCCCTGTATTTTAATATGAGAATAGAAACTAATGGGAAACCCATGTGTTATCTGGGGTACTAAAAATATTATTTAGTAGTGATTCTCTTTTCGCTGCACCCAAATCCCATCATGTTTTGGGTTACAGGTACCAAACACAAAACCATCCTGGAGGCTCGCAGTGGTCTAGGTCCTATCAAGGCTTATCCCCGCCTGGGCCCCAAACCCAGCACAGAGCAGGGAGGGGGACCCCTGGACCCCAACACTCAGGAACGCACCTTCCACTGTGAGATCTGCAACGTGCGGGTCAACTCTGAGCTGCAGCTCAAACAGGTAAGCGGGCCAGAGGCCGCCCCTCTGAACCTGAGGCCCTGGTACCGTGTCCCTCGCCACAGATGCTGACGTGTCTGCCCTCTCCGCAGCACATATCGAGCCGACGGCACCGGGACGGGGTCGCTGGAAAGCCCAACCCCCTGCTCAGCCGTTACAAGAAGCACCGGGCCACAGACCTCACGGTAAGGATGGCGCCCTCTACTGAGCGCAGTGTGAAGGTACACCAGCATTTGGCCAGACCTTTGCGCCATGTCTTCATCCTTTTCTCTCCATGTCCCTCAGCCCACCCTGTCCTTCGCCAAGGACCTCCCCAAAGCTCTGGGAGCCAGCCTCCTGCCCTCGCCCCTGGCCGTCGCCGCGGCGATGGCTGCGGCAGCCTCCTCGAACCAACTGGCTCTGCGTGCGGCCGGCCCCCCAGCGCATCACCACCTGCTGCAGGCCCCGCCCCTCGCACATGCCCTTCTGAGACCTGCCCCAGGGCCCATTCGCACCTCCCACGGACCCATCCTCTTCTCTCCTTACTGACACCGCAGTCCGGCTTCCGTCAGCCAGGAAAGGCACTTCTGAAAGCACACTGTGAGGAAATACACCATATTAAAAAATAACAATAGTAATAATAATAATCAATAAACCAATCAGCGAAGAAATCAAAATCATCCAGACGAGTGCAGGACGGAAGGAGCTGTCTCAGTCGAGAGAAACCCCCCCACCCCCCCTCCCACCTGCATCCCTGTTCCCAGAATTCCAGGCACTGTCACGGACTCTTGGAACAACTTCTGGGTGGGAAAAGTGTGACAGAGAGCCTGTCCTTGTACAATCTCCCTGCTGTGGCTCCCAGTCACCTACCTGCTCCGTCGCTCCGGAGGCGCGGAAAGAGCACCCGCTTACCGGCTCGCAACGCGCCCCGGCGGCAGCTCTCGTGTGTCGTCGCCCCATGCAGTCCAAACGGTCCTTAGCTATAAGGTAGCTGCTTTCAGTGATTTTAGCTGTAACCCATTTGTGCCCTGTAGACAGTGAGTAGCCCCCTGGCCTTTGACATGTTGAATCAGTGTTCCCTTGTACCCATCCCAAGGCGGGGGGGGGGGGCAAGGCTGGGGGGGGGGCGCGGCAGGCAGAACAAAGCAGGAACAAAGGAGAACAAAGGAGAACCTGAGATCTGCAACATTTATCTATGGCAACTATGGGCTTGTCAAACAAACAAATCAACAGATAGATGTTTAAATGTGATGGTGAAACTGTAACCGCAGTGAAAGCGCAGCAGGCTGCCTGGCGCCCACAGCCGACGTCTCCACCCCATGTCGTGCCACGCGATTGGGCTTCCAGCGCTTCAGGCTCGCCAGACGGGAGATTTCCCTCCGGGCCAGCTTGCTGACACTGTGGCTCTAGGGTGCTGCTTTCGCTTCGTTGTGAGAAGGTCTCCCCCTGCTGCAAAGCTCTACAAAGGAGCTGCCCTCCCATCCTGTTCTCTGAGGTTTCCTCCAGGCGAGGAGGAGAAACACACAGAGACAGACAGAACAGGACTCAAGCCTCAGACAGCAGAAATAGCTCCAAATTCTTCCACAATGTCACTTTAACTTCCTATGTTGAATCGAAAGCCATGCATCAGTTTTTATCCTATTAATGACAGTCTGTGTGTTGTTTATGGTCATCTTTGTTCATTCGGCCTTGTTATCACACAACACTGTTGTAATGAAAGCCGGAAAAAGGCATATTTTTCTAGGGCGCGGGTTCAGCTTGTGCTGGAAAACTGCTGAAAGGACGGGATGGAAAAGCAGAGAAGCAGAAGTGGGAAGAGGCTCACATGTCGGCGACCTCGTCAACCCATCGCCGTCGGCATAGAAACGCTGCTCTTGGTTGTCCTGATTACGTGTACACACGGTGTTCCTTTGGCTGTGGTGGAACAGAAGGCCCACTGGGATGGGTCTTTTCACTAGCAGTGGACACAGCAGTCTGGGACTTTTCCACTGGGCAGAAACTTGTGGGGGGGGGGGTCGCTTAGAAGCACTAGGCTGTGGCCGTTCTGGCCACGTGCGACGTGCGAGTTCGTGACGTAATAGTGAAACGGCTCGCACACGCTGTAGGGTTTGCCGTTTGCTGAATTTTGTTTTTTTTCGGAGGGAGAAAATGAAGTGTCTACACATCTTTTTTTTTATTTTATTCTATCTTGTTTCTCTTTCTGCTCCCAAAGAATAGCTGAAATGGCCCACTTGGTGGGGGGCCCCACCCATGTGATCCTAGGGCCCCCAGGGAAGGTAACTCCCCCCCCCCCCCCATCAAAGGCACATGGCTCTGCTCCGCTCTATGAGTACAGGCTGTAGTGTAATGTGTCACATATTAGACATATACAGACAAAAACAATCAGAAAAACATGTCAAAGGCCCAATCCAGATATATATGTACTAATTTCATGGCTAAACACTGACACCAACACATCTGCTCAAATGCAGACAGAACTGATCCACATGCATGTGACAAGACGCCCGTCAAGTGAGGGCCTCAGGTTACCATCGGCAACAAGAAGGGATGACTCCTGGTACATGAGGTCCAAAACAGAACTGCGTGGATTAA
The DNA here is from genome assembly GCA_026780765.1 of Petrocephalus schoutedeni. Classification (NCBI taxonomy): domain Eukaryota; kingdom Metazoa; phylum Chordata; class Actinopteri; order Osteoglossiformes; family Mormyridae; genus Petrocephalus; species Petrocephalus schoutedeni. The sequence goes on from JAODKL010000088.1 coordinate 773,364, forward strand.
GCAATCCAGCATTTCGGCAAGCCTTTGCGTAGTCACACTCTTGCTGACATCCTGGAAGCCATCCCTGTGCCTGTAGAGTCCCTTCCAGCACTGTCATGGAGGTACTGATGCAGAGACACACTCTGTTTTGAAACCTGCACGTCACCCCAGATCTTCACGTTAGTAGACTGAAGGGCCAGGGACAGTGTCAGGCTCGCTAGGTACCGAAAGCGGCCTGCTGAAATGTAGAGAAAAGCAAATCTCGTCATCTGGAAGCACTTTTTGCCGTAACTAATGTGTAGCTAATGTGTAAGCCTTACTTAGTCTATCAGGACCCCCCTCCCCCCATGTCCTGTAAAACCCAGAGAGGTACCGGTCCTGCCGGTCACCGGACACAGCAATGCAGCAGTTTTGAAATGTAGAGGAAATGGGCTTTTGCCCAACTGTAGCAATACCGTCACTTATGGGGAGTTCTCCTTTCTTGCAATAAATGAACCATTTCCTTAAAAAAAAAAAAAAAACACTGTAAATGTATATTAAAGGGAACTTGAGATGACTATTGGTATCAAAGACAATGTTGGTAATAAGTAAACCTAGATTGTGCATAGTATAAAGATGAATACATCTAAGGATTCAGTCTTGATGATTTAAAAACAAAGAAATAAACATTGCAAAAGTCATCTTACGTTATTTTTTTATTCACCTGAAAGGGACCCTTCTTTGCAGATTCTGCACCGTCTGCGGCTGGTCGTTCGCATCAACACTGCTATGACCTTTGAGGTCAATCGGCGGGTCAACACAGCTGAACACCGTGTTAACATCCGCATTATTTCTAAACACACAGTTAGTTCTGTTCCTCTGTGGTTTGCTCAACACACCTGCCTGAATGCCAGCGGAACTTACACAAGGTGCTTTAACTCCTGCCACAACTGCACACTCTATAACCAGAGCTTTATCTTAAAGATGACATTGACATTTCCCGTTAATAAACTGGAACATCATTCATGGGAATGAACAACTAACAGTAAAAATTATGTTGTTTAAATATATCAGGCCTAATATATTTTATTAATATGCAGCATCGGAGGCCCGATTAGCAGACGGGAGTCGGACCCACACTCTCACAAACACATTAACGTGAAAGACGCCCTGGCAGGAAGAAACGACATAAACCTGCCAGCCAACACTCCTCCGAAAAAACGGTGTTTCCAGCGAAGGCTTTTAGAAATATGATACTGATAAGAAGCTCGCTAGGAGCCGAGTGGGTACCGTGTGGGAAGAAAAGTAGCTGTCTCAAAGTTAGTGCTTGGAAAAGCACGGGGGCGACAGGTGCCCAGTGGTTTGTGGAGTTAACGGAGGGTCAACGGCAACTAGAGGAGGTGTTAGGAGCGAGGGTTAGTGCCCGCAAGTTTTCGGGGTTAGCCAGGGACTTGGGAGATAAATTAATGTATATATACTGCATATGTGTGTGTGTGTATATATATATGTATAACAAGCGCCCCCCCACCCCCACTCACACATATCATAACTCACACACACCATAAATCACAGAGAGCCATATCATTCTCATCTTACTCAGCAGGGCTTTGGAAGGTGAAATGGCTTCGTCAGCGGCCGCCGGGTCCCGGTAGCGGCTTCCGCTCCATTTTAATTGCATCTTTAGACATTGAGGGCTTGGGGAGCACGCAATGTGGACTACGACTTCCGGGGGTGGTGGTTCCACTACACATCTATTCCCTCAAATTTTAATGGGCATTTTAGTGTCACACACATTCCTACATCCAACACCCATGGTGGAGGAGGGCGTATTATTGATAATAATGGGGGGGGGGGGTGAAACAGCAGGGTTCGTGTCCGGTGGGGGGGTGTGGCTCCCAGGGTTGCGGGGCCCTCGATCCCGTGCTAGGTCCGTGTCGGTGCGCTCGGTCCCTGGCGGGGCAGGCACACTATCGCCTCTGGTCGTCGGGGATTCCTGCTTCTCAGTCGGGGGGCGGTCGCTGGGTCCTCCCTTCGGCTTCAATGGGGGCGGGATGCGCAACCTTCTCCTGCAGCGGGTGGCTGGAGTTCTCCAGCCAAGGGCGGGGCTGCTGGGTCCTTGTCCTCCAGGGGATCTCTTGGAAGCCCTGGGTACTGGGGCGGCATCATTGTGGCTCTTCACCCTCATTGTAAAAACATCTCAAAAACTTAATCTCACATTCGAACCCATACATAGATGTGCACGCGCAGATGCATACGGACAAACACAAGGACACTCACACATACCTACATTTCTATACGTACACGCACAATTCTATACGTACACGCACAATTCTATACGTACACACACACTCACACACTCATCCGCACACACAATCACCTCCCTCCCACACAAACACATCTACTCAAGACCTTAGGCTGACTTTTGTGATATCTTTCAGCTGTTTTTTTGGTTCTGTTTGTGTGTTTGTGTCTTGTGACAGTTGGCGTGACGACACTCCGTTACAGAAGCAGCAGATGTCCGGGGGACCTTTCTCCCCCATATTATTTTTGCTATTTAGCAGCAGATGTCCCTCGGAAGAAGCAGCAGTGCTGTTCTCAGATATATCTATATCTATACATCTCAGTGCCTTGCACTATTTTATTCGTTTATTCTATTATTTCATTTCTACTTATCTATTTTTTCTGAATGTTCTTTGTTTCTTAATGTTCTTTGTTCCTCTGTTATCTGTAAATGCATACACCAATAAAAAAATGAAATAAATTAATAGAATTAGTCTGCAGCAGTGTTGGGAAGATTAATGTAATTTGTTACAATTACAAGTGACTCTGTTTAAAATGTAACTATTTCAATTACTATACAGTATGAAAGCAACGTAACTACATTTGATTACTTTTTGATTACTTTTCTGAATTATGAATGAATATTCTCAACAGTTCTTGCATCAGATAGGTTATGAAATTTCAGCTGATTGTGTAATCACCAACTTTGCATAAGTCAAAAAAACCTATTTGGATCAGTCGGCTGACCTGTTACTTTGACGTTGTGGTGTTTTCAGTCCCCACAAAGATAAACCCAATTTAAGAAAATATGTGACTGCAATCAAAAAATTTTAAATGCCAAAAGTCATGTCATGTATTTTGTTTGGTAACTCGCGGTTAAGGTTAGTGCTGGGTAGGGGTTAAGGTTGTCATTGCTGGGATTAGGGCTATGCCCGTGTAAATGAATGGAGAGTCCCCATAATGATATGAATACATGGACTGTGTGTGTGTGTGCGTGTGTGTGTGTGTGTATGTGTTTGTGTGCCCTTGCCTTGTGCTCTATGCCACCTGGAATCTGTCCATACTGCAGTACCATGTGCAGGGTACAGGGTCATGGGCTGGAGTTCAGGAGTTCCCCGTTGAAATACAATGATGCTCCATTTACAGAAGTACAGGTACGTAGGGACCCCACACCACCCCCGGAGCATGTTTACATAGTATATGATTGAATGCCAGTATACCTTAATGAGAAGCATATAGGCAAATGAAGTAACCTCCACGGGAACTTAACACACGTAACAATGGTATTATTTAGACAGGTAAACTACACTGTATTGCCCAAAGTATTGGGACGCCTGCCTTTACACACACATGAACTTCAATGACATTCGATTCTTTAATATGGAGTTGGCCCACCCTTTGCAGCTATAACAGCTTGAAGTCTTTTGTGAAGGCTTTCCGCAAGGCTTGTTTATGGGAATTTTTGACCATTCTCCCGGGAGAGCATTTGTGAGGTCAGGCACTGGTGTTGGACGAGAAGGCCTGACTCTCAGTCTCCACTCCACTTAATTCATCCCAAAGGTGTTCTGTCAGGTTGAGGTCATGGCTCTGTGCAGGCCGGTCAAGTTTCTCTACACCAAACTCGCTCATCCATGTCTTTGCTTTGTGCACTGGTGCACAGTCATGTTGGAACAGGAAGGGGCCATCGCCAAAGTTGGGAGCATGAAATTGTCCAAAATGGCTTTGTATGCTGAAGCATTAAGAGTTCCTTTCACTGTAACTAAGGGGCCACAAATACATACAGTAAACTGGTTAAATTTGCAGACGGCACCAAGGTGGGCGGTGTAGCAGATACTGATCTAGCAGCTCAGAGGCTTCAACGGGATCTGGATTTAATTAGCGACT
>JAODKL010000088.1:803734-834988 GCA_026780765.1 Petrocephalus schoutedeni
GGGGGGGTGGGGACGTAAATGGAGGAAAATAGAATGGGTGCTGGGTTTTTGGGAAAGCTACAGCTAGGTCAGGGTCCAGGGCTCGACAGATAAAACATAACATCCCTTTTGTCTTTTCTAGAATTAGTTTCAGGCAAATGAACAAATTTGTACACAGCTGTTTATCTTAAAGTCTCCGATCCCCTTTTCATCTTTGTTCTGCTCAAAGTTCTGAAAATCCTGCTATAAAATAATAATAATGGTTACTGACTGATCTACAGTATAGCTGGTTGAGTCTATACTCAGATGTGCCACTTACTTTTCAGTCACGACGGTGGTCAGCGGATCATGTATATATGGCTTTGTTTTCAGCCCAGACATACTCCCACATGCATAAAAATACTCAGCCATCAGGGAAGCATGATTTTGCATTTTTGTGCACTGATACAGTTTTTTGCTTCTTTGTTGGAGCACAACATATAAACAGATTGTAATTCATGGGGTCAGATGGATTTAGAGCCATTCAAAAAGTCTTATAAATCAGACATCTTTTACAAATCCATTCATATCTGATTTGCCTTGAGAGGTTTTCAAAGCATATTCCTTTTAATATTTACAAAGACGTAGATGCAGTTTTGCCATTGTGATTATTTCAAATAAACAGGCATTACTGGAGGAAAACCCGTGGGTTTTCGTAATGGCCATTTAAATGAGACTGCTATATCAGCCCCCATTTTAATCAACAGGCTTTAGTCAAGCCAGTAAAGAGAGTAAATAATTGACCATTAGTAAATAAATATGAACAATTTACAGAAGCAGCCTGACTGTGGTAGTGTCTCTCTTCAGGCAGTTAAAAGATTTATTTTATTCTCCTTTGGTTTATATCCGGCCCAGATAGCGTGGTTGTGCAGGAGTGTGTGCTGCTGTCAGGGTTCAAGTCTCTCCACCATGGCTCTATGCGTGTACAGTCTGCGTGTTCTCCCCCTGCTGTCGTGGGGTTTCCATACTCCAGATTCCCCCCACAGCCCAAAAACACGCTAAGGTAAACTGGAGTTGCCAAGCTGCCTGTAGGTATGAGTAGTGTGTGAGTGTGTGAGTGTGCCCTGTAATGGGTTGGTGCCCCATTCTGGGTTATTCCCTGCCTTGTGCCTGTAGGTATACGTGATGTGTGAGTGTGTGAGTGTGTCCTGTAATGGGTTGTTGCCCCATCCTGGGTTATTCCCTGCCTTGTGCCTGTAGGTATAAGTGGTGTGTGAGTGTGTGAGTGTGCCCTGTAATGGGTTGGTGCCCCATCCTGGGTAATTCCCTGCCTTGCACCTGGAGCTTCTGGAATAGGCTTAAGACCCTTGCAACCCAGAAGAGGACAAAATGGATGGATTTTCCAGGACTGAGCTTCACGGCAGATGTTGTAGATCACACTGTAGTACCCAGAAAACAGCTGGAAATGGTGCATTAGAGCAGTACTGTAGTTCCAGGGCTAACTGTCCATAGTAGGACAGGTATATTTCTGTGCTAAGATCACAGGTGATCCTCTTACACCACATCCGGGGCCTGGGCAATATAGCCCAGATGGTTGGATAGGTTTTTGGATGTGTAACATATTGCAAAAACCAGTGTACATTATTTACAATGTTGGCTTTTGTTTGTATTTTTAAGCATTTGTTTGTTTGTGTCAGCATTAGGGCTGCAACGATTCGAGTAATTCGAATAACTTGATTACAAAATTCTTTGCTTCGATGCTTCGTTTAATCCACACGACTCAGTGATCACCGTGTTTCACACGGAGGATTATTACTGTCGCACAATGTGCTTACGCTGTATTACGTTTAGCAGAGCGGTAGAAACTGAAAAGAAAGAAACAGAGTGGCGCGGCTGTACAGATCAGGTAGCAATAAGGCTGTACAGATTTGGTAGCGGCAGCCACACTCCCGTCTAAAAAAATGGCGGAGACATTTTCGGCACGGAGTCGGTGAATAGTTCCAAACATTGATATTCACGGCATACAATCGCGGTCATTTCCATTGCTAATTACCAAGCACTTTAACCGGTATGTTAATAAAATAACAGATTTTTAAAAACATGTAATACATTGGCTGTCATTAATATACTAAATACTATTTTGTTTTTATATTGGCGCAGCATTAGCTGCTATAATAGCTATTATAATTAATAGTTATGACCAAAGATAGCAGCTAGCAGCTATCGAGGCTAACGTCCCCATTTCACTGATGGTTTTGTGTACTGACGCAGGGTAACGTACGTTACATATTAAGTTGTTCTGGTTATTAGTGATGTGCAAACCGAATCTTTTTACTGATTTAGTTATTTTCGTTCAGTTCACTGAAAGGATTCGGTTCTTTGAATTATTGATTCGTTCAATAATAATACTTAACGTATTACTTACTGGGTGGGGCTAGAAGTGAATTGCTGTAAACAATATTGTTTTATGTATTATTTTAATAATTAAATTATTAATTATTATTAATATTATCTTTTAATTTTGTTACTATAGGCTACAAATAAATATACAGAACACAGCCAAACACATGCATAATAATCAAAAAAGTTTAATTGGTCAATATTTTGCAGTACAAACCGGAGCTCAATCGTGGCAATACTTATTCTGGCCAATAGATGTCACTGCATTACATAGTCAGTGTAGAGCGACTCAGCGAACCATTGAATCAATGAATCATGTGAACGAAAGGAACTGATGAACCAAATGAACGGATGAATCAATGGAACTGGTGAACCAAAGAACCGCTGAACGAATGACTGAATCCAATGACCCGGTGTACTAGAAGACCTGGTGAATCAACGGGTCTTCTAGTTCAGCGAATCGTTCTGAACTGCAGTGACTCTTCAGGTCAGTGGGAGCACTCACATTGTGGGAGTCATTGTAGTCACTGTTCTCAGGTCAGTGGAACTGTACAGTTAGTGGGAGGTGCTTGGCGGACAGCAATTGACTGGATGTCGTCACGGCTGTGTTGCTCATGCTGTTTAGTGATAGACTGCCTCCCAAATTGCCGACATGAATAGACGCGAACGTTAGTGCTTAGCAGGCATTCCGCGCATGCGTATACAGTGATTCCAGTTCTTTTTGGCCAGCGAATCAGTTTCAGTTCACTTTAAAGATCCGTTCGTTCGTGATTCGCACATCACTACTGGTTATGAATTGCTTCATAATTACAGTTAGCTGCACTGCTACCATGTTAATACAGCTGATTAAAATATCAGTTTACAGCTCACCTTGGGTCACATGGGTCAATGTGAATTTACTACCAAATTAATGGCAAAATAACTTACATTATTTTGTCGTAATTTATCTGCCAAAAATATTGTTTCGGTAAAGTGTCTGTATCATTGCGTGTGCTTTTTAAGTGCTGCATTTGCAAACAACACTCGAACAAAAAGTGCTTTTTCCAGATTATTTCATCTCCCTCATATTGAATTACTTAAAATACCGTCGTTATGCTATGCAGTTTAACCATTAAAACCAATGAGATGTTCATTTTAAGAGACCTGACTTTTTTCAACTTTGAATAGCTACTATTGCACTTTAACAAGACAAAAGTATTTCCTATCTGATTACTCGATTAATCGATGGAATAATCGACAGAATACCCGATTACTAAAATAATCGATAGCTGCAGCCCTAGTCAGCATCTTTTGTTATTTGCTTGGACCTGGAAGGACCTTGAACTGGAACAATAGAACCTGGATTTCTTCTCTCTTTTTTTATTTTTGAACGGACTTGACCGAGACTGAAGCAGAGCATGTGAGCGGAGCGGAGCGGTGAGAATTTCCGCTCCTCACTCACAAGGCTGCTGGCTCCGCCCGCTCCTCCGCTCTAATTCGTATGAGGCCACAAACCAGACAAAAGTCGGGCGAAAATACGCGAGAGAGGTTGACACTGCGCGAGAAGACCGAGTTAGCGCTAGTTAGAGAGGTTGAGTCAGTGTTCATACACGAGAGAGCCTGAGTTAATGCGTGAGAGAGGTTGAGTCAGAGTTAGTGCGTGAGTGAGACTGAGTCAGCACGCGAGGAGGTTGAATTTATGTTTAGTGCGTGAGTTTATTGTACTATTTATCTAATTCTTTTATGTTGCTGTTTATTATCCCACTGTTTATTTTATTCCTTATGTTTCTTATTTTACTGATTTTTATATCTTATGACTATTTCTTTATTGCTAGTTTTATTTTTTATCATTTTACTATACATTTGCTGGCTTGCTCCAAACATTATATCATTGTACTTGCACAGTGACAATAAAGGCATCTTATCTTATAGAGTGGAGGTCAAACATCATGTGGACTTCTTCTCCACACAGTGAGGTTTCTCAGAACCCTGCTACCTGTCACTGCCCCAAGGAGTGAGAACTATGTCAAAGCAAATGACCTCAGTCTCTTCTACTATATTTCAGTGCCTAAACACGACCAAATTCCGCCCCTCCGCTCCTCGTTCTGCTTCCCGCTGATGCTCCACTCACATGCTCTGGACTGAAGCTATTTTGTTTTGCTTGTTTCTGCCGTATTTCATATTTCATTGACAGTGCATTTTGTAAAAAGTGATGTATATATGAACATGTTTTCTTTTCTAATTCACTTAATTACAGTTATGGCCCAAAATGACCAATATTTGACCAATAATTGCTACAGTTGAGTTGAATTAGCATCACCTGCTTGAAATACAATTATGTCTTACAATTATGGTAAGACGCCAATAATTTTATCCAGGCCATTCTTGACATTTGTGTGGAATGCCTCATATTTGTTTTTTTCCTCTGCTTTTTTGTGTTCTTCCAGTGCTAACAAAAGAAATAAACATGACAATACCAAAGCATTTGTAATTGCAACAATCTTCTGGGAGAAGTGGTATGTTTTCTGACATAAATGCAATATTGGGTGCATTGTGTGTAGTTACCCAGGGTGCACCCAGATAAATTATTATATTCATATTTACTTGTAATTTTATTTTTTTCATTGTATAATAATCTGGATAAGTTAAATTTATTTTCATATTCATTTTAATTGTTCTTCTGACAACCTACCAAACATTTCATGTTGATTAACATCCCAATTAATACTGCAGTATATTTTTGTTCTATAAACCATATATATGGATAATTATTACGCCATTCATACCTCCCAGTCTAACTTAGGTATAACCATTATAGTAATGTACTGACTTCCCCACTACAGATGTATGTATGGATTGGGTGATTGGTGGGCGGGTGGGTGGATTGGAAATTGTTTTGACTTTCTTGTCTGAATTAATCTTTGGCTAAACTTTTTTTTTAAATGTGGAGACACAGAGGACCAGAGGTTTGCAGCACAGCCTCATCCCCCCAGGGTTGGCGTTTTTATTTCTGTCCCAGACCCCGGCCACCGTGTGGAGTTTATGCGTTCACCCCGTACTGTGTGAGTATCCTACAGCTACTCCAATGTCTTCCCACAGCTCCTAAGGTCATGGTTGGTGTGCCTAGCCCCATGCTTCCTTGAAAGATAACAGGGTCACCATGATTTTGTCTGTTATAAGCTGGTATGAAAGAGGGGCGGATGACTATGGACCAGAAGGGACACTACTGCTGTACCCTTATGTAAGGTGCTTAAGCATCCAAAGTAAAGGACAGTGTCATTATTGTGCTTCATTTTGGGGTAAAATCACCATTTGGGAAGCAGAATTCTGACAATGATTATGGATTACACAGGGTTATAGAAAAAGAGCAGACATTTCTCTACTGATTAGTCTTATTTAAGTGGGGGGTCAACGCAGGTTATTTTTGAAGTGTCAGAGACGAACATGAAGCCAGGTGTCATAGAGACAGTGAGAAGATAAGCAGTTATGGGAGAGGGCCAGCATGGGACTTCAGAAGCACCAGAAGGGATGGGGGGTGTATTCGGGCATGGCTGTAGGGACAGGAGTAACTCAGACACCTCATTGTTTTCTTTTTTACCGGCTGCTCACCATGAGTACTGATTAGCACAGATTATGTGCTTGAATCACATGTTCACAGATTCCCTCTCCTGCGCCGATGCCTCACACGTGCCGTGGACAGGCTGGTTCCTTCGGGGACACTCGGAGGCCACACAGAAGGCTGATACACACACATTCGCCTTCCACATTCCTTATTGTGTCACATTAAAAATGCACTAGCCCAGATATAGTTTCACTAATGTACAATGTAATTTTCATGCATAAAGAGCAAAAACATTAGATACAATGAGGAACAAAAAAGAGGTGGCTGAGGAAAAAAGATGCATTAAATCTAGTAAATTTCTGTCTTTTCAATTCAGCTTTCCCAATGTCTCTACCAATTATTTGCTCTGGAAAATGAATAATTTCTCAGCGAATAGCGATGGATCATTGATCGCTTGATGCTCAAACCAAACTTTAAGGCTCAGTGCTTTCCTGTGCCCGCGTAGAGATTGCCAATACGCACAGGCGATCTGGCGTTGCTTAACGCACTGCTGTGTAAATCAGAGGACAGTACAGTATATACCACATAATGCGATAAAGAGCAGCATCCGACCTGGGTCCCGTTAGCAACTTGCATAGTTGGTGCATTCCAGTTCTACTCGTAACTCGTAAAATCCGAGTTCACAACCAAAAGTTGCAACTGGAACGCCCCCCGAAGTCGGAATTACAAGTCGTGAACTTGGAGGAATTGACACAACCCCGACTTCAGAATTCTAGATGGCTGCAGCCTTTAATCAACAGAAGTTGTTGCAGTTTTATTAGTGCTCCCGTCTTTTGTGGCTCATTAAATTGGTCGACACACCATATTGTCCAACCACTACCTGTGGACATGTTGCTAGGGTGTTTTTATGCACAAAATACTGTGATATTGGGATTTCTCGCCAGATAACCTATCAGATTTAAGGTACTGTAGTCCCTGGCATCGCTAAACAGTTTTCTGACTTGCTGTACTGGAACGCGGCAAACACATGCGTGACGTCATCCCCAGTTCCGTGTTCCGACCTCTGAGGTGACTGGAACGCACCATTGGACCCATTTAGTTGCATGGTTCAAACTATGTAAGTTGCTAAAATAGTTAGCAAGTATGCTTTGGGGAAATGCACCGCCGGCTGGACCCCCATCAACGCCTCCACTCTTACTGTGACTGTGTCTACTTCCTGCAGCTGTCAGGCCTTTCAGTCTTCTCCCCATTTGCCCCCTCTCTGTCTTGTAGTCTTTCAGCCCAAGTGTGTCCTCCCTGCACCCTGGACCTCCGTGTACTGAGCTGAGTGTGTGGCTCTGAGGCGGTAACATTTAGCTCATGGGTTTCAGGCTCACCCGTTTCGATTGTTTATTGGTTTTCTATTTTCCCTGGTGTTTGTGCTTACTTATCTTTGCTCCCTCATTTTGGTTTGCCCTGCTTGTGTCCTGTTTGATTTTGGTTTTTGCTCTAAGTCTTTCCTATTGTAGTCTGCCCTCTGTGTTATGTCCCCTTGTTTCTAGTGCTGTGTGATTAATGTTTCCTAGTTTTCATTTCCATAGTTTGGTGCTTGTTTAGTGTAAGTCACTCCACCTGTTGCTTGTTGCTCTGTGTCTCTGTCGATTGGGTGTTTGGTTATGTTCCACACCTGCACCCTCATTAACCTAGTTCTCTGTGATGTTAAGTGCCTGCCCTGCTCTGTTCTTTAGTTGGTCATTGTCTATGTTATTATGCTCTTATGCTGCCTTTTGCCCAGTCCTATTCCCAGTGTTTGCTTGTTCCTTAGTTGTGTTTTGTGTCATGGTTTAGTTTATTCCTCGTCTTTCCCTGTTTGTTTTCTGACCTGTCATGGCCTTGCTGTTTTTGTGGTTTTCCCAGTGTGAGTCTGTTCAGTTTATTGGTTAAACCCTTGTTATCTCAGAGCCACTCAGTGGATAGTACTCCTTTTCCCTGTCTGCAACATGCCGTGCCATGACCGCAGCCCTTACATGTGTATGATTCCCCCTGTGCTGGTGCCATACCTTACTCAGTGGAGATGAGAGGCTCTGGTTAAGAGAGCCCCGCCCAGTGGGAGGAGCAAGCAGGACCACGTGGCATGATGATTGGAGGACACAGTGGGGCGCCTTTCTTGGGTGTATGAGACACGACAGGCGACTGAAAGAGCCCCCTTTCTCACCCACTCTGGGGCATCCCCCCAATTTTTTTGGGATCCTGTTCTTACCCTGACTTTGAGGTACATTTTGGCTGGAGGGGGGGTGACGACAACGGCAATTGGCCAAAGCTGAGGGTATGCAGGGTGGCATCTGCTCCCCCTGGTGAGTGATAAGGGGTTGGAGAGCTAAGCAGGCAGATGTCACGGCCTGTCACCCGTCCGACATCACATGCGAATCTGCCGGGTGACGCTCACGCGATGACCTCGTGTGCAAATCCAAGCCAGTTCTGACGCATACTGCCCCCCCCTCATCCAGAATGCAAGGAATTATGGACAGGATCAGGCAGAAAGCCGCATGAAGCCGCATGAGGAGTGAACGCAGAATCAGAACCAAAGGGATCATAGCGGAATCAGAATTCACTGCACTACTACATTCTCCATGGATGAGCTCCATGATGGGAAGTCCTTCAGACGGCGCGATGCTGCCGATTCAGACAGGCAAACAGTGGCAGCCGTCTTTGTATGCGAAAAGGGCGAGGTCTCAGGCTGGGAGCAGCTCTGCCTCTGCAATGCAGACGAAGAGGAGGCCCGAGAGGGAAGCGGCTGGCGAAGCGTCACGTGACACGGCAAGTGAGTCACACGTGACAAACCAAACCAAGTAGACTAGCCAAAACTGCCAGTAGTTTGAGCTGAAATTTTCATCCAACGTGACAGAGGGTGATTCACGGCATCTCACGGACCTTGAACGCGTAAAATGTGTCCGTTCTTAAGGAAGTTAATAAATGCTTTGCCTGCACAAAGACACTGTGTGCTGGGCTGGTGTGAAAGGAGGCATACTTCAGGCAACTTATTACTTAAGGAAGCTATAATGTCTCTCTGCCTATTGACAAAGTTAAGTACTCAGCTGCTTCATTGGCGGAAGGGAGAGAAGAATACACAGAAGAAAGCACTGAGTCACTGTGCATCACTGAATCTGTACTGCACACAGGGTTGGAGAGTGAGGCATCACTTAATCTATACTGCAGACAGGGCTGTAGAGTGAGGCATCACTGAATCTGTACTGCACACAGGATTGGAGAGTGAGGCATCATAGAATCAGCCTTTACGTCCGGCTTGCTTGTCAGGCTTCCTCCCATTATCATGCATTCGCTTCTGCGCCATCAGGCTCTTCCTTGGCCCACGGGGGTCAGCGTTCAATCGCCATCATTTCCCCGCATCATTTTCTCAAAATGGAACATATAATGCTTGAATATTGTCATGATTACCCTCATGGTCAGTGCGATCTGTGTCACAGTTGCAGAGGAAGAGAGAACAACACAGAAATTAGGGAGTTTGATGACATTTCACAGATACAATACATCACAATTGCAGATTGTTAACAATTATGAGGATAGCATCCTGAGAAATTTAAACGCAGATAAAGGAAAGCCACAGAACACAAGGAAAACATGCAAACTCCATATATATAGACAGCAAAGTAGGGATCAAAACCCCCAATCCTGGGGGCTTGAGAGAACAGCCTTAGCCACTGAATCACTATACCTACATCTCATCAATTAATTATAATAAATTTTCTTGTGATTTTTGTTTTAATCAGAGGAAAACAAGTGATGCACAGTCATAAAAAGAAAACAGTCTCCAGGTCGGTGCGAATCCTGTTAAAAATCAAAGGTGCCTTTGCTACCCCTAAAACCAAGGAACGAAGGTTCACATGAGAAAAGTGTCCCCTGCGGACTGTATTACAGGGTTTGCACATGCAGGACGGAGGATCAGATCAAAAATGATCACCGCCGCTAAATGATGGGCTGAGCATAGATGTGGAAGGAAAAAAATGAATTATCCATAGTCACTCCCCATATGCTATAATATAGATAAGGCCACATAAATCGGTGATCAATTTTCCCATTTCCTGATCGTTCCGTGTTTTGTGTTGATATATGGGGCAGCTTCTCCGCACCATTTGCTCACGCCAGTTTTATCTGGTGCTACAAATGGGGGGTGCGGCTGCAATGGGGTACAGCAGCAGCTGCACATACAGGCCGAGGGTCTTTAGGAACAGACAGAAGCCAGTGTTAAGGGCTATTTCATGTCACATGACTATAGTGCATGGCTTCATTAAAGGACACTTCCTGTTAAGGAACATGCAGAAAATTGTTTGTGTTAAACGTCACTTGGAGTTAAGGAACACTCCCTGAAGTTCGCTGTGATGGCACCTTGACTCCCACTGGAGTTTCTAAGGCGTCTTTCAGCGCTCTCCTTGAAATATAAACACAGCCATAACGGAAGAACAAAGACGGCATCCTGCTGGTCTGCAGCCTCCGTCCTCGTGCTCCAAGGTCACGGCACTGTCCTCAGACACAGGAACATGCTCCACCTACACGCCCCAGCCCACGCCCGCTCTTCCTTTCCCTCACTCTCTGCACATTTATTACCATTTATTTATATTAATGCACTTTCATACCCTCCTCAATTACTGAACTTATTCTGAGATCTGACGCATCCTAATACCCAGAATGTCCATCCCGACAGGCCGTCTGAAAGAGCGTTCCACATGCCCGTATTTCAGAAGCTGATTTATCTATACATGAAAGATTATTAGGCCATTTCAAATTCTCATCATATGAAGCAGACCACATTAGACTGGCCCACTTTTAGAGGTGTCTGAAGTGAAATTTGTGTGCATGCAGTAGGTACAAAATTACACTGGAGAGCTTCATTGCACGTGTCACAAGTAGTTTCAGGGACAGAAGTCAATAAGAGCAAAGCTGTCATCGGCTAATCGGGTCCAAAAAGACAATTTTGTCCTCTAATTCTGCTGTCTAGCTTTTTTGGCCTTGCCTGATAATGATAAGCAGAAGAGCAAGCTTGGCCATGAAGGGCAGCTACCTCTTGTGGCGCCCTGGGTCAAGGGCCTTGCAGAAGGGCCCACAGACGTGCCAGGGCCCGGTTTGAACCAGCAACTTTCCTATCACAGGCACAGAGGCTTAACCCACTGTGCAACATGCTGCTCCCAGAAATTGTCATTATTGACACACCACTATGAAATGTGCCCTCTACATTTAACCCCCATGTGACAAAGCAGCAGGCAGGTATTATTTAGCATCAGGGGAGTGGTGAGGGGCACCTTGCTGGCTATGGACTTGACCCAGCGACCTTCCAATCACCGGCCTGCTTCCCTAACCATTAGGCTGCCACTGCCTCTCCTGAGAGGAGGGCCTCTGGCGGCTGTGGGATTTAACCTATGCCTCTCCACACATCTCTCTGCACTTGTTTTGCCTGAAACAGCTGGAAAATTCAGGTATGTTAGCTCGGAATATGGTTAAACATGCGATATGTTAAACATGCATCATTATTCTGAACATAAACATAGACCGACTTATATGTCACATGTCTGCTGCATTTATATATATTTTAGGGGCAGATAAATTCTAGTGAAAATGTCGTTCAGGTAAATGCACAAGACGGGAAAGGGGGACCAGGACATGCTTTGCTTTGTCTTTCATGAGGCTGACCGTGCCTCACCACTCTGGACCAGGAAATGAGTCTCTGCACCAACTATGCATCTGTACATTTTGCGTGTTCTCCTCATGTCATCACAGAAGCATGCTAAGGCAACTGAGAGCTGCCAAATGGTGTGTGTGTGTGTGTGTGTATGTCCCTGTAATGGGTTGGCAATTGGTTGGTGCCCAATCCTTATTCCCTGCCTTGAGCCGTCAGCTTCTGGGATATGTTCTGGACCCCCATGAAACAACATAGGACATGGGTATGGAAGATGGATTGATGGATGGATGGAGACCAAAACCCAGACCTGGTTGTCTCAGAGTCCATGTTCTGCACTGGGAGAACACTCAGAAGATGCCCTGGTCCTCCTCTCTGTGGAGAGACCCAAGAAAAGAAAAACAACACTGGAAAGGCAACATAGGCATAGTATGATGCCCACACTGAGAAATAACATTGGTCCTTGTTGGCTTTAATCTGCACTGATTACAGTGTGTGAGAAACTAGGTTGAGGCACTAATTTGTTGCTTTTTGTTGCAAATTGCACAGCGGGAGCTCATCATGCTTACCTCAGTCTCAGGAGGAGAGGCGGGGCTGCGTCCCAGCTGGGCCTGCCGGTGGAACAGTACCTGGACCTCAATGCCAGGTTTCCTGTCATGCTTGTCACAGTTAGGCCTAAAATGTGCATAGATCAGAGAGTTAAACCTTTGATTTCTGGTTTCATTTCCTGTTTTTTGTTTCAGGGTCCTGATGGGCTCATAAATGGTTTCAAAGCCTTGTAAAAATCACAGTGATTAGCTTACATTTATAATAGCATGACGTTCTTTTTTGGATTATAATATTCATAGTGCCGGGGGGTGGGCAGCCAGCTGACCTTTGAACCCCTTTGCCCACCCTTTCTTAGTTCCTCTCCCCCATTGCCTTCTGAGCAATTTTTCTACTCTTCTTTTTCTTCCTCTATCTTGACCCTTCAGTGTCTATGTACTAATAATGTACTGCCACAAAGTCTTGCTAAGCACCTTGGGGCAACTGTGTTATGAATATAAAGACAAATTGATCCGAATTGAATTTGACTGAAACTACGTCCACCCCAGGGTCTAGAAGGCACTTAGACTTAAAGTGGACAACCTTCATCCATTTTATCTTCCTGGCACTGGGCTCAGAAGTAAATCCCAGAGCTGGAGTAGTAATTAGCAGCCATTTTGCAAAGCAGGAATATGAAGTAATAATATTAAAGCAACATTCAAATTGATGCAGAGAAAGCTTCTTCCATCGCTAGCCAAAACACTTCCCAGCAATCCAAAAATGCACTACCCCGCCTGCAATTAAAAACTGTGGTGAGGAGGATTTAAGAACTCTGGGAATCATCAGTATTCTGTGCCCAGTATCCGCACCCACCACATGCTCCTCTTCTGCCAATCACATTTACCCCTGGTACTAGTAGTGCTGACAGGGATCCGCACCAAACTGCCATCAACCAATAGTGATCCATGTTACAGGAACCTAAACAAGCATGTTCTTTTTATCACTGACAAGAACAAAATGTATTATTTGGAGCAAAATCCTACTTGCAAAACAGTGTAAATTTAGAGGATTACTCTTCAGTATCTGAAGAGGGCAACGTCCATAAAAATATGCATATCAATTCCACTGTGAAATTAATGATGTACAGAATGTGATTTTGAGACAGATTGGGGTCAACCACTGAAATATACACATAAAAAAGATTCACATAGCAACCAATCACAACTGGAAATCCTCAACCTTCTTGGCCTTAGCATGATGTTACACTGTGGAATTTGTGCTATTTGAAAGTGAAGGTAATAGGAAGTCTGGAAACAGTTCCTGAGGTTCTCCTATTCCAGTACTTAGATCTGCTATTTGAGGATCGGAGGAATGGGCTTCCTCCGACTCTTTACTCTTCGTTTTGGATGCTCTCAGATGTCCAGTTGTGTTATTAACCTAAGTGACTATAGATAGATGGCCTTGTTATTAGATGGTTTTATTGTAACCTTCGAGGGAGTCAAATGGGTGTAGATAGCAGGGTTTATTTCCAGAATCCAAGTCACAAAGTAATATTCCGAGTCTGAGCTAGCCATAGTAAATCCGTCGTTACCAGGGTTTCAATGGAGATCCAGAATTGTAATCGCAGTTGTAATTCTAATAGCACTACAAGCAAAAGTCATAGACAGAATTATCGTGAACAGTAACTAATTGCAGAGACGTAACATTTATTCAGACCTAACAAGAGTGATACCTACTGTGAAGTGGATCTCAATCAAATGTGACAACATCGATCATTTCGAACATGTGACTGATGTAAGAGGACTCGCCACATGAGTTGAGACTTTTTCAGATGGAAGGATTTGTATGCATGTTAAGGAATCCTCAGCGTAGAGCTATGTTGGACAGAGCTGTCAAGACAGAAATACCAGCATTAGAAAAAAGACCCCTGAGCTTCTATTCAGATCTATACTTAATTGAGTCTTGTTTCTGCTATTTCCCTAACAAGGCTGTGAAGCTTGGCTCAATTACACTTGCTTTCAAAATTAGGTAAAGGAGGCAATTAAAGTAAATAAAATCCTGAGTGTACCCGCATTATATTAAAACAGACTGTTACTGTATTTCAGTTTTTGCCTTTGGGATATGGGCTCATTCCATACAATATTTGTTTCAATATTATCTAAAATAATTTAGAATGTTCTCTTCATGTTGTATGCATGTTTTCTATGTTATCTGGTTCCACTTACCACCATTTTTCTGTATCACATGTTGCCCCAAAATATCATGTGCTCAAATAAATCATTTCTAAATTTCATATCCCGTGAGACTGTGTGTGTGCGTGTGCGCGCTGTGATGGACTGGCATCCATTTCAGGATGAGATGGGCTCAAGGTTCATTACAGTCCACTATTGGATACCACCCGTAGCAGTGCAAATTTTAGTATCGTTTTAATCTGTTAAAAGTGGGGGGAGAGCAAACGTCCCCACTCCCCCCATACACTTCGTATAGGACGTAACTTGAAAACTGCGGCAGGTAGTAGTCAGAATGGCCGAGCGGTCTAAGGCGCTGCGTTCAAGTCGCAGTCTCTCCTGGAGGCGTGGGTTCGAATCCCACTTCTGACATTCCTTCACTCCTTTCTCAAGCACTGAATTTAAGCTAAATACGGCGAGCCGTGGCGTTCAGCCCAGCTGAACCTTTTCCTTAGTACGCGTTCCGAGCTAAATTGTGACGTTTCCTAACTCAGATCTAACTATTAATCTTTTATGATTGGATCCTTGTCACATTACAAGGACACTCTTCTGACTGCAGAAAACATATAACTATTTCGTGACTGTTGCGTCGACAGATCTATGTACAAGCATATTGATACACGGACATTTAGGAATTTTGGATTTTTTTAAATTGACTTTCGGGACGTGTTATCGAAATTGTCAATCTATGTGTTTAAAAGACAATCTATGCCTTTTAAAATGCTTGATACGCCCCTGGGTGGGTGGATGGAGGTTTTCGAATGCATTAGTTAACTAAAAAGTAAAGTAAATAAACGCAGGACATTGCCGCTTCTTTCTCAAAAACACAACATTAGAGGTCTCGGATGGGTTACCACCGGAGTTTTTGACGTCACGACTCTTAATAAGATATAGGCCTAATATAAATGAGTTATATAGACTATTTCTGTCATACATAAAAAATAAATAAACAAATAAAAGCAAAAACAGCAGGGATCCGAGCCCTAAAACCCCACCTACGATCCTGCGCCGCGCTGCGCGGAGACCCGGGCACCCGCCTATATAAAGCACCTCATTGCTGACGAGCCCGCGGAACGCACTCACCTTTCATCGGCAGCGCGCACAGATCTCGATTAGAAATATCAACAGGTAAGAAATTATTACTATTATTTCTCTGTTCATAATAGAGCAATGGTCGGTTCCTGTAACTTTTTAAACATTTGAGTTTGTGAATTTTCACAAGGCCATTAAATTATGATTACAGTTTTAGCAAATTAATTTAATGTTAAAATTTCCGGGAAAAATGATTATCTACAAAATAATTTCATATTTACCCTATGCATACTACCCACTCCCACAAGGTTTTTCTTTTTCTTTTTTACCACCAAATCCTCCTTACCTGGCAGGCGCGCGAAGAAGTTTGCGCAGCGTCCGTTGAAGACGACGCGCATCACTCCGCTCGCTTACAAAATGTGTTGTTGCAGAACATCATTTTTATTAAGGGAAATTACAGAAAAATAGTCAGGCTTGGTTTATGTCTGCGATTCCATTTCACGCGGATGCTCGGTACTGTCTTTGCTATACGGGTGGTTACAAAAAATAAAATAATTAAAAAAATAAAGAAACGATAATGTCAGGCACCACAATGCATTTTTCAAAAGAAAAAATACGGTGCTGTGATATTGGCTGGTCTAGAAAATGTGAGGTTTGTATCAGAGATTTTTGGCTTTGTGATTATCTATGATGCGGGTTATGTTTGGTTTCTGTCACAGAAGCATTTATGGGGTTCCGTCCGCATGTAGTGAAATGCTACTGACTGTAACTGATATGTCTCCGTTTGTCTATTTTCAATACAGGAAACATAATTTTCTTTCATCTATAAGTGATAGTGGGTTGGGTGCATAGTATGTAACAGTGATGAATGGTACAAGTTAATCTTTCCTTTACCTTATATGATGAGAAACTCTCTCACTGTTCAAATGTCCTTAATGATCCGTTGCAGGAAGACCAAATTAATTTAAATATGGATATATTGCAAAGTATTGACAAAGCAAAAGATAGGCTGCCACTATATCTAATCGGAATAATTTGGTTGCTCTACGGACTACGTTTGAATTCACATTTGGCCATTATTTTATGCTTGCCCTTCATTTTTGTTACAGGGAGCTGAGGTCCAGGCGTAGAAGATGAAAGGCTGTCTGCTTATAGCGATTGCGTTCCTCCAGGCTTCCCTCCAGTCGTGTCAGTCTAGTTACGAAGACCAAGAACCGCAGATATCGTCTGTGGAGGTAGGAGAGCGATCGCGGCCAGTGGCCCCCTGGTGTCCCCCCCCCCCCATTGGCTGTAAATGATCCATGGACAGCTTTTGCCAAATGCATACATGTAGCGTAACTACGGTCTTTCCGTTCCCAAAATTGTATGAATACAAGTCTACACGACTCAACATTTTACACTTTCAATTACCGCCTCCCCTCGCTCTACTGTAAATAATCTTATTGCCGCCCATGATCACGCATCGCCCGAAACTAGGGTGCTGATTTAATTGACTTCTGTTGTTTCGAACACTCTTTCCCCACCTGTTAGTTACTTCGAAGCAATAGAAAGTGAATACTTAAGACTTTTAAAAGTAGGCTACTGATCCTCCCACCACTGCGAACCCGCAGTGAATTAGTCATATAGGCCTCTGGAACGTTTATGGATGGATGGATGGATGGATGATTCACAGACACCAGTAGCATTTAAGCCAGTAAACTTTATCAAATGTAGACCCTGTGAGATAAATTCTTCAGTCAATTCGGCGGCACCACACTGCTCCTCTAATATCTAGTTTCCACCGATGCGGAGCCGGTGCGGGCTATTTCTCGCTTGGTGGCATTGAATCAACCCGCGTTTCCTTTAGTTTCAAAGGATTGATCTAATTAAACTCTGACACTATGGTAACTAGTCTAGATGAAAATTATTAAGCCAAATCTCGAGGCCCTGGACAAACAAAATTGTACTTCATTCCCCTCTAATACGTGGTGTTCTGTTCTTGATGATAATCAAGTCGTCAAGAAGCACGCACAGGTGGGGATGTTGTACTGTTTTTACATCAACGATAGTTCATATTCTATTTATAGAAAAATATCTGGGTTACCCTGCACTATGCTATGCATAAAAAGCACTGACAACATGTCTGAGACAATTCAGTTCAGTATTTAAAGCGTTTCTAAAGTGTTCGACAGTATAATAGAATATCACATCTGTACTCATTCTCATTAGGCTAAAGTGACCTCTAGTGGACAGTGAAAATGGGCCTGCACTATTCAGATGATAAGTGATGTTCTGACTAGGAGAAAGTGGGTGGAGTGGAAGTTAACTCCGTTAAATAACTAGTCTAGCCCCATCACAGTGCTTCTCCATTAGAAAGAGATTGACAGACTTCTGTCTTGTACCACCTCTGTTTTCAGGAAAGGCTGAGACTTAACAGCCACCCCCAGGACTATTTGAAGAGATACAATGATGTTGATTATGACACCTTTGTGGGTCTTATGGGCAGAAGGAGTAGTGGTAAGACCCTCTGCATGTTGCATTAATTCATTAACATAAACACCATCTTCTGCAATGGGTTGGGCCCCATGCTGGGTTATTTACCTTGCGTCTGATATTCCTAATTCTAATTCCGATATTCCGATATTCTAGACAGAGCCCTGCATAGGACACGCAGTGTGGCACATGAATAAAAATAAATAACACAATCTTCACTATGGAGGAGGTTTCTCGACAATAATCAATCAATAAATATGATTTAAATTATAATTTAAATGATTATTTATGAATGTCAATGTTAAATTATACCAACCACCATTAAAATGATCTGTCAAAGTCACTCATCAAACTCAGTGGGCTGGCTCTAAACAAAACGTAACATCTGATTGGTTACATTACAAGCTAAGTCACAACAAATCGATCTTGCCTTGTCAATTGAATTCCTATTTATAACCTGGGTTTTGTCTGTTCCGTCCTGAAGCCATATTACAGAAATCTCCTAACTTGCAGATCCCATCTTAAATGTTTGGTTATCATGGTAATTAGGTTTAGGATCTGATTTGGGGAATAAGCTGTGAACAGTTCTTATGTCATTGTTCCTATCCTAACTTAAGGCAGGAAAATGGATTACACAAGCTTTATAAATAACAATAAATAAATAATAATATATTTCATAACAATTATAAATAACAATTTCAATGACAATTTAAATTATAATTAAAATGAATATTTAAACGACATATTTAATTATTGCATATTGCCAGAAAACACCCTCCATGCTTTTGAAGGCTCTGCTTTTTCATTGGCATGCACAACACGACTCATGTGTGCCCATCCCACTAACCATGAAAGGCAAAATGAAACCAGGCCATTCAGTCACAGAGTATGCTGTCGAGAGAAACTGCAATACACCGCAATGACGATACAGTGGAAAAGAGTTTGACAGACTGTTATGACCTCTTACCACTAGGGGGTGTGGATATTGTGGGGGTTTAGTCTTCCAGGGGAAGACACCTGACATGCCCCTCCCATCATGCCTTGGTCTGGCTGGGAGCCAATCCAACAGTACACGTGGACCCCAGCACACCTAAGATCTCTGCTAGACAGACTGATTGTCAAAGATAAACGAAGGAGTCAGTCAAGCAGTGAACTGGTCGCTAATTTTCAGATTAGCATTTGCATTCCTGCTGTAGCTCTGTCTTAATTATCAGTAGAATGCACCCTTAGTCACACACCAGATATTCCAGACTTTCTGCATAGCCTAAATGCTAATAGCCAGCAGCCAACTACAAAGCAGGAAAATCCTGCCTGTTGACAGACAGCCAATAATGTAGTAATGCAGACCGTTTGGACTCTGAGCTGGGCTGCGGCACTTCATACACTTATCTGTGTTTGCAATGCCATGTAAGGTTCACTGCTAATACTATTTTAATGCATTGAAATTAGAACCACATCGTCATCTTGAATAATATGACCGCAATCGCCCATTGAAAATATACAATAATCCAAACTGAATAGGCTGGTCTACTGAAGAGACAGCTTTACTGTTACGTGTTTCTGTTGTGTAATTAGATCATTTTGCTGGCAACCTTTTGGTTTGACACGTCATTTTTAGTCACAGCCCTGCTGGCCAAGTTCAAGATGCGCAGCACACCTTGTGGAGTATTGCTGTATTCCCGATTATCCTAGTTTAATGCCAATAGCTAAAGGTATTTTGAGTTTATTGACAAGTTACTGAAATGCACTGTTTTTTTTCCCCAGGAAATATGGATGATGCCTTTTTGGGGCTCATAGGTCGCGGGAGCTCCGAATCCAGTAAGTGTATTGAGGACCCCTGCCGAAAATCCCTACATATCTGACTGTACTAAACTTAGATTTGGTGGGGGAATCTAGGCTCATAAAGATACAGTGGGTGAGATTAATGTGTTGTCAGGTCCTACTTGGCCGTCGGTTATCAATAGATCACCTGTTGGTTAAACCAGGGAATTACTGACATGGCTTCTCTACACTTGTTACCGGAACTAAATCATCCCCATCTTCAGCTTTGGGCACAGTGTAGCTGATCCTTGGTTATCTCAGTGAGGACTTTGCCGCTGGAGTCTCATAGCTGTCACGGAGGGCAGGCTAATCCATGCTCTCCTTCAGGTGACCCGCACTCCCGGAGGAAGGAGCAGTACCCACAACATCGCTTCAACAGGAGGAAACTAAGGTGAGGGATTCGGCCTCGGTGCAGCGCCCACTCCTGCTGAACTGGTTCTCAGATCAACGGGAAAAGCGTCATCACAGAAAATCAGAGACTGAAGCACTTCATTTAGATAAAGATACGGTACAGTAAACTTAAGCAGGCGTTAATACGTCAGTATTGTATACGTCATATGAAAGACAGGTATGTCAAAATGGAAGTGATTCTGAAGGAGAAATGCCAGTGGTGACTGGGCGAGCTGCCTCAGCTCACACCTCTGGTGACAAGTCCACACCCTTCTCACTGTCGGGACGCGACTGTTGACTTTTGCTCCTAGAGGGCTATGGTACAGCACCTAACTACCCAATTCCACAAACAGTTCCGGCTAAGCCTGTTTAACCTCCCTTTTAGGTTTACAGTTATGACAACCAGGAAACCCAGTGACTCGCAACTGGACCCTAACGCCTTCAGCCCGCATTATTTCTGAGGAAGTGCTCGTTATGCATAGAAATATGTGCAAGTTACAGTAAGTTTTTTTTTTTAAAACATTTGAGAACTATTTAAAAATATTAGACAAGTTTTACTGGTTAGGTCACAACCTTGCAAAAAAATAACTAATTTACATTATACTTCAGAAGTTAGTGGTTTGAAGATGGAGTATAATTATATTAATGTGCATCTCTTGAACTGAAAAGTTTTCATATCACTTAAATTAAAATTGTTTTTACTGCTGACATTGAGCATTGGTATCTGTGATAAATTTTACTTCCACGCAAATAAGTGTGAACATCTCACTAAATATCACTGTCAAAAACCATAATAAATATGCCAACCTGTTGTCATTTGCAATGATAAATATGTAATATTCATGCTTATTACCAACAAGTAGTGCAAGAGGAAATCCAAGATTTGGCACATAAGGCAGTGCAGGGTTTATATTTACCAACCAAGACCTTCCCTTACCAATGTCTTATTCAGCTGGGTGACAAAAGGCTTGTAAATACCTTTCATATACATAGGATACAAACAACGGAAACATTTTAGCTAATTTCGTCAAAATGACTCCAGAGTCCACTAAAGACAGGACCATGTGAACCAGCCTCCTCCCAGAACACTCCAACCCAGCGGATTTCATTTGATTTCCATGTCACATTTAATCAATACACAGGATACTTCAACACACCATTGTACAGCCATTCTTTTCATTTTCTATAAAGACCAGTACTCCTGGCCATTTTAATCTGATACTCAATAAAAGGCACAAGAATCAATAGTTAACAAGTTCATTTTTATAATAAAATATTTGATCACCCCCCAGATATAAAACAGAATTTAAAAACTGTACAAAAACCCTTTAAGATCCTTAATTTTTAAAATAAATGCCAATGATAGTTTCCCCTTTTCAGACAAATCCAACCATAGCAAAATAAATTAATGATGATGAGCAAAAATTTTTGGAAAAGAAGATAATTGTGGAAACACTAAGGCCACTTGGCTTCTCTGCGATTCTTGGAGGGACCGATTATAGTCACTATGGAGCAAGCAGACCGCTCCGTGTCAATCCAGGAATGGGTCAGAGACTGAGGCCGTGGAGCCCAGTGCTTTAAGCCGCTGCATGGGGGGTCACCCTTGCAGTCTCAGACTGTTCCGCCGTCCGGGGGTCACAGCCCCATTCTCAGGACTCTGCCCACAGGTATTTGGCGGGAGATCCACCTTTCTCTGGGACCACGGCACCATGTCTGTGGCTCTCTCTCATGTCCCCGTTCGAGGCCCCAATTAAGGCGTTCGGCACAGGGGGCTGGTAGCGGTACTTGTAACCGTATGCACGCAGGTGGTAGGTATAGTACTCCAGCAGGTACATCACATTGGCGTTGACATAGTGGAAGGAGATCGCGAGGTCAGAGCAACACTGGGGGCCCTGTGACGGAGGGAGATCGAAGGGCAGGTTAGCAGGTGTAAATATGCCGGCACGTGCTACGCTTTGGCGGCAGGGCTAAGAGCGGAATTCACAGGAAGTTACCTAGAGCAGAATGAGACAGAAGCTGACGATCAACCTTAAGCAGGAAATGCACTCAAGCTCACCTCAACAATAGGGTAGTAGCAGTACTTCCAGTACCAGAAGGTCTTTGGGAACCTGGAGAGGAGATGCTGCTCAGGAACAAATGGGTGGAAGGTCTCACGCTTCAGAGAGTCCCGGGAGTCTCCGGCCTGGACTCCCATCTTCTCCATGCACTGGCCCAGAGCCAGGTCCTCCACAGAGGAGGTGTGGGTGCACACCTTGGTGCTGAAGCCCTCCACGAAGCGCCGCAGTGCCTCCTTGCTGAGCACGTAGCCCGCGCCGCCACTCATGTAACCCTGCTTGCTGAACGGCTTGAAGCGCTTGCCGAAGTAGACGGGCTCCTCGGGCGTGTGATTAGCCAGCATCCAGCGCAAGTTCTCCAGCACGACGAAGGTGTCGTCGTCCGCTTTGAGGAACCAGTCGGCGTCCTGGCTGTGCTTCTCCTGCACGTAGTGAAAGGCCCGGATGGTCTTCCAGTAGAGCTGGTCGCGGCCCTCCTTGGTGCCGAGGCCCACGGTGGGGAAGTCTGGGTCGTCCTCCGAGCTCATGAACAGCACCACGTTGCAGTGCCGCGTCCAGGTGGCCTTCACGTGACGCGCTTTGGTCTGCAGGTTTTTCGGGCCGGTCATTACCCAGCAGAGAACTCGCACCTTCTTGTAGAGCTCATCCGCCACACGCCGGTCCTCCTCTGAGTGAGGAACAAGGCATGGTTAGTGGAAGATACGGTTACCAAAAGTCAAATAAATAAAGAAATGCATGCAAAATAATATTAATGCTCCTTTGGCATTGCTCTACCAGCCACCGGATTTGGACCGGCAGCCTTCCAAATACAGACACAGAGTCACCTGTGGTTTATTATGCAGTGAGAACTACAGACCATTCTTGGGAATTATTGCGGTCAACATAACCAATTGTAACATTCCCTACATTTTGAAATGTAATATGCCAATATTTTGCAAACATGCGGCACCATTCTCCAAGCACTGTGTCTGGAATCTTTATCAAGAGAGGGCTATTTCTTTACACACCTGCAGAATGTAGCAGACTCCTGCTGACAGGCGTGGGGGGTCCCTCTTTCCATTTCACGCCTTTGTTTTCCTGCAGTCCCACTACGTTCGCTCGTTCTTCCAGCATCCTGGAAGGCACCGACACTCCCTCCATGCGCCACTGACGCAGGAACCCGTACAGCATGCAGGCTCCTACCACAAAACCCGCATAGAAGGCGAACCTTGCGCTGAAGACCTTCATCCCGGTGCTGGATGCGTCTCACCCCCTTTCCATGTGCTCTTGGCCGGCCTGGAAGGCAGATTTTAATGAGCGATCCTCGGTGCGAGGCGGTATTAAATACGTATGGGGGACGTGATGGGCTTTACCCACCGCCAAGCTGCGTTATGCTTAATGCACTATTTTATATGCACCCCTTCCGTCCCAAAGTAAAGCGATCGAAGGCAGTTTCCTGGCAGTAACTCCAGCCCCCGTCCCGCTGCTCTGGGCCACAGCATAGGAATGGTCGGTGCCGAATGCCGAGAACACTGACAGGCGCTTCGGATCACCGGCCCATTCGTAACTTCGCAGCCGTCTTAAAGTTTTCACCTCTTGCGCAACTAGTGGCCCCAGGACCGCCGGCTAAAGATCCGAGAGTCTTCCCGATAAGCACGGAGCGCGGCTCGACAGGTTAGGATGCGTGTCCCCGCACCACTCACCCGGACCTTATCGCCGCGGCTCCGCGGAGTTCCCCGGAGCGACCTGCCGAGGCTCTGCGGGGAGAACCATCATCACGGGTCACCGGCGAGCCGGAGCTGAGAGGCCAAGTTTCCCTTTACAGACGTCACCGCCGAAGCTGAAATATACCAACGTGGCAGCTCGTTCGCTTAAGTCTCAGGACGCATGACCGCGGGCTACCGAAACGCCCATCAGCAAACTCGCCGCCTCGCCGGCCGACATCCCGCTGCCTGTCAGCCGCCGCAGCCCGCAGCTAGCAGCGCGTTGCTAGGAGGCACGCTCTTCGCCGACGTCACACGCGCATGCGCAGATTGCAGTCCACCGGGATATCCTGGCGCAATATCGTGCATCCCTAATAGCGAATGAGCCGAAACTGCCTGAAATTCCAGTCCATTTATTGAACAACAGAGATTCTTTCGTGGTGAAGCATGTATTTATTTTTTTCTAAGAATACACAGAATTTTGTATTAGGCCTTCCGATGAGGCACACACGTTTAATTTCGTGTAGCATTTACATGTGGGTGCCAGGAAGTGAACATTCACCTAACAAAGTACCACATTGAAATTAGACCTGAAAGATCAGTCAGATCGTCTTATTGACACGGTAATATCAGCCCATCACAAATGACTGTGCATACAGAAACGGTCATAAACCCCTCTCGTGACACAAAACTATGTACAGTACAGTCTTTAAACTGGTATCACCATTCACAAATCGTATACACAAAGACCTTTTTTGCTTATGCACTTAGCGGGGGTTAGGACGATTTCAGAGAAACGCCACCATTCACTTGCCCAGCAGCCTCAAAGACTGACACAGCATGGGGGTGCTAATCATATCAAACTGTGCTGCATATTAATACAATTCTTAGCAAAACATATTTACCAACTAGCCAAACAAGGGCATTTACCTGACTAATGTTTTAAAACCTCAGACGTCAATAGTGATACTAATTAAAATCATGTGGAAAGTAAGGATATTCTTAACCTTGGTAGAGAGAAATCCTTCGGCTATTTTATATGCATGTGTGAAAGGGAATCACTCCCTTTAATGAGCTCCAGCTCTGGTTACCCTATGTGTGCCCCTTGCTCATGTTACACCACTGTGATGAGTCTCTGTGGCCAAGAGGTAAATGTTTAGTTATACATGGTACTCTCAACTGAACAATTTCTATAAGGGCTCAGAAAAACCCATATTAAATATGATCCATTAAAAAAAAAAAAAAACAGGCAGTCAGACAGCACAATTAACCCAAAAATGGCATGGAGTCAACTTCATGGCATACAGTTTGATTTCAGCACTGATATCTATTAAATAAAATTTTACTGGGGTGTAGTTTCACATAATCTGCTAAAAAGTTTTTTCCCCCCCTTTAATTCCTCACCAAACCTATATGCCGTATTGTTGTTAAATTTACATTTATGGTATGCAAACCACTTCCATAAATCTCAATAAAAAAAAAAATCATCAAAAAAGTGCACAGCAGAACTAAATCAGCTCCATGAACAGAATATTCACATATTAAGTCCTGGGGGGGGGGGGGGGGCCACGGTAACAATGCAAAAAACTAGAAAAAGGACTCAGGTCCCCATTAAGCTTGCAACACAAGGAAAAATTATCTATATCCTTTAAACTTAAAGCCGCAAAAGGTACAGTTCAGACTCCATTCTCCATGCAAGTCCTGAAAAGAAAAGAGGGCCCTTTAAGAGCAGTCACATCCAGCTCTCCTTAATCCATCTAGGGCATATTTAATTTGTAGATTCTTTGTCCATTGTGAGAATACCATCTGGAAACAAGGCCCTAATACCACTTATATTATTTATTTCAATTGCAGTAGCCAGCAGAACAAAGTGTAGCAATTACATATCTTAAAACGGTTAGAAACATTTCTTTTGGTCACCGGTTTCCATTGGTTAACTCATGTGCAGGTTGGCTTTGTCTTTGTACGCTGTGCCTCCTCACGCCTTGTCTCCTCTAACCTCATCACCCCACAAGTCAGAGCGACCCTCAGAAGTCGACGTCGTCAGAGTCTGCAGAGCCGCTGGGCTGAGTCTCCTCTTGCTTCTCTCCCCACACAAACCTGTAGTTGTTCTCCAGCTCCTGCTGCCTCTTCTGCTCCTTGTACACCTCCTCTGTCCCGCCCGTCTGAGCAGAGAGAGCACAGAACCCGATTGGCTCGCGTTTCAAGCTGTCAACCAGTGTTCCAACACGTCTGCCCCATGCACTCTTTCGGAAATGAGGACGCGGAAAAGATCAGGTGCAGAGAATGGGTGTATGAAACCTTTTCACCTCTTAGTTTCAAGACTTTTTCTTAATCCCACATTTGTATATCCATTTACAGTTGCAATCACTTGCAAAGGGTGATTGCATATGAGGGCTCAATTTATTTTAAGAGTATTACAGAAGTACCCCTATTGAGATGAGAGCCAACAACATTCCGGGTAGATATCCTAAACCTGCCAAGCTACTGGGCTTGTATCCGTTACCAGTAAGTTGATGAGAAGTTCCCGGAAAGACTTTGTGTCTTCCTCACTAAGCCACTGGTCTCCCACCTCGTCTGCCGTTCTACGAGTCAGGATCTTCACCTCGATTTTACCTGAAAATGACACGCCGGTCACCAAACCAGGAAATGCCCCTACGTACAAAACCTCACACAGGTTTGGCAGCATTTAACTTATCACCACAAGGAGGCAAGGACGCAAGCACGGACAGAAGACAAACACAGGACAGGCGATGACAGAAGGGGTAGCTTGAGGATGGACCATGAGAAGACAGTATAGTCTTTAAATGTGTTTGTGTGCGGCAAGAGGTAGAAAGAAGATCCTTGCGTAAATCTACCAAACCAGTTCTGACCACATCTCACCCAAGATCTCGCTTCAGTATTTACTGCGGGCACGGCGGTGCACAAAGCTATGGTGAGACAAGATGACAAGCAAGCAGAACAGTGACACCTCCCGCAGGAGCTTTGACCCGGTGCACGGCCTCCTGCGGTTGCCGCGCGGAGGAGCGGGCAGGAGCACTGGGCCACAATTACAGAGCCGGGAGTCCGGCACTCTCCTACCTTCCGCCTTCAGTCCAGCTCTCTCTAGCTGCTCTTTAACCACGTCCTTAATCTGCTGCAACTGTGGGTCCCCTTCGCTCATTTCCTGCACCTTCAGCTGCCGGTCAGGGCTGCTGCCTTGTTTATACTTAGTAACTCTGATTTTAACCTTCTCCTGGACTGGGGCTCGGTCTGGTGCGACAAACAAAACAACAGGGTCACTACAACAGTTGGCGCTGGTGGTGGGAGTTAGGGGCCAGACCCAGGCCCGAATGCTTAAACTCGGCAATGCTGACCGGGGTGTGGGCTGAGCTTTAAACCCATCACATCCCTTCCAAGGCTCCTAGTTAAGCACTGCTGTTGCATTTATATCAGCAAACTGTAAACACTGAATGAGGAATGAGATTCATGCAGATGGAATGAACATTTCAAACCAATCCGGAGCTGCACATACAAACAGGCATGAGGTATCATGGTCTCCAAACAAGAACCGTACACAGATGCATGGATTCCAAGTCTGCTACAGTCAAAGCATAATGACCGAAACGGCATTCTTTGGGGATCCAAAATACCTGGCTGGCGTGGAACGGAACTAGGGCTGCCCCGGGTGGGATCTGAAAGCTTCTGCCCCCCCTCGGGCCCATGTTCTTCATCCTCCCTGTCCTCCAGGCGGTCCAAAAGCTTGTCCAGGGTGGTCTCCAGTGTCTGGGTGGCCTGGCTGCGATCAAACTCTCCCTTCAAACCCTCGGTTTCCAACTCCTGTTGAGCCTTAAACCAAAATTTCAGGTTTAGACTTTGGGATCCATGCTCCATTTCAGTACCGCCGTTTAATGTACAGATGCTCCTCACTTTACCACGGCTCCACTTATTACATTTTGACTTTACGATGGTGAGAAAGCGATGCACATTTGCTAGTCATCAGACTTAGAATTATTTGCTGCCTGGCTAGCGATATGCTGTACGATCATTTCCTGCCTGCAGATGGCACCATCCACTCAGTCACGCTACCAGTCTCTGCAGCAATTGCAGGCTTTAGCGTCTCATACAGTGTTTAACAACACATCTTATGGTGTCTCTTTACTGTGTTTAACCAAATTTTCACAAGCCCATTATTCCTACAAAAAAAAGGGTCCTTATTGCTCAGTTCAACAAATCAACAAATGGTCCATGCTCGTCCATCTCAGTGTTGAACCACTTTGTGACATTTAGTTTGCCTCTGGGCCAATATGAAAAATTCAATGAGATTTTCTCTTCATTCACAATATGCTTAGTGACCAGTTTCAGATGCCTGTATATTTGCAACAGTAACACTTAGGCACCTGAACAAAATTGTGGAAATACAAGTCAAATACGTACTCATATCCAAATTAAGATGGAAAAATTCTCTCTCTAGTCTGACAAGAGGCACAGAATCTCACGGGGTAATAAAATATTGTCACTTTCATTGTTTCTAAAATCCCTTCACAACATCTAAAAAAAAAACAGAATGGTGTTTTCCTTTTTAAGGGTTTTATTGAGCTTCAAATTGTCAATAAAACCCTGACACGCAATAAGATGCTTATTAAAAAAAAAAAATCATTTTTGTGAATGAAGAGAAAATCTCATTGAATTTCAAGCCAGTGTAACTCCCAAACTACATGAGCTAAGCCAAAGAAATTTGGGATTTTTATACTGGCCCAGGGGCAAAGAAAATGGCACAAAATGGTTCAGCTCTGAGATGGTAGAGCATGGATGACAGCAAATATTTGTAGAACTGAGTCAGAATTACCCTATTGCCCAGTGTATCATAGCACATTCATTCATATTCGACTTCCAATGGAGTCATGTTCTGATGAGTTGAAAATATCCAGGTCCAGGAGCATCTATAGGTTGAATCCAGTTCAAACCACTTGCCATATTTACTTGGGAGAACTAGAATTGGGGGGATCCCTGATGGCATCATCAACACAGTCAGGCCACCCAGCCTGTGAGAAGCACATGAACCTACCTCATCAATGATGTTGTCGAACTCCTTCTGCATCTCCTCCTTGATTTCCTCGATTCGGTCAGAGGGCACAGATAGATCGGCGATCCCCTCCTCAAACTCCTGCAGCAGATGCTCATCCTCTCTGTCCGCCAGCACTCCCTTCCCCGCCTCCTCCTCCTCCTCCTCCTCTCCCCGCTGTCCTGCTCTCTCCTTCTCCCCCGTCACACCTTCTTCCTCCTTCTGAGACTCTCCCTTCTGTCGCTCTTCTTCAGAGGCAGCCTGAAACCCAAGTGAGCCGCTTCACACCAGTGCCGAAATACCAAACCTCAGCTACACGTCGAAATGAAACAAAATCAGAGACACCTCAGCTCTCCAGACCCCAGGATGACGACCTGGAGTTGCCATCATTTGACCGAGCCAGAAATAAATATCAACACCAAGGTGAGAGAGCAACCAAATTGGACCTCCAAGCACCACCTCACCTTTTTACCTCCTTCCTTGAGCTTCTTGACAAATTTCATTAAGTCAGACGAATCAGTGATGATTTTGAAGTTGAACTTCTCATCACCAAAGACTGCAGGGGTAAGAAACATGATCACTTGCAGAAAACAAGACATCACCCGCTGCCCTAGATGAGTGAGTATTCTGGGCTCCCTTACCATCCTCCTTAAAGTCGCCATCAGCAAGCTGAGGGTCCGAAGACTCGCTGTCCACCTACAGAACGAGAGAGGTGTTGGTACAGTGTGACAGAAGAGCATTAAATGGGCTGTCTGGGTGCCGCATACCTGCTGAGCCCCCTGGGGGCCGTCTGGTTTCGTCACCCCCTCCCAGAACTGACCGTCCTCCAAATCTTCAACGACTGAGTCCTCTGGGGGTCCTGGTTCTCCTGATCAAACACACAGTATCAGGTGTAGAGCAGGACATCAACCAACAATTATATGTCCATGACCTTCAAGAAAAAACTGATGGTTGCCTATGTTTGTGCACATTTTAGATTCTTTAACAGCAACATTAAGCTATAATTCTACAATATTCTCAACACTGATTCTAAAATGGCATCCATCGTGGTATGATACATCATATATAATCATATAATCAAGCATTATCTTGCAGTGTTGTAGCACTCCAAAAATTAAAATGAATGAGTACAAGATGTCCCCCGGCTAGCCCCCACCTTCGGCATCCGGCTCTCCGCCAGGGCCCGTGACAACGCTGTCCGAAACCGCGTTCTCCACCCTTCCCCCGTCCTTCTCGTCACCGGCCAGGATATCGTCCAAATTCTTCAGCTCCTCAGATATCTGTTCCACCTTCCGCTTGGTGTCAGCTAAAGAGGAGAAACGTAGGCGTTTCTGTGTCTCAGGCATGTAGAGGAGATCAGCCAAGACTTTCACACAGTTACACTGCTTCAGCTTCCATCATCTGATCGACGTGAACTCATTGTTAACATTATGCCATCTGGCTTTGCGCTGTTTGTTTTCTGCAGCTAGGCCCCGCCCCCTGAACACGGCTAGCGCGCGTCATTTGAATAGATGTGATTAGTTTAGATTAGTTAAGAATACGGAGCATCAGCAATTGTAGGTTCGACTGAAGACTCAAAATTGCCAGAAACAAAGAACTTTCATTTGCAATTCTTCAGCCTACTCTTGTTCTGATAAATGAAGGCTATTCCATGAGAAATTTCTAAGAGACTCCAAGCTTTTGAAGGGTAGCGTATCCCGGAGAACAATATGCATGAACTTATTATTATAAATTGTGGTTGCCATGGCGCATATTGGCCGATATATATAAATAATTTTTTTCCCCCCAATATGTAACTGAATAGTGTTTTTTACACATATTCATACAGAAACGGGTCTTCCACCACCATCTGGACTGAACTTTCTGAGCTTCTGCACCATCCATGGCCTTGCAGGATAGTGTGGCGTCCACTGGATGCACACTTAGGGATTTCACAGAATGTACCACATCATCTGGGTATCACTCGCCTACTGCCCTACACACTGAGGATTCAGGTAGGCTGCTCACCTTTTCCCCGCTACTTTCCACCTACTACAAACAAGTATGCGGTTCTGGATGCACTCCCATGGAAGATGGTAGCACCTCATTAACATTGTGCTAAAATAAAGGACTCAGTGTTCTACACCTCTGTTCCCTGTTCTTTCCTGTTCTGGGGGGGGGTACATGGGAAACAGCCCACAGGTCACAGCCCTGCCCATACTCACAGACTTGCACCTTCACATAGTCCATGTACTGCTGGGGACTGAGGGCCGGCTGGCACACGATGCCCTGGGGTTTGGCAGAGGAGGCCGGCCGCAGGAAGGGGTGGTGGCAAGTGCGCGTGGTGTGAACCGTCAGCACGTAGCGGCAGGACTGTGGCTCGTCGACGCGGGCGATATAGTCGCCCGAGCCCTCCTCGCAGAGGAACTGCCAGCGGGAGGGGGGGGGGGGGGGGGGGGG
>JAODKL010000088.1:860844-874438 GCA_026780765.1 Petrocephalus schoutedeni
CCCCCCCCCCCCCCCCCGCCCGACCACCCAGTCAGAACTATGCCTTGGTTGCCAAACTGATTGCAGTTAAAAAAAAAAGTGTCTGCGATTTGGCTTTGATCTGGAAGACCTATTGGGTGTAAGGTCAAAACGTTTGGGATGCTCCCTGATTTAGAAGCTGGAAAAACAGATCACCATATGAGAGCATAGTCTTTAGTCAGTGGTATTCATCAGACCAGTTTAATTTTGCACCGGTATGGCCATTGATTTAATATCCCTCAAAAAGCCTGCAGGTGATCGTACCACAGTTGTTTTTAAAATCCTCCTTTTTCAAGAGAAGTATTAAAGATTATGGTCCTGACATGAATAGGCAGTTAATATTAAAATGCACATGGCTCTACCCATATATGGAATGAAATATGATTTGGTTAGATTTTAGTTTGGTTCCATTTTCCATTTCCTCTGATAACGGATCTAAATCCTGCATCCTGTATTAAATTCTTTTTGGCCACAGTTCGTTTGTGAGTTCGTTTCAGAACTGCAGTCCAACCCAGCTGAACTGAAAAGCCTGCTTCAGCCCGTCTGAGATGAATAGGAGTTTATAGAACATATTTTGTGTGGACCTGAGTCTGGGATAGTTTCCACTTTGTGACTTCAGAGGAGAGCTTGATTGAGATTCTTCATTTGCAAGAGGCTTGACCAAAGTGTGCAGGCTGCTTCTGGGATTTCCATCCAAACGTGCGTGATGCAGTGGGTGTGGTCATAACCCAAAGCTGATGCTGAAAACCATCCAGACCTTGGCCACATGCCACCTACCCCAGATAAGGCCGGTTATATATGTGCCATTCATCTGTTTTGTTGAGTTTTGAGTATTTTTTATGTTTTGTCATTTTCATTTTTGGAAGACAGTTTTCCTGCCTTTCCCATCTGTTTTCTTTGTTTGTTGAAATGACCATGACACGTGGTATGTTGTTCTGAACTGTCACCACTAGATGGCAGCCCAGCATCACATTTTTTTGAAGGACCACCATTGTCCAAAGTGCTCAAGTTTTCAAATGACAAAGAAATAATAAGAGAGAAAAAACAGATTTAAAGTATAGATATTAATTTATAGTTCAGTGAATGAATTGCATCCTGTAGTGTATGTGCTTTGCTTTTTTTCTCTCTACTTTTTACTGCGCACGCTCACTGGATATGCTACCAAAGGGTGACATTTTCTCAGAGGCATTTGTGCACATGCAAACACGTTAGGCATACCTTACATGCACTTCAGTACTATTATGGTTTCTTTATTTGTTTTTACTTGTTTTTTTTTGCTACCTCCCCAGTCAACCTTGAGATTACAAAGGTTCAATGCCATCTGCCTCGATTCCAGTGTTAGAACTTGATTGAAATTCAGGAGGAGAATTCTGGATTCTCAGTATCATCTAAGACAGTCACTTAGTAACTGATCCAGAGGGATGTCAGAAGGAATATATGTGCGATTGTCAGTCAGAATGTGTTACAGCCGACTGGGGCGTGCGGAGGGACACGTGGCTCCCGCTGGCCATCAGAATCATTCCTCTACGTGCCACACGCCAGCTGGTGAGCAGACTTACGCTATCAAAGACTCCTCGCTTCGTGGTAACCGAGGCTGCAAAAGCTCGCATTAAAAATGTCAAAGAACATGCTTTACGAAGGTGAGGTCGAGCTGAGACGGATGAATGAAGGTGGTGCGGAGAAAAGGGGCTGTCTGGGAGAATGCAATGAGTAATGGCAGAGTTAGAAGCGAGGAAGTGGGCAGGAGTGCGAGGGCCACACATTTCTGCCCTTCCTGAGGTACCAGCCGGGGTGAAACATGCAGAAGGTGTCTGCTTACAGCCTGCTTGGATGGCCCAGCCCGTGAGCTCATACCGCCACTGAAAGGCTAGACCGAGTTCACAATGCTTCACTGGCTCACTATTCCCTATACAGAGTAATCCAGTGTTTCCCCAACCCAGTCCTCAGGGAACACCGGACAGTCCACGTTTTTGCTTCCTCTCAGCTCCCACCACGCCTGTACCGGGTATTCAGAGTTCCTGATTGGCTGGGAGCTGGGAGGGAGCAAAAACGTGGACTGTCCAGTGTTCCCTGAGGACTGAGTTGGGAAACACTGGCGTAATCTATGTAGTTCACTATATAGGGAATTAGTCAGTGAAACATGATAACAGTTTTGGATGCCACATTTCTATGGGTTGGTCTCCTAGTAACCTTTGAGAGCTGACGTTTGCAAACAGCAGACTGCGGTATCAGCATTGATGGAATAAAGGCGATAAAACAAAGAAGGTTGTGTGAGCCTATCATTTATTTCAGATTGAAATATCCGTCATGTTTTATCCCCTAGTTCCTTTTTCCTTTTTACAAGTTTTTACTAGTTTTTCATATTTGTCCATTTCAATCGCATAAAGTACACAAATAGGCCTAACAAAAGTAAATGCTTTACCTATAGAAATACTTAAGTACTAACTATAAATTCTTGCACGTACACAACCATGCACATACATTTATTCATTTATAGTTATGTTTGGGCCTACAAGCTGCATATCAAGACTTTTAGCAGGGCATCGTAATTATTTATGATTAATGTACTTAAATTTGTATACAAAGCTGCCTTCTAGCACCATGTTTTCTGTATTAAGGGTGGTCAGTTTGCAACAGATGTCAGCTTCACAATGCATTATGACAGACATGGGGAATAATGTACATTGCCTTTGCAGGGCATTATGTATATATTATAGGGCACTATACAGTGAATCAGATTTGCTGTTCAGAATTCATACGGCACTACAAAATGGCAAATGCACTATATAATGTACAGGGAGTGACTGAACACAGCCCTAGATAACGAGAGGGAACCGGGAGAAGAGTGGGAGGGGCCATTCACAGGAAGTTCCAGTCACATGACAGGAAGTGTATGGATTCCAACCCTTAGAATTGTAAATCTCTGTGATGTTAGGGTTGTGTGTTGTTGTTCACTCTCCCATATTACAGTTAAAATAATGATAAATTTGGGCGAGCTCCCTAAATTTGTTGGAGCTCCCTGTCACCCTAAAGTGGCTGTGTGGTGATGTGCTGACCAGGGTGCCCGATTGGTACAGGCAAACCATGCCCCCTAGTGGCACATCCTGGCAACACTAAGGAAACCATGTGGCCTGTGGATGGCCCTGCCTGGGTCCACTGACACGGGCTATTTTCTGTGTTTCATGCATTTCCCTCTTTCCCAATTAGCAGATCACGCTGTGAGCTTTAAAAGGGGGATTCTCAGAGGAAAAGCTACCAAGAGATCTCTTTGAAATACAGACTGTAAGGAAATGAATAAGTATGCGCACGTAATATCAGACAGACTAGCGATTCATGTCTGGGGTGATTATGCTTCCGGTGTCTTTTTTTTTTCTT
This sequence comes from Petrocephalus schoutedeni, assembly GCA_026780765.1. Lineage (NCBI taxonomy): Eukaryota > Metazoa > Chordata > Actinopteri > Osteoglossiformes > Mormyridae > Petrocephalus > Petrocephalus schoutedeni. Next base: position 864,238 of record JAODKL010000088.1, read on the forward strand.
TATGGTTAAAATTAATTTACACCCATCTTTCCAGGTCAAGGTAGTATCATTGCCCTGGGAATGAGCCCGAGCACAGCACTGAGATCTGAGAGAACCACCAGCAAGCACCAGCAATGTCAGAGTGAGCGCGGCGATCCCTCAGTGGTGCGAAGGGAGGCGTTAGCATGTGGGGAAATAAAAGAAGGTGTCTGTTCCTTATGGATATACTGTATATGCAGAGGACAGCAGGGCGACTGAGCTTTTCAAAGGGCCCCAATAACTGCAAACCCTTTTAACCCCATTCCTAAATCTCAGAATACAGGCTCATTTGGGGGAGACGGGGGATCGTGGATGAATCTCAATATGCATATTTGACCGTGCTTGTGTTCTCGTGTACCCGATTCATGTCATCTTCCATTGCCAAAGACCAATACCAATACTAAGATCAAAAGAAAAGGGCACGGTAAAAATCCCTGGATGTTCTTCTTGCTCCGCCCCAAATATGAAGGACACACCAGTTGTATCCTCGCCAAACGCTGGATGGAGGACACTTCAAAGAATAATAATAAGCCGGTAAAGCTGGTCTGTACTCATCATTCTGCTCCCTTGAGCACAACGATCACTCACAATGTCTAACCCTGGGTGCTTCTACCAGCGTCTTAGGGCATACTCACAATTCGCCAGGTACCGTGCCCGAGCACGACTCTCCCTCCCCTCCCCGCACCCCTGTTGGTCTAAACTCAAATTGCGCTTGCTGATCCGAGCACACTTTCGTCATCAATAGTATGAACGTCCAGAGAGGACATGCATCATCATCATTTTTTATCTTCCCATTATCTCGAGATCGTGACTTATTTTTGATAACAAAGTTATTTTGAGATCACAAGTTGATTTTCATCATCATCTCGACATAACAGTTATCTTGTAATCACAAGGAAATTAGCTCTTTTTGAGATAACTCCTGTTATACTGAGATCACAGCTTATTCTCAGTTTGTGATGTTGCAACGTTAGCTGAACATCGTCACTATGGACCAATGCATTCAATTTCACTTCGATAATGGACTGTCACAGCCAGAAACAGCAGCATGTCTGTTAGCGTGATACGATAATACTATTAGTGTTCGACATTTGCGAAAAAGAGGGCGACTAAGTCATAGCTTTGAATTCGTTCATTTTCCAATTAAAGTATTGGAAATGAAATAATAGTGAGCTGTTAAATAATTCTAACACTTAATTTGTAATCAAGAGGATAGATGCTAGCTAGCCTAATGATTACTACTCACTAGATCTCCACTGGATAGTTAATGTCAATAATGGACAGAAACAACACATTTGTGAGCATGATTGATTTTGTTAATAAGGTTAATTCAGAGGTGTAGGAATGGGGGGGGGGGGGGTGCGACACAAAGGTCAGAAGACACAAGAACTTCAGATCCTCAACAGGCTCCTTCCCAGTCGGGTTTACAGTGCTGACCACGATCGTCCTTGGCCTGCATGGTCTGTTATGTGATACACAGTTTTGCTGCACTAGCTGCATGTGCGTAATCTGTTTAAGGCCTTAACAGGGTAAACAAATGACTGAATTTATGCTGGCATACATTAATTCATGATGAATAAATGCTTTCAAAGAGAAGTTGATTTCCTCTACAAACTGAAATAAAACAGTTTTAAATATGATTTATGTCCAATGTAACCGCCTACATAGCCGTATCTATCAGAGAAGGCAATTGAACTATAAAGCAATTTGTTTAATTACCGTAACACCAGCGGTACCAGATTCAGAACAGACACAAATTGATGTATCTTAGATTCAGAAAGAAGGGTGGAGTGTTGGCCCCGCCCCCTCAATAACATTCATCATATTTCAGTTCATTTAACTTTTTTCTTACAGTCTTCATCCTGTTGCCCTGATTTCAGCTTCTTCTGTGCTATGAATCTGTAGGACCAGCATAGCCAAGGTGCCTTGCTCCTTCCTGAGCCAGGTTACAGACAAGGCTAGGCATGACTATCTGGCTAAAACACAGAAAGGGGGAAAGTAGGCCTCCAAGTGAAAATGTTTGGGTTCCTCTGGCTACTCTAGCATCCCTGAAGGAGGAGACTGAGGACAGCGCAGATTTTGCGAGCCGGGCCCTTTTCCAGTTGACCGGCGCTGGATCTTAAGAAAGAAGCACCATCACCACCTTGAATCATGTGGCATTGGGAGGAGGGTACGTGGGTCAGTAACATTCATCATGGGGACCCCACCCCCCAAAAAATAAATGAATAAATAAATAACATTAAAACTGGGGGTATTGGGGAGGCTGAAGGGGTCCTATATGAAAAGCTTGGAACTATGGGAAAAGTATTGCTGCCCTGGTGGACACCTCTTACCATTCCACACACAAGATTACCATTCCTTACCATTCCACACCACTCTGCTGCCTGCCAGGAAAACAAACTGAGAAGGAATTATGTAGGGACTGGGACCACAGAGGAGCAGTAAATATTACCATGATGCATTGTGGGTTATTTGAGCACAGTCTAAGATAACAGATGAAATATCCCACAGTAACACATGTCTCACTGCCGTCCCATTGGGCCTATTTTCCATCTCCCGTCCCCAAGACGGCCACGGCTTAAGCACGTCTGTCACTTCCTCGCAGCTTTCCCAAGGCAGTCAGCAACACCTCGCGCTATCAGGGCTGGCTGGACCCCAGCAACATGACTTCCCCACACGTTTAAAATTTGGCAGAGTATCGCTAGCCACTGCCCCAGGCGGGAATTTCAAATTGTACAGCAGAGTTTTGAATATAGCTCAAGATAAATAAAAAGAACTGCACTTTTAATTAACCAAAATTTTTTAAGTAATTGTCAAAAAATTGCATCAAAAACAACGTTTTGTAACTATTTGGTTTAAATCACAAGAGAAGTGATAGGGTATATATATATTATATATATATATATCATTTTAATTTCTTGAATATATATAACAGGGCAGTTTTAAGACTAAGGTGCCGCATTTAATGCTCTGTTTTCAAGTAGTAGCCTAACTCTCGCTAAGCCTGGCCTCAAACATAAACAAGTGTGTGTTTTCTGTTCCTGTGTTATTCCCAAACATGAACAGTAGGAACATTCTGTCACTGACATGAAATCCCGTTTGAAATAGCGAGCGGAGCCGGGTGGGGCTGATGAGGCTGGCGGGGACGCATCTTCGGCTGACGGAGGACCTGCGCTAATTAGGAAGTAATCAGCTCTGTGAAGCGTGCTGTCGCCGGGCTGCCACTCAGGTGCGGGGTTGACATAATGGGGCTGCTGAGGTAGGGGAGGCGGTGCTCCCTCCCGCTGCCGCGTACGCGCACGCGGGCGCGTTCACGCGTGGTGCTCCCTAAGTTCGGGAGGAGACCTCCGGGTGCGTTTCATGTTTGCGGCTGTGCTGAGGACTTCTTCTCAGGTGCTACAGTGCATCGAACATCGATTAATAACGACCAAGAATTCAGGAAGATCTTCAGTCAAATGATGACGGGAGGGATAATTATATTAATTTATGCGAACGTTATAATATGCGAGAATGTTTTATAGTACCTTTCCTGCGTATATTGCAGAAGCAGTTCCAATTAGGCCTGAATTTTACCCCGATGGTGGAAATTACACTATAGGTATGATACTGGAAGTATTGTTCAGGACAGTTATAAAAACAGGCCTACTGACCATGTTTTTTAGTTTTCTTTCAGCGGCATTGTGTTACATTGCATTAATTAAATTTGTCTTCAAAAAGAGGGTGTCTCAGCGGGAACGCATTGACACATAACAATATATCAGCAGATAATGCCAACTCTGTATAACTATGTGTGGAGCGTGTCCAACATTCTTTACACAGTAGCAAATAAACTTAATGAACTAGTTTAACAAATATATGGATTTCAGAACTTGCCAGAAAATTTCTTTTTGTAGGCTACTTTAAATGGCATAAAGAAATCAATGGTCCCGATGATAAAACAATACCAAATTTCTCTTCTACGATTCTTTAATTTTTTGACAATCGCATTTCCGTCTTGAATCAATATTGACGTTACCGACTCAAAAAAAGACTCAAAAAAAAGAGAAAATTAATTTAGACCCATTTGCCGTGTTCGCGGCCGAGCTAGCTTGCTCTCATGTGGAGAGCAAGGTCGGGGGAGGTGAGAAGAGAATTTCCCCACGGGGATCAATAAAGTATCAGTTAACATTTTCTACTAGGTCAAATCCAATTTTAGTTATAGTAAGACAGTAACACCGACTGTGCACCTGACCTTCTTGCTTTTTTCCTGACCTTAGATAACTCCCGTGATTGCACAGAGAAAATAGCGTACCGAAAATAAACACCTAACGGACAGTGCAGGCGAACACGGTGCCAATGGCGCTTCCGGCTTGTACGGTTCCCCAACACGGTCATCCAAACCCAGTCAGGACCAAACAAATTCACCTTGGTTTCATATTATTCTTAATGATTTTGCACAAACCAGAAAAATGCAGCAATATGTCTCTGACAACTACAGATTTACAGTATTATGAACAAATTGTGGTTTATTTGGTAGCATCTCGTAGCGTGACTAATTGCATTAGTACTGTTCAAAGTTGGAGGTGCAGTATTTGATGGAATACCCCGCCCCCCTCGGTCTTACAGTGGGGGGACCTGAGGTCAGCCCCGCCCTCATCTCGTACTTCAGAGTGGTAGCCTACCAAACTAGAATCAGGGCGCCCACTCTGACGAGATTAATTTACCAAAATGGTAACATTATTTCACTTACGTGAAGTGCAAATTAGCGATAGGAAACCGATCACACAAATGTCATCATTTTCATTGTACTTTTTTTTTTCTTTTTGTGCGGGCGCTCCGTGCCGCCCCCAGCAAGATGCCGCCCCTGGCCGCCTGCCCATGTCGCCCATACCTAAATCCTCTAGTGTACGGTGCAATGCTTCACAGCCAGAGGAGGACACAAATAGTAATGCATCTAGTTAGGAAAAAAAAAACTTTTCTTGTGAACCAACCAAAAGAACTCAATGCAACAATCTACAAATGTTTCTTTTTCTCTTTCTCCTACTTTTTCATTTGATGATCAAGGGGCGGAAAAAAGTTAAATAATTCCGTGTCTTTGATCTGAGGACGCAAGTGAGGGTTCATTTCCATTTTTGATTTCCCTCTTCTTTTCTGTAAGAGTGCCAAACATCAAGCTTCACCTTGGTGTGCAAATGCGCTGGAATAGGTTAAAAGAAAAGCACGTGGAACCGCGGAAGCGGGACTGCAGATGCCGTAACGTTAATTAAAGATTTAGCATTTCTTTTCTGGAGTCCCAATTTAGGTTGTATATCAAATGAATGAAAAGCAAAACAGAAGGGGAGCAACTTCTGTCGGTGGTCCACATAGCCTGTCAGATACTTAAAATGTTTTATTTTGAATGAAATGCCTATATGTCCCGAGTCTCTTCATCTTTTAATGAACTCAGTGGCACTATGTTTGGGGGTCCCGAGTTTTTTCTACACAGCGCCAGCAAGCAAGTTTGTCATCTTTCCAAGCACATGAATTGCAAACTCTCAATTTGTGCTAAACTATTTTGCATTAAGACTCAACCTGTTAGTTGTTGATTTTTCTAAAAATCCAAATAAAAGCTGCAATATTAACATGTAATTTTGCAATCAGAGGCAATATTCTTATCATTCAGCTGAAAGCCCATATGAAACACCTGCTTTTACTGATCGCTAGGGTTACCACATAATCCATGTCAGAAAGGACACTGAGCTAGGACAGGATTTGAAAACCATTTCTCTTAAGCGCAATGCTATTGCTGTGTGCTGATTGGTCAGTCTCCTATAATCATGCACGTGTCACTAATGTTAATGTGAAACAGCTGGATGAGTCTTTCAATCAAGGCACCAAACCAATCACAGCACAAGAAGAACTGAACTTTTTAGCCAAGCACAGGAGCCTTTCAGTTTTAAAGTAGTTTGTAAAACCAAAAGTAGCTCAAATTGTCCTTTCTGACATAGATTTGGCGATAACCTTACTGATCGCCTCACTGTCACTTCCTGCCTGCCATGTCCACCTGACCCTCCTGTCTCCTCCTAGATGTGACCCTAATAAGCCACACCTGTTACTCGTTTGTCTTACCTCTTGTTCCTATCTCTTGTGTTAATCACTCCCAGCTGCCTCTCGTTACCGCCATTGTTAGTTCCATATATATGTGCATCCCAGTCCTGTGTTCTCCAGTTCAGTTATCGATGTTGAACTCTTCTGTTGTCTGTGGCCTGCCTGGTCACCAGTCCTCCTGTTTTGACTTCTTATGATCCAGTTTGGTTGCAGATTCTGTTAAATGACCTCTTTTGGTTTTGCCCCCACCACCTGCCCTCAAGGTTTTCATCTTTTGAGTCATAGTACTCAGATTTCCATTTTAAGGCTGTTCAGTTTCTGCAGGCCCTCACTCATTTGACCTTGTTTTCTGCTAGCTCGGGTACCTCGCCATGTGACGAGCTTCCTCCCAGTCTTCCGTTGTGCTTCTCTCGCCCTCGATCTGCCCGCTATCCCAGCGGGAGCACGTTTTCATTGAAGGATATTACAAGCGGCAGAATCGCTTCTCTGATCTGCCCGCAGTCCTGGGTGAATAACGATTGACTTGTTCAATTTGTTTAGAAGCCACAATCTGCTCTTTGAAGCCCCGCATTTCAGCATAAATCATAACCTCGTCTTCGTGCTCCCCAGCGCTTTGAAATGCAACATCTGGTTTTCAGTCCCACACCATTCAATTAGTTAGGCAACATCAATAGATTGACTTTCTATAATTTAGCACAGCACTAAAGCTTTTGTTTTGATGACTAATTATTTTATATTTACATTTTCTTCAAATATCACCTGTATGTCTATGCATAGTGCTGTGCATTTCTCAGGCTGGCCTATCATTGGGGTGGTTGCAGGGTATTGTAATTGTAAGCTGGAGGTTGTGTTGTTGGTTTTTATCTTCATCGTTGCACTAGTCAGGTGTCTGTTTATTGGTTTGCTGCTGAAGGGCTCTTCCTCCCATCAAGCTGCGAGCTGCTGTGACAATGTAGGAATGGCTATGATGGCCCACACTGGCATGTTTCACTGCAGTATGCGGCTGCATACACATATGTACACATATATGACACATATAAATACACATAATGGCTTTGGTTGCAGTAATATCAACCAAGCTAACCCAGCTACCCTTAATGTCCTTAATACCCTTAACAACACACTGATAGGTACAGAAAACTCAGCTGTGAGCAGAGCCTAGTCGAGTAAACCAAATGCAGTCTAAATCCAACATTAAACTGAGGCATTGTATCTGATCTTTGATCTGATCGTCACATATTATTTGCGTTTAACGTAGAAACGCCGAGGTTAATAATTTCTTACTTTCTATTTCTTGTTTCTGCACTTCCATTTACATTATTTACATTGTGTGGTGCCTCAACAACCATGGTAGAGAATTTGTTGTTTTTCGTGTATATTAAATGCAACAAATAATACACATAAATAATACATGCCTAACCCTCTCTAATCGACGAGTTAGTAGTCATTCATTTTAAATGTGGGGGGGTGGCTGAATACGTCTGGGATATCTTTGGAAGTTGTACTAACAAAAGCTGTAGTCCTCAGAAACCTCGGGAACGACGAAACATTTGTTCTTCAAAGAAATTACCAGTAGCTATAGCTGGTTTACGACTATGACAGACTACGGATGGTAATGACTTTACAGCCACGTTGCAAACGGCGTCAGAGTCACGGCCGCCTTATGTCTCGTACCCCCGGTCTGCTCAGCCCCTGTACAGCACTGTACCCAATCCAAGAATCCTAAATGTGGTTGAATAGCAAAAAAGTCATAACTCATTGTGATTGGAGTGACATTTACATGTTTAGCAGAGTTGAGAAAGCCTGGGAAGCAAGTCCCTGGAGCAAATGCAGTTAAGGGCCTTGTTTAATCATTCTGCCAACCACAAGATTACAGCTAGTGACCTTCCAATCACAGGCAGTGTGCTAATCCACAGAACCATAGACCACAGAGCCGTAGACTGCCAAGTTCATCCACCCTTCCATTATTTACTGTAACTGCTTGTCCTGTTCAGTGGCACGGGGAGTCCCGGAGCCTCACACACCAGTCACACACACATGCACACCTATGGGCAATGTGGCAACCCCAATAAACTGAGAACACTTTACTTGAGGAGACACAAACAGTATCGTATTATGCTATTAATTATGTATTAATTAAACACAAATTGTTAGTTGCAAACTGATGTCATGTTTATTCATTACTGAATTGTCACACATCCTTTATCTCAAGCAGTTACTATATTTGTTACTATATCTTTTAATTCTGTAATCTTAGTGAACTATTGAAGGAACAAGTAACGAATAACACAAGTGAAATAGTGTCATAATGAATAATGTCATAAATAATGAATTTCACCTTAAGTAATGACTAGATTAGTTCATGATTTGTACTTGAGGAGTAAATGAGTTGCTACTAAGCATTTGTGCCCCCTCAAAACAGGCACGTGCGTTGGGGGTACCCCAAGTGCCCCTTTCTTGAGGCATTTTATTTATTTTTTTTATGTGTGTGTGCGTGTGGAGTCCCTCCTGTGCCCCTCAACAATAACATTTAACTATTAATCACAGTTTTGCTAAATTAAAAGGATCTGGCTTGCATCAGTCACATGATGACCATTAACCAATGCTCACCCTTGACGGCAGTGGGCGCTGGTTGCGAGACGGGAGCGACCTCGCAGAGAGCACGCGCATTTTTGGCCGGCTGGGCGGTGCGGAGCTGTAGGGGAAACACACAAATTAATCGGGAGACGCGGACTGATGCAACAAAAACCAGTAAGGTGGGTGTACAGCGTACACTATAGTCTATAGCACACAGGAGTATTAGTCTGTTATGTACACGTTGTTAAGTTGTGTTGTGACAACTGACGAATTGAAACAAATGAGCATGCTGTGTGTGCACAGTGTGCAACAGCGCGACAAAACATTACCTGTCCTTTTATTAACTGCACAAGTAGTGGTGGTCATTAGCCGCTAGCTAACTGGGTACAGGTGTCATGGGTCTGTAACTGTCCACCGTTTTAGGGAACATATTTCGTTTTAAAGTTACAGGGCTTTCCCCGCCTTTCTGGAGGGCTTATATTTCTAATATATATCTATATATATCTAATATGCATATCCACATATTTATGAATTATTATAATTACGATATTAAAAAAACACACACTGTATTTTAAAGAAAATACATTAAAAACAGATTATATTAGATTTATATTTCAAATATGACAAAATGCTGATTTTACAGCAGCAAAATTATTGTATCGCTGCAGTTTAAACATTTAATAAGTGATATAGTATGATGCGATTCCATATTAGATTCTTGATGAATGTGGGTTGTTGTTATTCAGCCTGGTTCTTTGTGCCCCTTTTTAACTTTGAGCACCAGCCCCTTCAAACACCTCTGCACGGCCCTGCCTCAAAGAAGTTGTTACCAACTAACCTCAGCGTATTTTTGAACTGCAGCAGGAAACTAGATTACCCAGAGGAAACCCTGGAACAGAGAGAATGTGCAAACTCTATGCACATGGCACCACGGTGGACACCCAGACCCTGGTCCTTGAGATGTGAGGCAGTAGTGCTAACCGCTGCTCCACCCCAAGCCCGATGCCCCGAAGAACGTGAGGGTCGCTGCTTTCTGTCTCCAGTGTTGAAGAGTTTTGCAACTTTTCAAAACTTTCACGTGTAACTCATGTAAAAGCATTGCGTAAATGATTGGTAATTAATTATTAACAGAAATATCCGTACCCCATGTGTGAGAGTGCTTTCATTTTTTTTTCATGCTTCCAGCTTGTTGTGACAATACTATAAGTAATTTTTATAATTGATTTGTCTCACATACCTGGCAGCTGAAATGTGCATGCAGAAGTGCCAAAGATGTGTGAAACGTAAGAGAAGGTGCATAGCTTGTGGCTGGCTGGGTGTCTCATTCCTGGGGGGATGTTTGATTACCCCCTGCCTGAGGTGAGTGAGATGTGTTGGAGGAGGGAGCATGTACCATACTGCTCAGATCTGTCTGCCCTGCGGCAGAAGTCCTTCACTCCACCGCAGTCTGAGGAGGGCTCTAACAAACGAACCGGAACTAGGTACTGTGGAGAGCATCAGACAGCTAACTGTGGGGTTCACCCAGCTGCCACTGCCCCCA